>JAQPPZ010016040.1:6000000-6376080 GCA_028583015.1 Wollemia nobilis | reverse complement strand
ATCAATAATGCATTTAGGTTCAAGAAGGATGGACCCTTCCTTGTCCAACTCTGTAAGTGTAAAATGCACCTACACCTTGTTGCCAATAACCTACTTAAGAGATGACACATGGAAGACTGCGTAAAATTTAGAACTAGTTAGAAGAGTTGGTTTATACACTATCACCCTTAGCCTCTACAACACTTGGTAAGGACCATAGTATTTTGGAATATTTTTTTGACAACCATGCAACTAGAGAGATAATTTTTTGCATGGTTTTAACTGAAGGAAGACCATATCACCAATAATAAAGTTGTGTTTAGTACGATGTTGATCTACTTACTATTTCATATGATTATGAGCCATGTCCAAGTTGAGCTTGAGTTGGTAAAGAAGGGAGTCACATTGACGGAGAGTGGAATCCATGACTTGGACCTTGGAACAACCTGGAATGTAAGAAGTTGGAGCTTGTGGAAGCTGACCATAAACTGCTTCAAATGGAGTCACCTTAGTGGCATAGTTATAAGTGGTGTTGTACCACTATTCAACCAAAGGAATCCACATAGCCCAATGAGTAGGATGTTCAGAAGTGAAGCAATGAAAGCACTTCGATGTAGTGGAAGTCAAGAAATATTTTAGCAATAATGGATGTAGTATAAGGTGGGATAGGGAATAGAAGTGAGAATACTTTGAGAGATGATCCACTATCACCAAAATAATTGATTTACCTCCTAATTTTGGTAGCACTTCGATGAATTCCATAAATATATCCATCCAAACCTGCTCAAGAATTGGTAAAGGTTGAAGTATAGCTAGAGAACACATAGTCTCACCTTTCATGTGTTGGCACCAATCATATTCAGAAAAAAAAAAATTTATATCCTTATTTATGCCCTTCTAGAAAAAGGTACACTTGGCTTGGGTATATGTTTTGAGAAAACCTAACTGACCAACTATGGGGGATGTATGTCTTTAATGAAGGAGGAGGTCCTTTATTTGAGACTTAAATGGAATAACCAATCACTCATGAAATCATAAATTCTAATCATCCCAAACATAACCAAGGTGTGATTGAGGATCCTCTTGGAGATGGTAGAGGATATTTTGTAATGATGAATCCTTGGCCATATCTTCATGAAGTTGATGAAGCCATTATAGAAGAGGAGTAGATATGGGATGTAGCATGGCCTGATATTCATGTACGTGAGACAAAGTATCAGCCACCACATTCTCTTTATATTTCTTATAAGAAATGTCATAGTCATATACCACCAATTTGGAGACCCATTTTTGTTGTTATAGAGTAGCCACCCATTGCTCTAAAAATATTTTAGACCTTGATGATCAGTATTTATGGAAAAATATCAACCAATGAGATAAGGATCTCATTGAGTGACCACATGTAAAATGCTAAGTATTTCCTTCTCATATGTAGACTTACCCAAATTTTGAGGGGAAATTACCTTGCTAGTAAAAGCCAATAGTAAACACTCCTACATAAAAGTGCTCCAATACCTATACCTGATGCATCACTCTCGATGACAAAGAATTTAGAAAAATTTGGCATTGCCAAAATAGGGGTGGTGGCCATAACATACTTCAAATCAACAAAAGCCTTCTCATATGATTCAATCCACACAAAATATTTGTTTTCACAATATGGTTGTGAGGGGAGATGTTATCTTGCCATAGTTTTTTACATTTTTTTTGTAATATCCTGTAAGACCCAAGAATCCATAAAGTCCCTTCAAGGTATGAGGTTTGGGCCATTCTTTCACTGCATGAATTTTCTTAGGGTCTTCATGAACTCCTTCCTTAGTGACTATATGCTCTAAATATTCAACCTCCTACTAATCAAAGGAATATTTTGATTGCTTTGCATAAAGCTTATGGTCAAACAAAAGTTTGAGAGTTGTTTCCAAGTGATGAATATGATCCTTCCATGTGTGACGATAAATCAGAATATCATTAAAGAAGACTAGAATAAATTTGCGAAGATGAGGGTGAAAATAGAATTTGTCAAACTCTAGAAGGTGGAAGGTTCATTGGTTAACCCAAAAGGCATAACTAAAAATTAACAATGCCCTTCATGAGTTCTAAAGGTTGTTTTAGGAATATCTTCATTTTTTATACATATTTGGTAATAACCTCATCATAAATCCAACTTGGAAAAATATTGAGCCCCTTGCAACTCATGAATAATAGGAATAGGGAACTTATCCTTGATGTTAATTTTATTAAGATCTTGATAATCCACACATGATGAGGCCAAAAATTACCTCATTTATAGACCAATTTTGGATATTTCATAAACTATTTGATAGACCTTATGTTATGTTATTGTGGTAATTTTTATGATGGAATACATTATGTATTACTATTTACATGTTTAAATATTCAAGAGCATAGTATTATGTTTTGACTATTTTTTGCATTTTCTACATTATTTTAGCTGATTTACCTAGTAAATAAACATTTATTTGAATATGTAATAATGTATGCTAATATGTATTTTGTTTTGGGATCATGTTGTTCATTTTCCTTGCCTTATAACATGTTCAAATTGCAAAAAAGGTACCAAAACCTGTTCAAACTGGTATGATTGTGCAGAAAATAGAATTTGACCATACAAATTCCAGCCAATTATGCATAAACAACATGGCTTGGAATTTTTCAATGCCATCACATAAAACTTATGGAATTAGTCTTCTAAGAACTTAAGAAGACTACCTAGTCGGTCAAACCCATCATCCTGAGCAATTGATGCATGGATAAGAGTCAAAACTATTACACTACCTGATATTCCAGAGTAGCTCTGGAATGAGCAGGGTAGGACAAATTTTGGTTAAAACTATCAACAAAACGGTCAGAAAGGTGGAAAATAGTGAAATAAGTATGAATACAATTGTATGAGATATTTTCTCACCTCTTCCAACACATTTATTCCAATAGATGATGCCCAACAAGGAAAATGGATATGTTGTAGCAGAATAGTTTCCTGAATTTTAGGAAGACAATTCCAGAATAGTTGTTAAATCCCTGAAACACAACAACAAAATGAATCAGCATATGTAATAGAATAGTATAAATAACAAAGCTCCCATATTGGTTGGATATAGAAAAATAGGATTAGAGGAATATCAAGATAGATAGATGTTTTCATAGTTGTTTCAGCTGTAACAAAGTAGTAATTCTATAGGATTTCTCTTGCATTGCTATAATGTCATGTTATAATCAATAAAAGGTGCAGTTTCTCCATTAAATTTAAGTATCTTGAGTGGATGTGTGAGCATTAGGTATTTTATACTAGTATTTTTACCTTCTTATGGATTAAGAAGCAAGGGCCCACTTCTAATATTAGGAGAAGGATCAACTTTTGATAGGTTTTTCATTCATTTCTTGTTGTAGCAGATTAGCATAAACCTAAAAATTTCCATTTCATTTGCTAAATGTGTTGTTTTTAAATGCATGTAGTATTTGTGTTATAGATATATGTGCATGGTAAATAATAACCTAGCATAGGATTTTAAATATTACAGTATTATTGTGTTTTTGGCATTTCCTACAGTAGTTGATTCCCCTATTTTTAGAAGATGTTTCCAATTCTTGGAATTTTTATTTGTGTTAACTGATTTCCAGTTGTTTAATTGCTGCAACATTTTGATTCCTATATTTTAATCCTACTAATATAATTAGAATTTAATTTTTGCAAAGTTGTTATTTTTATCATTATCATTTTGCAAGCATAAATAGGTTTCATTTTCGTTATTTTTGATTCTATAAGAGTAATTAGTTTCAATTTTCTGCAATCTTTCCATTTCTATTATTTTGTTTCAACAAATATAATTAGGAGTTCAATTCAGCTCATAGTATTAGAGGTGACACCAGAAACCCTCAAAACTGACTTATCTTATCAATAAAGTCATTTCTTGATTAGACTGACATTTAAGTTGCTTACCTCTGCTATCATATATAGCCATAGGACACCACCCTGGACTGACAATTATAATTATTAAATGGTGTGATTGATGACACTCATCAACACACAAGGGCCAAGTACCATTCTTCTTTATGACTGACAACACTGGTAAAGAATAGGGGCTAACACTTGAATGGATAATTCTAGAAGCTCGAAGTTCTGTATAATTTTTTCAATTTTTGTTTTCTAAGCATAAGCATATCGGTATCGGTGAACATTAGGAGATAAAATACCAGGAATAAGTTGTATTGCATGAACATATAAGTGCTAAGGAGGATGTCCCTTGGGTTCCTCAAAGACATGCGAATACATGTTTAATATATGTTGTAATTGTTGTGGATGACCAGAATCTCTTTGCTTCGGAGTGGTGATAGTAAAAATTTGAGCTACCTCACCATGGGAAGATTTATTTAACAATTTTTCCATTTTATGAGATGAAATAAATTAAACTACTCCTACCTTTATGCCAAAAAAGGTATATTCTTGCCCATCCTAACTAAATTTCATCAATAATTCTATAAAATCCCATAGGATTGGTCCTAACATTCATAAACATTGTGCTCCTTAAACCATTCATTGTAATAAAACATCGAAGCCTATAAGTGTGAAAGCTTTTTATTATTCATGGGATATTATGTTATTTTATTTGATTTCTTACGGGATAATACTTGGGACTCATAAATTTATTATAAATTTAGTTTTCCCTCACTAGTTTTTGTCAATGTATTTCTAACTAATGGAACCATACTACACTCCATATCAGGATTGTATCCTAAATCTTAGATGGATATTTCCAAAAAAAATCACCAAAGCTAACCTTCTTTGGATAATTACTCTAAGGTAATCATAATAAAATAAATATATTACAAGGGTCTCAATATGCAGGTGATTCTTTTGGGTTTATGAGGCATACAAAATTATGCCTAAATCAAAATATTATGCAACATATTTGGACAAAAAAAAAGTAAAATAGTGGGTAATTACTTAGTTTTCTAATGATTATTATTAACGTTCATACTCTATAGGAATAAGGAATAGAGCCTCTAATACCATTTACAAAAAATAAATTATAAATATAAAATTTGACAAGTAATTTTTATAATTTATAGTAGAATACAAAGCAAATTACCCATAATAGCAGATTCAAAATAAAGTCCAAAAATGATTGTTCCAAATAATTGAAGCATGTCCATGCTACTCTAAGAGGAAGAAATTGTATATGCCATTTAGATATGGTAAAATATTGTACGTGCACTATGTGAAGCAAAAGAAAGGTTACGTGAATGACAGTGAACTACCCCATAACTCTTTCTATACATAGATTTTCAATTTAACAAGTTGTAATTTCTAACGCTCAAGGGTTCACACATCCTAAATTATATGATGGATCCAAGATAGTTGATATTGTTATATAGGGTTGTTACATCAATCTCCATTTATATTTTATCTAATTTTTGAGTTTTAATAAATTTAGTCAAATGTTCATTGAAGTTAGATATTAATCCTCTATTTATAAGAATCAATGTATCATACTTATCATCTTATATTTGATAATTACTTTTGGCTACACATGTTCTACCTAGATAAATATTACCATAGATTTAGTCTACATTTTATTTTTAATTAAGATATATATCTTAATCAATTATATAGGATCAAAAAAGGCCCTAATCATATTATATCATGACCACATAATTTTATTACAACAAACTTGGTAATTATGCATGAATCTCTTGGCAAGATTTGAATCTTTGGTCTCCTCATTGAAAGTTGACAATCTAACGAGTTTAGCTAATGTTATTTGATAAAAAACTTTAATTGGTTATATGAGATTGAAACAAGTCCCACACATATTATATCATGACCACATGGTGATATTACGACTTGATAATTATGTGTGTATTGATTATCAAGATTCAAATCTTAATCCCCTTGCAAATTAAGAAATCTAACTGATTCAACTAATGTCATTTGATAAATAATTTTTACCCATAAGATTTAAAACTCAATTTAAAATATGAAATTCTTAGCTCCTAACTAATTACTCTAAAAATTCCAAAATCGCATTTGTGGATAATCAAACTAAGTTATTCTTACTTTTACTTCTATTTTCATAATTTTTTAAAGCCTGGCCGCAAAAATAACCATTGAAAAACAAAATCTTATAATAAAAATTCCTCGTTCCCATTCCATTATTACCCACACTAAATATATTTTATTTTATTTGAGGTTGCTCTATTTGTTTTTCAAAGCTTTTTCTATGACACTATTGAAAGTGATCTTGAGTGAAAATTCTATCATGGCCGTTGTAAAGACATGTATTGAGTGCGCTGCCTACCTTGAGGAAGGCCCTGTTAAATGTTAACACTAAATCAATAGATAAATTGAACTTTAACCTCGCTTTTAGTTTCTCTCAGGTTCAAAAGACTTGTACGTATATCAAAAAGTGTAAATTTGCAATCATTACGAAGTGATTTTCAATTCAAAGCCTTTGAATTCTCAACCAGCTCAAATCTGTGGCTCATAAGGATGACATGAATAAATAAATAACCCATTGACCTGCTAATGTTTGCTTAAGTATCGACAACGCTGGCTCCAATTGAACGTATAGAAACAATCATAGTAGTTGCATACTTGGGTTCCCGCGCGTCCAAATTTTTGTACTCACAATCACATCATCAACCCATACACTTGCTTTACGTGGAAAAAATCGTCCGCGTATAAGACTCCAAAGTATTGGGAATCCACGCAAAAACTTACGGAAACGGGGTATTCTTCCACACCACACGTCAGACTCCACGTGTCCGATAACCCTGTGCTTCTCCACCATCTTGCGCATCTTTGAAGTTGCGAACCAATCGAGCCGGAGCCGGAGCCGGTCCAAATCCCATCGTTCATAACTTGCATCCAGCAGGTCAAATAGTGCGCTGTAATAGAAGAGGACTTCGATGAACCGCTTGGCGAAGTTAGGTCAGTCGTGCTGGCCTTCGTGGTGGATAATGGTGAAAACTAACGGCCGTAACTTCAAAACAACACGACGAACGATCGCAGGTCCTGGGCTTCCGGATGGGCTTCTCCAGAATGGCGGAGGCGTTAACGGCAACGGCTTCCTCGGGGTCGACATCGAAGACGTTTTCGTTAACGTCGGTTGTTTTGCTGATGATGGCGAACGGAATGTTTAACGAATTTGCGAAATTCTGAAGGCGTTTGCCTGTCGTTGCCGTCTGCTGGGAACTTCTCCTGCCGATTGCCGTTATCTTTAGACACTTCGGCTGACCGGAATTCCATGAGGCGAGGGATTGCATGAGATTGGGCCACTGTATGCCACCTTTGATATTGGTGGATCTTCTGTGCGTTTCCGACAGCTTCAAATATGGCTTGGTTTGCCGTGAAATGCATCACTTTGGCACAGGGAAGTGATCGATAAAATAATATGGCAGACAATTCTATTTCTTTCGTTTTGGCCTCTATATTTGGCAGATTTTTCGCTATGGTAAATGGCTTGCCAACGGATTTGCTTGTCTATATTTGTGTCTTTTCTTCGATGCCTTTTGCAAAATCGAATAATCTCAATTGAGTTTTTGTTAACATCAACAAAAATATATTGGACAGAATTCTATTAATTTCTTCAAGCAGTGGCTGCAATGCGAGCCCCATGTCCTTCTTTTAACCATGTTTCTTCCATAGAAATTATACTATAATAAGTACATATCCCAAATTTATAATAAACAGACAAACGAAAGATGCCAAAGACAACGGCAAGTAGACAAAAGGCAGACTGATGAGGATCTTTGCTCTACTAGCCTTGCTGCTTATAGTGTCGATTGACTTTGTCTTCATTGAAGTTAGCTTTGTTTCTTAACTATTCTTACATGAAAGTTAATTACATATTCCCTCGTGGGTCCCTTGAATATAAAGTAAGTTTCTACTACTAACATAGGGCAATAGTAGGGCAATAGCGCCTGCCATCGCATGGATAACAATCTAAAATATATAGAAGTAGCTATTGTGTTGTATCTGCTAATAGGTTTCAACGCTTCTATATATTTATTATTTAAGATTTAAGATTTGGTATTATGTTCACTTAAGAATATATGTTTCACTGAAATATATTTCACTCCACTATTGGTAAAGCCCAAATAAAAATACGTGGACGTCGACAAAATCTGGTTTTAGCCTCGTACCTTATTTTGGCGATTGCATTGGTGTATGGCCCATATTTAAAAGGAGAATGATTATCTGGTATTTCTTTATTTTGGCGATTGCATGGGTGTGTGGCCCATATTTAAAAACTATGGTCTCCATAGGACAGAAATTTTAAGTTAAAACCATAACTAATCCCTCCTATTAAATTTTGAATTTGGGTTTCATGAATAAAAAAAACAAAGACATACCACTATGATATTCCTCACCGGATATACAATAAAAATATTTATTAAAAAATATTAATTAAATTTTTATTGTATTAAAAAATATTTTATTATATATAATAGATAATATGTACTAGTAACAAGTATATTTTAAAAATATTTTTAATTCCCAAGTCCAATGATCGTGCTTCTCTCTCTGACTTCAGACCTATTAGTCTCTGTAGTGTCATGTACAAACTTATCACCAAAGTTATGGCAAACAGGTTGAAAGACATCTTTCCCTCCATCATCGACCAATGCCAAGGGAGCTCAGTCAAAGGCAGATTCATTACTGATGGAGTGATAACTGTCCATGAATTGGCCCACTCGGCATATAAAAATAAAAAACCCAGCATGTTCCTTAAGCTTGACATGAACAAGGCTTTTGATCGGGTTTCCTGGAAATTCCTATTCGAGGTCCTAGAGAAGTTTGGGTTTCACAAAGAATGGATCAAGATGGTTCATGAATGTATCTCGACTGCATGGTTCTATGCTCTTATCAATGGTTCACTCGCAGGTTTCTTCCAAAGTTTCAAAGGCATCCGTCAAGGGGACCCTCTGTCCCCTTTTCTCTTCATCATTTTCTTCGAAACCCTTGGAAGAACCCTTACAGCTGCGTACAATAGTGGTCTTGTCTTCGGGATCAAACCAGCCTCAACAACCAATGCCATATCCCACCAACAGTTTGTGGATGATACTATTCTATCCTCTCATGCTTCTGTTCCTCGAAGCAAAAATCATTAAGAACATTCTTGATTCTTATGAAGAGGCGGCTGGCCAAAAAGTCAATTATCGCAAAAGCAAGCTATACTTTCTCAATACTCCCATTCACAGGCAAAATAGGATTGTTGAGATCCTTGGGTGCATCATTGGGAGCATTCCAACTACTTATCTTGGATTATCGCTTTTCCATGACATATCTGTCTTGGCTATGTGGAACCTTGTTTTAGATCGCCTCAACAAGAAACTTGCAGGTTGAAAAAGCTCAATGCTCAGTCATGCAACCAAAGTCACTCTGGTCCAGGCTTGCTTGCAAAGTATTCCCATTTTTTTCTTATCCATCTTCAAAGCTCCAGCTTCCATCTACCAAATAATTGAGCAAATTCAATGCAAATTCCTTTGGGCAGGAAACGAAAACAAAAATAAATTTTCACTTGTTTCTTGGGATAGGGTTTGTTCCAAGAAAAAGGATGGAGGACTCAGATTCAGAGACATCAAGCGGATGAACATGGCCCTCATTTCCAAGTAGTCCTAGAGACTTACCATCAATGAAAAAGTCACTTGGATTGACATCATCAAAGCTAAGTACCTCCATCAGGTTTCTTTTCTTGGAGAGCACAACCTTCCTAGCGGATCTCATTTCTAGAATGGCATCACCAAAACAAGGAAGATCATCATGGAAGGCTTAAGGTGGTGTCTTGGAACTGGAACAAACATTCATTTCTAGGATGACCCGTGGATCCGTGATAAACCTCTCAGCCAAGATCCGCATCTTGCAATGCTCAAGACGGTTATCGAAGCCAAATTTGGTGATAAGGTGTGTCATTTCATTAACCAAGGTATCACAAGACCTGAATGGAAACACCTGGATCTCAACGGGCCTAGGCATATCACCGAGGTGCTCAGGCAGTTACAAAACTAGTTGAGGACTTGCATCATCCCCAACTTACACAAAGATGATTCCATGGTCTGGAACCTTAAAGATTCAAGGAATTTCACTATTAAATCAGCTTACTATAGTCAAGAAACTCCCAATGATGGTCGGGACTTATCTAATCAGGTTTGGGTTCTCAAGATCATTCCCAAGGTCAAATTATTTTGCTGGTTGGCCATCCAAAATAGAATCCTCACCACTGACAACTTGATAACCATAGGGTTACTCATTCCCAATTAGTGCATCCTATGCAAAAATGCCTGTGAGTCAACTTCGCATGTTTTTTTGGAATGTCCCTTCTCTCTAGCAGTTCTCAACTAGGTTCTTAACACCTTCGACATATCCGCAACCCTCCCTCATTCTATTCCCCTAATTTTTCAATAATGGCCCCAACCTTTCAAGAGCAATCAACTTAAATTCATGTGGCAAGCTTGCCTCCATCTTTTCCTGTGGCAGATATGGCTCAAGAGAAATGCTAGAATTTTCAAAAACCAAGCCACTGATAAGAATATTATTGTTGCCAAAATCTTGGCCCTTGTTGCGGAGAATGCCTCTCTTGTTTCGTCTTCCAAACCCCCCCTCCTGGCCTTGAATCGGACCTAACCAAACTTTTCAATATTTCTAATTTCTCTGCCATGACCCATACTTATGTTGACAGGTCTGTCATCAAGTGGGTTTTACCACCTACTGGGTGGTACAAGCTCAATTTCGATGGTGCAGCCAAAGGCAACCCAGGAGCAGCTGACAGAGGAGGAATTCTTAGAAATAATAGAGGAGAAATAATTTTGGCCTTTGCCTAGAACCTGGGAATTCAATCTAACAATATGGAAGAGGCTCGGGCTCTGCTCCAAAGCTTGATCCTCTTGGAGGGTTTGACCATCAATAAACTTATCATAGAAGGAGACTCGCTATACTGTATCAACTAGCTCAATGGAATTTTTGTGCCTCCTTGGGCCCTTGCTTTGATTTTCCAAGACTGCAAGGCTCTTATTGGCAAGTACCTAGAATTAGTCATTATGCATCAGTACTGGGAAGGAAACAAAGCTACGGACTGGCTTGGTAACAAGGGTGTAGGTGAACTTGACATTCATGTTTGGAGAGACTCCTTCCCCATTTGCCTAAGGAACGATTCTATTAGTGTCAATGTTTGCACAATGTGAGTGGTTGGTAGGGGACCGATTTAGTTTGCTCATGGAACTGGTCAAGTTTTCGTGTCTTTTCTTCCTTCTTCTCCTCATTCGGCCATGTTTTGGCAACATGTTGCGATATCGCGAGCGGTCTTGCTTCATGTCGCGATATCACGACACTTTTTCTCTTCGGTCATGTTTTTGCAACTTGTCGCGATATCGCGACACTTTTTCTCCTCAGCCACGTTTTTGCAACATGTCGCAATATTGTGACACTTTTTCGCTTAGGCCGCACTTTTACAACATGTCATGATATCGCGAGACTTTTTCTCTTTGGATGCGTTTTTGCAACATGTCACGATATCGCGACACTTTTCTGCTTTGATCGCGCTTTTGCAACATGTTGCGATATCACAACACTTTTTCTCTTCGGGTGCGTTCTTGCAACATGTCGCGATATTGCGACACTTTTTCTCTTCCAACACGGTCTTGCAACATGTCGCGATATTGCGACACTTTTTGTCTTTGACTGCGGTCTTCCATCATGTCGTGATATCATGACACTTTTTCTCTTCGACAACGGTCTTCCATCTTGTCGTGATATCGCGACACTTTTTCTCTTCGGCTATGGTCTTCCATCATGTCGCGATATCGTGACACTTTTTCTCTTCGGTAGCGGTCTTCCATCATGTTGCTATATCGTGACACTTTTTCTCTTCGACAGCTGTCTTCCATATTTTCGTGATATCGCGACACTTTTTCTCTTCGATAGTGGTCTTCCATCATGTCATGATATCGCGACACTTTTTCTTTTCGACAGTGGTATTCCATCATGTCGCAATTTTACGACACCTTTTTTCTTCGATCGTGATGTCTCTTCTTGTTGCAATATCGTGACACCTTTTTTGTCCGACCATAGTTTTGCATCATGTCGCGATATCATGACACTTTTTCTCTTTGGTTGCGATTTTGCAACATGTCATGATTTCCGGACACTTTTTCTCTTCGGCCTCAATGATGCAGTTTGTCGCGATATCACAACACTTTTTCTCTTTGGCCGTGATTTTGCAACATGTCACGATTTTGCGACACTTTTTCTCTTCGGCCGCGTTTTTGCAATCTGTCGTAATTTTGCGACACTTTTTCTTCTTTGGTTGTGATAACGCTGCTTGTCACGATTTCGCGACTCTTCTTCTCTTCTGGCACCAACCTTGCAACATGTCATGATATCATGACACTTCTTTTCTTCTGGCAGCAACCTTGCAACATGTCATGATTTTGTGACACTTTCTCTCCTTCGACTCCGATGGCACTTCTTGTCACGATTTCGTGACTTCTTTTCCTCTCTTGGATGCAACGGTGCAACATGTCATGATTTCGTGACATCATTTCCAAACTGGTCGTGATTTCGTGACACCTTTCCTCGTGTGGCGTTTTGCTCATTCTTTGATCTTTAGCTCTTGGACCACCTCGGTCGATCTGGAAATCATGTAAAACTCTTGTACAAGGTTCAGGGACCTTTCAACACCCTTTCTACAAATTAAAAAAAAACAAGTATAATTAAATGTAGCGGGTTTGATTCTCTAAAGACCCCTATAACTACTTGCATGGGAAAATTTAAAGTATACAAAAAATAATTAAAATCATAACAAACCAGCTAAATAAACATAAAATCATCAAATTTAGAGCTGCCTATATGTATGATAAAATTTAAACCATAAAATATGATTAAAACCATAAAAAAATAGTTAAGTAGACCTTAAATTCAAGTTTACTTAGATCTAAAAATACAAAGTATGTATGTATTGTATGTAGATATCACCATACAAGTGTCTCTTGTCATACATATAGAAGAAGAGGAGTAACAAATAGTTTGATATGTTTAATGCTTGTAAACCTTAAATTACTTAACTTATTAGTGACCATTTTTCTTATAAAAAAAAATTTGGTATGCAAGAGTTCCTTGTTTCTATTCTTTGTGTAAGAGCAAGTGTTGATGATGATAAGTGTATAATACATTTGTAAAATTCACTAGTATATAAGCAAGACCTACAATCTCATAACGTAAATTTTATTAAATAGGAATACTCTTATGGAATATATATATTTTTCATTATACACTAATTGGTTGTTAATAGTTATGGTAATACGAGATTTTAAAACATACATTATTTTTTCAAATTAGATATTGATGGGTTCATAATACTTATGGTATGATGGGTTTAAAAAAATATTTATAGTGAAAGCTTGATATGATGGATTTAAAAATATTATTTATTTTTAATAGGTTGAATTTTTTGGGGCATATAATTAGTTGTTAATAGTTTTGGTGTGGTGATATTTAAAAACACATATTATTTTTTAAATCATACATTAATGGGTTGGTAATACTTGTGGTATGATGATATGAAGTCAGATTTTTTTTTGTTCTTCTAGGATTTCTTGTGGAGATTCTAATAAGGTTTTTAGTCATATGTTGTTGGTACATACATGATCTTTCTTCGATGACCATACTATTAGGGATTTAAGTGCTCTTATTGCAAAATTTTGTGTGTAAACTCTACCTAGTGCAGGGGACTTCTCCCTTTATTATGGTTACCTCACAGGCCATCGTTTCACTTTTTAGTGAATTTGTAGTCGTAAAGAGCCATGTCACCAATCAATAGACCCAAAAATTTTATCCTGAGGGTTTTCCATAAGGTTAATCCTCTGTATCATACATAGTCCTACCCATGTGGGACTTTGATAAAGCTTACAACTAGCTTGAGAGTCACACCCTTATTGGGTATTTTTTGGTAAAGATTCCAAGTGACTTGTTAATCCATCAATGGATTTAGAAAGTATGAAAAAAATATGGTATAAAGTTTACCATATTTAGAAACTTAATAAAAGTCTCTTTTATTTTTAGTTTACCAAAATACAACATGTCATTACAGGTATGATCATAGGTCCTTGGTATATTAGAAATACACTTTTAATTCTTTAGTCCTGGCACCATAATTTTATGATCTCTATTGATGTTTCCTTATGCATCCCCATTTGGGTGGAATTATTGGGTCTTCCCTTTCCCTTTGGCCATTCCTACCATATCTTGTTGTACCCATTGGAAAGGATGTGTGTATGGATCCATAGAAATTCTATGTTGTACGGGCTTACAAACACATTGAAATTGATCTCTCAAAGGATCTCAAGGACTCTATTGATATTTAGGTTGGTGAGATTAATTTTCAACAATGGGTGGTCTATATAAATCTCCCCAACACTTTTTATCATTGCAAGTCTACAACTAACAAGATAATAGACTACCCTCTTATGGAGGATTAGTTCAAAAATCGAGCTCTAGTAGAAGAATTAGTGCCTTTGGCCATAGTTAATTTTGCTTCTCCCACTAATGGAAGGAAGGAATGGATATTTATCACTAGGAAAAATGGTAAAGGCAACTTATCACAACCTTCTATAGGAGTTGGTAAAAAATAGTCTCAATTGAACTCCTAGCTAGGTAGCTCTACTTTAGTAACTATAAAAATAACTTCTACTTATCCTCTTATAGGTACATGTAATGGTATTACCCAAGAAGTCTACTTGAATCCTTAAGGCTCCTAGATGGCTCAACCATCAACTATGTTAAATTTCATTCCCTTAAGTGGATACCCTATCTCTCCTCCTAGTCTATCTAGTGAAGTTTCTTCATGAAACCCCCATCGCCCTTACAATCCAACTAGGAAGTCCTCGAGCATCCCTCTGGAAAAACAAAGATAAACATTTTTTTTGGAAAACCATAATAGGTTTCTCACCAACGAATTGGAATCTTTGGAATATTTTGAGGACTCTGAGGTCATAAAAAATATATTCTTCTTGATTGTATCTCATGAAGTGTATATCCTAGAGTGCTAAGGGTTTGATAGATGTCATGCATAAGTACATTGTGCATCAGGTTCTGGATAATTTCAATATCAGATTTTGTATTGTTAATAATTTATGCCTTAAATAAATCAAAGTTACTAACTTCATTCTATCAAACACTTACTCCTTTCTCTAGCCCTAGGCCACACATTTCATACTATGCATAACACAGGAAAAGGAGGGGCAATCGTCTACATTTTTGAAACATGCCATTCCAAGTTTATTTCTTGGGGATGTTACCCTTCCAATCATGCTTTCTGGGTTTTGATGGATATTGATGACCATATACTTAGTGTGCTCAATATCTATGTGCCTAACAATGCTAATGACCATTGTACACTTTGGTAATGGGCGATGCTCTCTCTCCCCCATACTATTTGGTTGCTCTATGGGAACTTAAATATGATTAAATTCCCACATGAAAAGGTGGGTATTATTCCAATGCAATGGGCTAGTGGGGAAAGAGAAGCATGGATTTTTATAAAAGAAAAATTAGGCCTCTCTAACCTCAATAACTACTTATTACCCATTTATTCCCTACTAATGCCTAGTTCATGTGATCTAACAATCAACAAGATGAGAACTATGTGATAAAAATATTAGACAAAATCACGCTCTTAGATTATGATATTTTCTCCATTGAGAACACCTTGTTCTCTTCCCCCTTTGTATCTATCCACCCTAAGATATTTTTTTTTGACCAGTCTCCCATTTCCTTTTCCATCCTATTTTCTTCCATCTCTCTCCTCTTTCTTAGTTGTAATTCTACCTTAATACTTCTATTTTGCACCACCCCATGTTGAGAGCCTATGTCATCATAATTTGGAACCTAGTTCCTAAAACAAAAGGGGTCTTGGATTCGATTGATTGGTGGAATATTTCTATACAATTTACTATCAACTTCCTATGCTTTCTAGGGTGTATGATTTCCAATATTTGCCACCTCTCCAAAGCTACTCTAAAGCAGGAGTTGGAGGTGGTCTCAAATCAACTATAGTTCAATTATTTCAATGAGGAACTTTAGAGGTACCTCATAGTTGTTGAACATCAACTTTTGATGGTGGAGCACCATGATGCCAGAGGGGCACATATGAAGATGAGGTTGCACTAGCTTAAAATTTATGACAAGGTAACCAAGGAGTTCTTTGTGTGTATATGTCCTTACAATCAATTTGTAGGTATTAAAACCCTTAATATTAATTAAGAGCATGTTTATTATATTCCTCATATTCTCTATACTTTTGAAGAACATTACCAGACTATGTTTGTGGCTCAATATCACTTCAATCAATGTGACTAGGCTCTGAACTCCTACCTCTCGATTATCTTGGTGTGGATTTTTGGGTTTCAAAGAGTTGGCTATGAACAAGCCCTCTATTTGAAGTATCTTGAGGAAGCTCTTTCTTATATGACTAACCAAAAAAATTCTTGGTCTTGATAGCTTTCCTTGTGACTTTTACAAGTCCCTTTATGATATTATTGGGTTTGATCTTCTCAAAGTTTACCAAGAGGCCTTCTACAAGTGTTCTCTAGGCCCTATTATTTATCAGGGGATTATTAATTTATCCTAAAGGATGGTGATATAGAAAAAAACACCAATTGGAGGCCTATTATTCTCCTTAATATTTCTTATAAGATCATCTCTAAAGCCCTGGATTTATACATTTTCCATCTCCTTATCATCATAATGCACCCAAAACAAACTAGATTCATTTAGGGTAGATTTATCCTTGACAATATTATTACTATCTAGGAAGGCATGGAGTGGGTCTACAATTCCAACCAATGATCCATGTTCATCAAAATCAAATTTGAGAAAGCCTATGATAGGATTGATTGATCATTTATTTTTTCCATGCTTAGAGATCTTGGTTTTGGGCCCTCCTTCATTAGCTCTATAGAGATATTTTTCATTGAGCATTTAATTATTTTATCTATTAAAAACTATAATTCCTTAGCCATTGGGCTCTTCCATCTATTCTATAGGGCTACCCATTGGTGATGTCCATGTATTTCCTCTCCATTGAGGGTTTTGGCTATTTATTAGCTCACTACACTACCCAACATTCTATTCAAGGAATTTCTATCCCTAGAGGTGAGTCTTAGTTGATCAACGATCATTTTGATCATGATTATTTCCTCATGTTTATTGAGAATTGAGGTGTTATTCAACATGTGTTTTCCTACTTGGACATATTTTGTTTGGCTTCTAGATCCTCCATTCAATGGAGAAATACTCAATGTTATAGTTAATATCCTAACACAATGCCCCACTAGCTTAGTTAATATTAGTGGAGGATCATCCAAAAGGGAGAAATATTTTTCTTTTTAGGAATTCCTTTTACCTTTAATAGTTTAGCATCAAAGATAGAAAATATGTAAATAACAGGGTGGAACAAAAACTTACCTACTGGTCCACTAAGAAGCTCTCCCTTGTTTCTAAATTATAAATTTTCTCAAAAGTCCTTACAACCACCCATGTTTATTATTATTCCTATTGGGTCCTATCAAAACATTTCTATAAGAAGCTTTATAAACTTCTATAGGAATTTTTATGTTCCTCTTCTAGTAATGGTTTGGGTTTCTACCATGTGGCCTAGGATTATTGTTCCCTCAATACCCAATGTCAAGGTTGGGTCCTCTATGTTAAGTGGGTCATCAAAGCTCTTGTGGGAAATGAGGCCTAGAATATTCTCATCTGTAGTTGTATATCCAAAGGTTCCTCTTTTTGTCATAATATTTGGAGGGCCATGGGTGTCCCTTCCCTCCTTGTTACTCCTATTTCTATCAAAGTGATAGGATCCTTCATCATCAAGAGTATTTAGAAATATTGGGAGAGTGTTAACCCTTGGCTGAGATGGAATAGTTAGAGATTTTGGCATGGTATTTCCATAAACTATATGAATGTATGGTTATCACCTATCATCACCTACAAGGGTTTTTTTCTTGTGTAGGTTTTCTTGGTTCATATGCTTAGATTTTTTTGTGAAGGTGTACGGTGCATCATTAATATATTTTCTTGTCCTACTAGGGATTGAATCCTTTAGGATGACTTTAGAGTTAAATTTTAGCTCAAGCACTAGGGTGAGGACACATTTGAGGTCATCAAGGCTACTCTCCCTGACTTCATGTTTCACAAAATTTATAAGTTTTCAAAATGAACTTGGTGGAAAGATTAGAACTAGTATTAACACACTCCTCTATGAAATTATAAGGTCTTCTTGTGGTATGTATGGATCTATCCTTACCTCCCCATGATGAAAAACATAATATTATACTGATAGGTAGTGAAAAGTATAATATAAAACCTTTTAATTTTCAATCCAAATGATAACATCAATAATATTAAAGTAGAGAATAATACATACATCATATCACACATGAGATACTTGATTTAGCATGGTTCACCCAATGTGGGCTACTCCATGGAGAAAATATTACTTATAAACTTTACTCAATGAATATTTTGGGAAGATAATCCCTATTACAATATTTATGGACTTTTTTCCAAAGGAGACACCAATCCCCCATGCTCTAATTATTGGATATCTCTCCACAAGATAAATCTATCTCCTCTTCTCTGGTTGATGATATTCTAGAAGACTTTTGCCCCCACTACTTTGGCTTGTGGATCTCACTCTACAGGAGACCTCTATCCTCACTGCATTGGCTAATGGATCTCTATCCACTAGATATTGCTATCCTCTTTGCTCTATCACTTCCAAAGCCTGGTCTCAAATCTATCTCAAATATGTACTAAAATCTATCCCTAGTCTAGCACAAATTTACTCTAACTCTACTCATAATTTTGCTCTTTATTCTATCTCAAATCTATTCTCAAGCCTTAATAAAATACTTGCTCAAAACTACCTTCAAGCCTTAACACAAAGCTTTAATAAACTTGCTTTTAATTCTTTATAACACATGCTCAAAAAGGATTTTTCAAAGATGCATAAAATTATCTTCAAACCTAGCACAAGTAGTTTACAATCTCTATCACAAATGACTCAAAACTTCTTAACAATTTGATGCACAAATTGTTCTCAAATTCTAATCCAAATATTTTAATAACATTCCACAATGCAGCATAAAACCTCACTCAAATATTTCCAACTATGCTTATCAAACAATCATTTTCACTCCACCATATGTTCCAAAACATGCATTTCAAAAAATACTTTTAAAGAAAGGATGATGTGCCCATACCTTTTAATTGCTCTTGTGGAGATATACCTTCAAAAATTTATGTCATACACAATTGATTTTTCTAGTGCTACTTCAAGAGTTAGTTATCAAAATGCTCTCTCAATACATCCATATGAATTTTCTTCTTGAAAGATATTTCACAATACAAAAATTACAATAAAATATCAAATCACTTCTACACCTTATTTCTCCTATTCTTTCATGCAAAATAATGCTCAACAAAACAACTAGAAATTACACACATGAATTTCACTTATACACCTTATACCTCATTCTTATGAAACCAAACAAATGTACTTCAAATTTTAATAAAATCAAAGATATTTCTACTTTATCTCATGCATCAACTAATTCTTAACAATCTGAATTTTTCATCTTTTATCCCCTACTTAAATTAAAAATTAAATCACTTTAATAATGTTATAACTCCCTAACCATACCATACCACAATGACAAAATTTATTAAACCTTATAACTCCTTAACCAAACATAAATTTGCATACCTTTATAAACAAATTATGTTGCCCTCAAGCATTGCCACCGCTACTCAAACATATGACCTCGCTAGCATTCACGTCCTAGCACAAGTAAAAACACCATATGGGCTAGCCACCCATACAAACCAAAAGAGCACATGCTTTCTTTTATCCTCTACCATCGGTGCAAAACAAAACCTCAAGAAAAACCTTCTCACCTGCATTTGTTGCATCTCGAACCCAAGACCTATTGGCTACCACGATATACCATCATGAATATTGCCATATGGGCTACTTGCCCAGATGGGATAGAAGTTTAGAGACTCTACTCCTTTTCCTTTCTTCCACCTCAAATTCTAAAAATTTACATCTTCTTCCTCTCCGTCGTGAGTCAAATGATGATCGAATGGGCACACAAATTTTGATGAATGAATGCCTTCTCAACCACTTCATCATTGGAATATTTATATGCAATGGTTGCATTAATATTTGAAATCGATGCTAGATTTTTTTAACCTTTGACGCTAAATAGAATATTTTATTTTAATTAAAATTATTTAAATTCAAGGGATTTAAATATTATAATTTTATTTTCATAGGTTAAACTTTTGCCACCAAGGTTAATAAATTTAACCTTTTCTTTTTGTGGAATTACCACCAAGGTAAATAAAATAGATATTTTTGTTTATCCTCTTTCAAATGTCGCCATAATAAATCAACTTGACCCTTTTATTTTTCAATACCACAATGGAGAAGGCTTTTCTCTCTTCTTTTTGCCTTATGCCTCCTGTGCCCTTTGAATAATATTATCATAAACATTTCAATTAACGTTAGGATATTAAACCTTTTGACATCAATGACAACACAACATGCTCAAATTTTCAACAATATCCCCCTATATCATTGATGACAGCCCTTTTCTAAAATTTCTTTTTCAAACCATTTGATTCCAAATCTGCTTCCCCTGACTAAATGCTCTCCCCCTTACTCAAATATCTCCCCCTTTGTCATAAATGGAAAACAGACTCCTTTGGGGATAAATATAATACTCTTAGCTTAACTTCCTTCCCACTTCCTCTCCTTTAGGTGACTAATTTTGGGGTGGGAGTAAAACTACTCCTAATTTATTTCTAAGATACTCAACAGTTTTTTTTGGAAGTGGCTTAGTGAAAATATCCGTAATATGTTCCTTTGTAGAAACATATTCCAATTTGACTTGCTTGTCTATCACCTGCTTTCTCAAAAAATTGTATTTGATCAAAATGTGCTTTGTCCTAAAGTGCATCACCGAATTTTTTGAAAAATTTATAGCACTTGTATTATCACATAGTATGGAGATGGGATGATCATACTCTATCTTGAAGTCTTTTAATGTTTTCTTAATTCATAACACTTGTGTACAACAAGAAACTTCTTTAATATACTCTGCCTCTACTGTGGATAAGGATACCGATGCCTATTTCTTGCTTAGCAATGAGATTAAACAATCTCCAAGAAATAAAACTCCTCCACTTGTGATTTTTCTATCATCAATACTACCTGCCCAATCTGCATCTGTATATCCTATGAGAGTGAAATTATCATTATGGGATACTAGAGTCCAAAATCCATATTCCCTTTAAATACTTGAGAATCCTCTTTACTGCCAGTACATGTGTTTCCTTTGGAGCTACTTGAAATATTGCCACCAGTCCCACTACCTACATTATATTTGGTCTTGTAGCTATAACATATAGTAAGATGTTGATCATAGATCTATACAATATCTGATTTGCCCAAGGAGATTCATCATATTTACTCAACTTGCATCTTGTAATCATGGGGGTACTTACTGTTTTGCAATATTCTAATTTGAACTTCTTCAACATTTATTTTATATACTTAGTATGTGAGAGAAATACACCCTTCTATGTTTATGAAATCTGTAATCCAAGAAAGAAGTACAGATCACCAAGCATTGACATTTCAAATTTATTCTGTATACTCTGCAAATTTTTGACACATTTTATCATTATTGTCTCAAAAAATGATATAATCCAAATAAAAAACCATAATTAGTAAGTTCTTTCCTTCATTTTTTATGTATAAATTATTGTCAACTATTCCTTTTTTGAAACCCTGTTCTTGAAGATACTTATCCGACCTTGAATACCAAGATCTATAAGCTTGTTTTAGTCCATAAACAACCTTATTTAATATGAATACATAATTTGGCTTATCATTTAAGCTAAATATATCAATTTGCTCAATGTAGACCTCTTCTTCCAAGATACCATTTAGAAAAACTGATTTAACATCCATTTGATACACTTTGAAGTTTTTGAAACTTGAGAAGGCTAAAAACATCCTTATGACCTCAAGTTATGCAACAGGAGAAATTTTTTTATCAAAATAAATCCCTTCAACCTCTGAATAGACTTTATATACCAATATTACCTTATTTATGACTACCTAACCATATTTATTTAACTTGTTTATGAAAACCCATTTAGTGCCAATTACATTCTTATATTTTGATCGTGGTACAAGTTACAAAGTCTCACTTTTTTCTATTTGATCCAATTCCTCATCCATTGGCTTGACCCAAAAATTATCTTCTCTTTCATAATTGAAATCTTTGGGCTCAATTTTAGATAACAAGGAAATATTTGCATGCTCACTAGTTTCTATTATCTTCCTCCTTGTCTATTTTTTATCTAGATTTGCAATAATTAGATATTTTGGATGATTTTTTTGCACGTACCTAGATGGAGTCTTAGGTAGTATTATTTGAGCTTCTTCTTCTTCTAATTATTCACCTAATTCTTCTTGGCAACTTTCTTCTTCAATTTATTGAATTTATCCTTTTGACCTTATCTGTTCATCAATTGTCACATTTATACTTTCCACAATTGTATGTGTCCTCTTACTGTAGCACCTATAGGATTTGATCTTAGTGGAATAGCCAAGGAAAATACCTTCATCACATATTGAATCAAACTATCCCTAATTTTTATCTTCCCATATTATGTAGTATTTGCTTCCAAAATTTTTGAAATATTTTATAGTAGCTAGTCGCCCTTTCCAGAGCTCATATGGGGTTTTTTTATGATTTACTCTTACTTGATCTCTATTTATGATATATCATTGTATGAACTACATATCTCCAAAACCCATTTGAAATATTAGACTCATTCAATATGGATCTGGCCATAATTTTAATAGTCCTATTTTTCCTTTTAACTACTCCATTTTGTTGAGGAGTTCTTACTGCTGAATATTCTCTTTTGATCCCATCTTGTTCACAAAAATCTATGAATTCACCTAAAGTAAATTCTCCTCCTCTATCTGATATTACAAACTTAATCCTTCTACTTGTTTTATTTTCTACTAGTTCTTTGAATTTCTTGAACTTCTCAAAGGCTTCTAACTTTTCTTTTAAGAAAGCTACCCAAGTTATTCTGGATAAGTCATCTATAAACAACATGAAGTAACTTTCACCTAGTAGGCTCTTTGTCCTTTTAGAACCACAAAGTCCAGGATGAACTAGTTTCAATGGTTCATATGACTTAAATTATTTTGACATTAAACTTGTTCTTATTTGATTTCCATGTTGACATTGTGCACAAAATGTGTTTTGTGGTCTTTTTATCTTGGGTAAATCTCTGATTGTCTACTTGTTGCTTATTTTCACTATTTTTTAAATTTTAAGATGACCCATTCTTCTATGCCATAACCAACTCTCATATTCTTGTGATAAGAAAAAAATTTCTCCCTTAATCTCACTTAGCATGTAGATATTGTTTGTGGTTCTATTGGCATCTGCAATGAGCTTTCTAGTTTTAGATTTTCTAATCTCACATCTATTTGGATGAAAAGTTACCATGTGCCGCTAATCACAAATATGACTTAGGCTTAGTAGATTGTGCCTCAATCCCTTGACATACAAAACATTTTCCATATTTGTTTTTTTGTTATCTAAACTCAAGGTTCATTTACCACATATTTTTGTTGAACCATTCTCACCACATTTTACCGATCCTCCATTGATTTTTTGAAGTAAAAGAAATTTACTCTTTTCCTCTATCATATGACTTGAACAACCACTCTTAAGAAACTATTTATTTATCTTATATTGCACATGAAGATCTATTTGTACCAACATTGAATTCACATTTTATTGTTCTTTTCTCTCTTTCCTAATTTTTGAGATTATATTATTTTGAGCCTTATGATTCTCTTTATTTTTGCTTAATTTATGAAATACCATTTTACACCATTTGGTATTGTGCCCAAAGTTATTGCATTTGTAACATATGATATTTTCATTCATGAGAGGTGCAAAAGAATTAAAATTTCTATCAACATTATCTCTCACATAAGCAGTGCAATGTACAACTCTATGACCATAATTATTTCATGAAAAACAATAGCCATGGAAGAGATTTTGTAACCTATTGGAGTGACTCACATAATATGGTTGCATGCGTTTTATTTTGCTATTCTTGTAATTGAATTTTATCCATGGATCATATTTACCTTCTTCCTTCTTGAGGCTTTTGCCTTTCAATGTATTATCATAGGTTACGGGCTCTTCTTCTTTCGATGTATTTTTTCCTTCAGATCTTAACTCCTCTTTCTATTTTCCTAAATTTATGTCTTGTTGTAGCTTACCCTTAGTTTTTTCAACTTCCTTTATTTGAAATACAATTTCTATTTCCAATATTTCACATTCTAACTCTTTTGCCTTTAATTTTTCTACCATATCCTATTCAATTTTCTTTCCTTCTTCAAATTTTACCTTGAGCTCTGTGAGGTTTTGTAGAAGTTCCATCTTTACTTCCTCATCCTCTTGGATTTAATACTTAACACTTGAATTCTTCCTTCTTACCTTTTCCAAGTTTCTAAAAGCAGTAAAAAATTCCTCTTTTATGTCGATCATGGCCTCTTCTCCATATTATAATGTCGTGTATTTTCTTATGGGATATTTCTTTGAGATGTTAGGCTTTTCGTGAAATAACCTCATCTAATACCAAATATAATAACATAAGATTATACTGGTAGGGGGATGAATAATATAAGATAGAACCTTTTACTTTTCAATCCAAATGATAACAACAATAATATCAAAGAAGATAATAATGCATACATCATCACACATATGAGAGACATGATTTAATGTGGTTCACCCAATGTGGGCTACTCCATGAAGAAAATATTTCTTATAAACATTTCTCAATAAATATTTTGGGAATCTAATCCCTATTACAATGTTTATGGAATTTTGTACAAAGGAGACACCAATCCCCCATGCTCTGATTAGTGGATCTTTCTCCATAGGAGAACTTTATCTCCTCTACTCTGGTTGGTGATCTTCTAGAAGACTTCTTATCCCACTGCTCTAGCTTGTGTATCTCTCTCCATAGGAGACCTTTATCCCCACTACACTGGCTGATGGATCTCTATCCACTGGAGACTACTATTATTTCCTCTTTGAAACTTCCAAATCTTGGTATCAACTTTATCTCAAATATTAACCAAAATCTATCCCAAATCTAGCACAAATCTACTCTAAATCTGCTCATAATTCTGCTCTTTATTCTATCTCAAATATATCCTCAAGCCTTAGTAAAATAATTACTCAAAACTACCTTCAAGACATAACACAAATATTTAACATGCCTACTCTTAATTATTTAGAACACATTCTCAAAAATGATTTTTCAAATATGCATAAACTTATCTTCAACCCTAGCACAAGTAGTTCACAATCTCTAGCACAAATGAATCAAACTCTTTCAACAATTTGACGCACAAATTGTTCTCAAATTCTATTCTAAATATTTCAATAACTTTCCACAATGAAGCATAAAATCTAACTCAAATATTTCCAATAATGCTTATCAAAAAATCATTTTCACTCCACCTTATGTTCCAAAACATTCATTCCAACAAACACTTTAAACAAAAGATGATGTGCCCATACCTTTTAGTTGCTCTTGTGGAGATATACCTTCAAAAATTTATATCATACACAATTGAATTTTCTAGTGTTACTTCAAGATTTACTTATCAAAATGCTCTCTCAATACATCCATATTAATTTTCTTTCCAAAATATATTTCACCGTATAGAAATTACAATAAAATATCAAATCACTTTTACACCTTATTTCTCTTACTTTTCATGCAAAATAATGCTCAATGAAACAACTAGAAATTACACACATGAATTTCACTTATACACCTTATACATCCTTCTTATGAAACCAAAATAATGCACTTTAAATTTCAATAAAATCAAATAAATTTCCACTTTATCTCATGCATCATCCAAGTATTAATAATATGAATTTTCACCATTCATCCCATTTTAAAAATAAAAATTAATTCACTTTTATAACCTTATAACTCCCTAACCATAACATGCCACAATGAAAAATTTATTAGACCTTTTAACTCCTTAATCAATCATAGCTTTGAATACCTTTATAAAAAAATTAATTTTCCCTTAACCGCTACTTTTGCTGCTCAAACCTGCGACCTCGCTAGCCTTTGCACCCTAGCATAAGGGAAAACACCATGTGGGCTAACCACCCACACAAACCAAAAGAGCACACACTCTCTTTTATCCTCTACCACCAGTAAAAAATGAAACCTCAAGCAAAACCTTATCACCTGGCTCCATCGCATGTCAAACCTAAGACCTATCGGCTGCCATGACTTACCGCTAAGGACGTTGCTATCGAGGCTACCTACCTGTATGGAATAGATGTTTGGAGACTCTGTCCTTGTTCTTTGTTCCACCTCTACTTTTGAAAATTTATGTCTTCTTCCTCTCCATTGTGAGTTGAACGATGATCGAATGGATGCACAAATTTCGATGAATGAATTCCTTCTCAACCACTTTATCACTGCAATATTTATATGCAATGGTTGCTTTAATCTTTGACATCAACGCTCAAATGTTTTAAACCTTTGGCACCAAATAAAATATTATATTTTAATTATAATTATTTAAATCCAAGGGATTTAAATATTATAATTTTATTTTCTTAGGTTAAAATTTTGCCACCAAGGTTAATCAATTTAACATTTTCTTTGGGCAGAATTACCACCAAGGTAAATCAAATAGACCTTTTTATTTTTCCTCTTTGAAATGCTGCCATGATAAATCAACTTGACACTTTTATTTTTCAATACCACCATGGAGAAGGCTTTTATATCTTCTTGTTGCCTTATGCCTCATGTGCCCTTTGAAGAATATTCTCACATATATTTCCATCAACCTGAGGACATTAAAACTTTTGACACTAATGACAACACAACATGCTCAAATTTCCAACACATGATTGATAATATCAACCAATGATGGGATGTCTCTTTCCCTTGGATTGTTTGGATGCACAAGTTCCAAATTTTCTTGGAACACAATCTTTCCTGTTTTTCTTGGAGTCTTCTTCAACAAGGGCTTCTTGTTGGGGAGTTTCTTCGATATTTAGCTATCCCCAACCTTTCTTTCTCTTTTTATATTTAGTATAAGGAATTTATCCATATTTGTTGGATCTATGCTCAATCTTATTCCCTTTTGGAGTGATTTTTTTGCTTTTTTAAACCCTATTTTTATGCCATGCTTGAGTGGAATAATATAATTTTGAGAGACCCCCAACCCTTGTTGACAATTTTCTTTGAAGTGTGGAAATATTTTTTGTATGGTGGCCCGATACAAAACATGGAAATCTAGAAATGACTATATATTTTGTAAGTGTTATTCCTCTCTTCACATCTCTCCTTTTGAGAAATCTAATATTATTTTTTCTATGTATTTAAAATTATTGTTCAGGTCAATAAGGTGACTATGGAGATATCTCATCTTCAAGAGCTTATTGATCATTATATGAGTGCTCCATGCATAGTCAATTAGGTTCCTCCTATGTAGGATTATCCTCGAAGTTAGTCTAGGTCTAGGAAACATCATCGCTTAGCCCCAAATTGCACTCCTATCCCAACAAAAGGTCCCCCTCCTTACAAATTTGGCCTTGGTAATCTAATTTATCCTCTCTCTTCCCTAGCTCCTTAGCTCAATGCTTAGATCAAGTCAGGTGCTCTAGTGTTTGATGTTAATGAGGACCTATTTATTCATAGCTGAGGAGATGTTACTGACATTTATTCTTCTAGATAGGGATGGAGTTTGGCACCAAAGTCTCATGATTATAATGTTGGGTGGGGTTTTTTCCTAGTGGTGTCTAAACCCACATAATGGTTCTTCATCATTGCGAGGATTTATCTTTTTTTGCTTTTGCTCTTGTGGAGTGTACTCAACCATCATTTTTAGTATGTAATCATTTTGTTAGCTAGTTGATAGTATGTCCATCAGTTCTGTAAGATGGTTTTGATTAGCTATTAGTTTATTTATTTTTTTCCCATGATTTTTTTATAGCAGTGGTTTTTTATTGATCAAAATTTCCCTTGAATTGCATACATTTTTTGATGTGGTAATTTGTTTTCATCTGTATATTTTTTTTATTGCATAAATTTTATAATTATTATAGCAATAATTTGTTTTAGCTATTATGATAAGGTAAGGACTTTTTACATTTATCCTTTCTCTTCTGACAAAACATTTTTGATCCATTAAGCTTTTTTATTTTTTATATGATAAGAATATGCCACCATATAAATCCACTATTTGTACCAATAATTCAAAACTAATTTTATTTCATTTTCAACTTCACAATTTGGTTTATCTAGATTAATTCAGCACTATAGAAAGAGATTTTATACAAAAACTATTATACACTTACAAGATTTATTCCATGCAAAATACATAAATTACAAGAGTTATTTCCATAAACTTCACCATCATTGAGATTTACATCCACCATGCCATTGTTTGTATCTTCAAATAATGAATCTCAATGGTATCCTTACTCTCTAATTACTTGAAAAATATTTTTTATATTCTTGAGTCTCCAAATATCCCTTGTTCTTTCTTGTCTTGGACCAAATAAGCCTCATATTATCTCCTCTTTCAAATTTGGAAGTGTAATTGATATTTCTTGAATAATGATATCTTCCAAGTCTAAAATACGTAGGTAAACGATTTTTCATTCTTTTCCCTCCACATATTCCTCTTGAAACTTGTACAAAATAGTTTTTAGGCAATTTTACATATGCCCAAGTTTCTAATTTAGCCCATTATATGACAACCCATTGGTTGTATATTATTTTGATATTTTAAAGATCTAAATAGAAAAATTTGGAGTGGAATTTTGGTAGGGATATGTGCAATAATGTTAAGAATATTTACTATAAATTTCATCTTATTTAGATCTCTCATGATAGAGAAAATAATATTGAATAAAAGAACACATTTTATAGTTTGGATTGGTCAAAGAGACATATTTTGGCATAAAATATAAGCATAAATTATACTCTAAATATTAGATAACCTACCATAAGAGTAATTTGTAGCACAAGGGTGCAGTATTACCTATGGGGAGGTGATTCTCAAAGTTTTGTAATGATCAATTTATTGTTCTTTTTCAAATACACATATTGCACAATCGTAGAGTCTTCCAAACAATTGATGTGCAACTAAAAAATGTCTTGTATGCACTCAAATCATACAATATCTCACAAGATGTCTTTCCTGATGTAATATTACTGACATATCACTTCCAAGGCTCACACTAGTGGTGGTTCAATTTAATTATTCATACTAGTGCATTAACATCATCCATAAACATAGAAAAGTAACATGCAACAATAAGATACTGCAAAATACTAATCCATCATTCCAAAATCATACAATTACATGAGAGAATGCTATGCAATATGGTTCTATTCATTACTCTTCAATGGCACATTAAAATCACTAACAACTTCCACAAGGATACACAATAAACTAGTAAGTCTACAAAATGATCATATAGATGCATTCAATAACTAGACCTATGAAATTTAAAGGGGGGTTCTTATATAACGTCAGCCCAAGATTTTCCAAGCGGTTCCTGAGGTAATTCATTATTTACAATTGCCCACATATAATGGATCTTAATTACACCCTTTACTAAGTCTAATTACATTTATTATCAAATTCATTCACAAATACAACTCAAATTACATTTCATTTATGTTTAGTTGCATTACATTATACCTTGTACATTTTAGTTTCCAATTTATACATTTTACTCCTACTTTGTACATTTTACTTTTGCCTTGTACTTTAGTTTACATTATTTTCCCATCCTACTATTTTTAGTTTTGCTTTTGTTATTTTTCTCTATTTTTCTAGTATACTTATACATATATCCTAATATCTTGAGTTTAAATATATCCATGTCCTCTTGAATGCATTATTTTATTGTAATATTTAAGGATTTGATAGCTTCCAATGTATTTAATACTATATTTTTCTATTATGGAGTGAGAAATATCAATATAATATTTAACTAGCTAGTGTGTACCTGCGTATGGTTGTTGCTATTGTATGTACTAATCTTTAAATATTTACATGGTATTATATTCATCTTTGATAGCTTCCATATAAAAACACATGTGACCTCTAAACCATCATATCCATTCTCCTACTTAACCCTATTACAATATGCTTCCCATTAATTTCAAATATGTAATGTAACATTCAATAGTTCAAAAGTGATTTTTCCAATATAGGTTAATATGCCTATAGAAAAATATGCACTCATCTAATCCAATGAACTTTCTATCACATTAACATTAAATTTTCCTTCAAAAATAATAACATAAATAGTTACCTATAATTTAAAAATTGCAAGGGCACTCAATAGTACTAGGTAATGAGATGTTTTTTAGAAAATAAAACTTTTAGAATTTGTATTAGGGAGTTGATGAAGAATTTGAGAACACTAATCCATCGTCATACTCAATGATTTCATGGGGGATTCACTAAACATATTCTTGAAATAATTGACTATCTTAGTGTTCTTCATTCCTTTTGAAATTATGTAAAATGACAAGAGAGATAGTAAAATGTATTTTGCTCCAAATACCCAAGATTTTGATAATTTGATCTCATATTTATGGGTATACACTCAAAATACAAATAATTTTAATATCACTATTTAAAACTAATATTTATGGGTTAAGCAGCATTAATAAACAATGCAATCCAAAAAATAATATTTTAAAACAAAATCAAATAGAAAAATAACATAATGGTTTTATTTATCATTAAAAAGTAAAATATAACAAAATCTTGCTATAACATTTCATCTATTTGTCATGCATTTTATATAATTTCTCTTCCTAAAATATTCGATGGGTTGAAAATCTAACATATTTAATATGGATGGTCACATGCATGGTAATATGATGATTCGCCTTCCATGACTTAAAAATTGCATATTAAATAAAAATAATATATACATGACTTAGACTTTTATGGTTTATATTCTAGTTCATTGTCGATGTGGCTAGAAATATATTTTATGTATAGATATATTATAATAGAAATATACTATATTAATTAACTATTTTATTTTACATTTTGTAGGGAATGTGGGGTATTTTTCATGTAGTTAGTCTAATAAATCCATGCAAACCATTTTGCATGTATTTTCAATGAAATTTTTTGTTCTTCCTCTAACCTTCATAATCCATTTTGAATAGGTCCAAATGAATTCTCAATCATAAAGTTATCTTCTTCACAAGGTGGTGAATTACATGATCTAACATCTTAAAATATATTATTCAAGGTATCCATGCACATGGTATGACAACCTTACCTATATAAATTATAATAACAATAATAATCTTCATAACTCTATAGCCATGGATTTGAGGTGGTGCAGAACTGCATTAACAAAACACATACAATCTACAAAAAATAGAGAAATGCCAAAGTTTTTCTTGTATTCCTTTCTGAGGAGAATGGAGCTTACAAATACTAATGCTTTACAACTTACAAATTACCCCTCAAATACCTAATTTTATCTTTTCCCACCTAATACAATGTGTTTGAAATTTGAATTTTGGGGGCAAACTTCCTGGGGTCATAACTCCTCGCTCGTTGCTCAAAACAACTATTAGCACATGTTTAAGAAAATATATAAAAGGGGTTAATGGTTCATTAATTTCCCAAATGATATTAACACCATTTTTTAGCCCTTTACAAGGTCTCTAAGACCTTCAAAATTGACCTTCAACTTTTAGTAGCAGGATTTTCACTAGTTTTGGCAGGGTATAAGACCTTAAAATTTACATATCTCCCAAACAGCTTGGGATATTAAAATTATTATTTCACCATTGGGTCTATTTCTCCATCCTCTAAAAAAATAAATAAAATTTATAAAAAAAAAACAAATACAAATTTTGGATGATGCAAGATCACTCTTACACCACTAGATGCTCCTACATCATGAGGGTTTGGTTCAACTATCAAAATACTTTTGTAGGAGTATAGAGACTAGGGTTCCAATCCCTCGGGCCTTGTAGTATTAGTGTGCATTTTTTTTATCATATCTATCTATGTAAAATATTTACCCGATGCAACTAGAGGTTATAGTGGCGATAAGGAGTGAGATTCAAACCCACAAAGAGGCATAGAAAATTGTAACGAGTTACCAATTCCTCCAATATAAAAAAAAACTCTATAGCCATAGTCTAATTTAGGTATTCATTATATTCTACCAAATTGGTCTAAGTGATATAGCTCCTACTCTAATTGTAATGAGTTACCGATTCCTACACTCTAAAGAAGGAAAAATAAAGCAACTTGATTTACTGAACAAAATTCAATAATCGATTTTTATGTTCATGATATGCAAAAAATAACTACAAAATAGAATAAAATACATGGAAATCATTAAACACCACACCGAAATCAATTTGGTGATAAAGTATTGTTACATATTCAAAAAGGGATAAGTTTAAGGATACAATATAAAACTCATGGAATTATGCTATCAACCATACATATGACCAAGTAGGTGGAGGATACTATCTTCAAACTTAGTCTTTATTATTACTTAGGACTTCATCTATCAAAATTTCCACCACCATTAGACACATTAAATATGGCATAGAAACATCATCCATCAATATTAAACTCTATATCTATTAAGACCCCATCCAAACACAACTATTATTATGTAATGATGTACCTTGAAAATATAGTACATATGGTCCCATTATGATGTAACCATTACTTTTATAAGCTTGAGATAGAAACAATGTAAGTATAAATTATTATAATTATGTAACAAGTAGGATTTGTTAAAATGATACAAAAATTACTTCATTATAAATAATATTCCATACAAAGGTATGAGTGGAAAATGAATGGACCATATCATATTTCTCAATTTGTAATTAAGCTCAAATTCCAAGGAGGTTTCCATTTTGAAGTGACCTATGATAATATAAGAATGTTGAATATTCTTTCAATTATTTTCATAACACTTTTGTTATTTCATGCTCGATTTTCCATCAATTATTGCATTGCTCTTATGGTTATGCTTGATTTTAATATTAAGATTCGTAATAAGTATTATCATAACTATTTCCAAGGCCATGTTTTATAATAGTAGCAATAATTATTATCATTCTTTCTATTTTGTATTCTATAAAATTTTCATTGCTTATTTTCCAGTGAAAATATTGTGTAAACCAAAACCTCACTTTTTTTCTATTTTTTGTGGGTTAGATTGGAGACCATGTGTTGGGGGTTTTTTAATATAATGAAGCAGTTGTTATTTTTTCTTAAGCTATATTTCCCATTAAGCATCTAGTGAAGTGAGGGATTATTAAACTACAATACCTAGGCCTTATAAAATACATGTACATGACTATGATCTCCTACGTACCCTCATGTATGTAGGGATATATCCTAGGAATAGGAGAAATATTTATCTATAGAAATATATCGATTATTTGAGTTTTATGGTGCATTGATGAGCAATTAGTCCTAGGCAGTTACTATCATAGTACACTAAAAAATAGATAGTGTAGCTATGGGTATGGTGCAACCATCCATAGTTAGAGCGATGTGATATTAGGTTTACCACTAATCATGACCAAATATTGTATATCAAAGAACCCATACAACTAGACACACCTTGAATTAGAGTTTTCTTATTAAAGTGATTTTCAATCCTTTCCCAACAAAAACCAAAATCATATTTAAGAATTTTTTAGATGATACTACTTCCATCATAGACTAACAATGTACTGAATATCAAGTGTGATAGAATAGGAAATATATAGTTTAAAATATAAGAAATATATTAAAGTAGTTAGTTGTCAATTATTAGAATAGTTATTTTTTAGAGAATTCAGCTATCAATTACCAATCTAATAGTGTAGAATACCCTATCTAATTGCTATAGGAGGTGGTTGATATCAATCCATACAATATCATACAAAAAATACCAAATAAAAAAATCATAATTTTTGGTATAGTCCATTTTGATTCTATCTTCAAGCTGCTCATTTTGATATATAATGCCCATACACTTTTTGGAGACCCTAAATTCATATTCAATTTGGTGATAAAGTATTGTTACATATTCAAAAGGGATAACTTTAAGGATACAATATAAAACTCATGGAATTATGCTATCAACCATACATATTACCAAGTAGGTGGAGGATACTATCTTTAAGCTTAGTCTTTATTATTACTTAGGACTTCATCTATCATACTTTCCACCACCATTAGACACATTGAATATGGCATAGAAATATCATCCATAAATATTAAAATCTATATATATTAAGACCCCATCCAAACACAACTATTATTATTTAATGATGTATCTTGAAAATATAGTACATATGGGCCCATTATGATGTAACCATTACTTTTATAAGCTTGAGTTAGAAACAATGAAGTATAAATTATTATAATTATGTAACAAGTAGGATTTGTTAAAATGATACAAAAATTACTTCATTATAAATAATATTCTATACAAAGGTATGAGTGGAAAAGGAATGGACCATATCATATTTCTCAATTTGTAATTAAGCTCAAATTCCAAGGAGGTTTCCATTTTGAGGTGACCTATGATAATATAAATTTGTTGTATATTCTTTCAATTATTTTCATAAGCACTTTTGTTATTTCATGCTCGATATTCCATCAATTATTGAATTGCTCTTATGGTTATGATTGATTTTAATATTAAGATTCCTAATAAGTATTATCATATCTATTTCCAAGGCCATGTTTTATAATAATAGCAATAATTATTATCATTCTTTCTATTTTGTATTCTATAAAATTTTCATTGCTTATTTTCCATTGAAAATATTGTGTAAACCAATACCTCACTTTTTTTCTATTTTTGGTGGGTTAGATTGGAGACCATGTGTTGGAGGTTTTTTAATATAATGAAGAAGCTGTTAATTTTGCTTAAGCTAGATTTCCCATTAAGCATCTAGTGAAGTGAAGGATTATTAAACTACAATACCTAGGCCTTAGAAAATACATGTACATGACTATGATCTCATACGTACCCTCGTGTATGTAGGGAGATATCCTAGGAATAGGAGAAATATTTATCCATAGAAATATATCGACCATTTGAGTTTTATGGTGCATTGATAAGAAATTAGTCCTAGGCAGTTACTATCATAGTACACTAAAAAATAGATAGTGTAGCTATGGGTATGGTGCAACCATCCATAGTTAGAGCTATGTGATATTAGGTTTACCACTAATTATGACCAAATATTGTATATCAAAGAACCCATAAAATTAGACACACCTTGACTTAGAGTTTTCTTATTAAAGTGATTTTCAATCCTTTCCCAACCAAAACCAAAATCATATTTAAGAATTTTTTAGATGATACTACTTCCATCATAGACTAACAATGTACTCAATATCAAGTGTGATAGAATAGGGAATATATAGTTTAAAATATAAGAAATATATTAAAGTAGTTAGTTGTCAATTATTAGAATAGTTATTTGTTAGAGAAGTCAGCTATCAATTACCAATCTAATAGTGTATGATACCCTATCTAATTGCTATAGCATGTGGTTGATATCAATCCATACAAAAAATACCAAAAAGAAAAAATCATCATTTTGGTATAGTCCATTTTGATTCTATCTTCAAGCTGTTCATTTTGATATATAATACCCATACACTTTTTGGAGACCCTAAATTCATATTCGGGTATAGTTCATTTTGATATATAACACCCATACACTTTTATAGAGATCCGAAAGTGCTTAAAATTGGTTGGAGGTAGAAAAGTTGCCTAACAGATATACAAATTGGATAAATAAGAGAAATGCTTAGAAGATCAACAGTAAGAATTTTGCCTACTAATATCTAAACTAGACAAATTAGATAGACTATATGACATTGATATTTTTATACAATACCTAGATACCAAATAGTATACATTATATAGGCCAATAAGGATTTAATAAGGTAGTTTCGAGGGAAGAGCATGAAATACCTTACCAAATAATACAAATCATAGAATGCAAAAGCTATAATTTTCAAAATTTTGTGCCATGGACCCAATAAATTGGTCATATAAGTCCAAAAAATATTTTCTTCTCATACCACTATTGATAATTTAAGGCTCTCAATAGCACCTTTTAACCTCAAACATGAAGTAATTAAATGGTACTAATGGTTGGATAATATGCATCTACATATCACTGAGGCTAAATTTAAAACTAAATTACCCATCCAATTTGGACCTAAATAGTATGAGAATTTCACTATATCCTACATCAAGTTAAATTAAACAATAACCACCCTTTAATATCAAACATAATTTTAAAATCTAGTAAACCACACCAGGGGATTGAGTGTTGAGTTCTTCAAAAGTTGTTACATTAGTGGGTTAAATGAAGACACATGCACTAAATAAAAAAATATTTAGGCTAACAATCATGATAGTAGTAGTAGGTTTGGCCAAGTTGGTTGAATATGAATTCATGGCACAAAGACATTCCTTCAAATCTCCACAAGCCAAAACACCTATTACACCTTAGACTTTATCAAACATAGTCAACAAACCACCCATAATAAAACACATTACCAGAGAAAAATTGGATGCATTGGGGAAATAGGGACTATGTTACAACTATAATAATAAATATTCTTCAATCTATAAGTGCATACAAGAAAACCTATATCTACTTGATGAAGATGAACCTCTCACCTAAGAATCATAAGACAAAGAGGAGGAACATAGAGAAGAAGAATAATTTGAAGAGTGAAAATTGATAGAGTATCAACCATATAATATTTTAGTACATGTCTAAAACAAGGTTTCCATTATCTAGATCATGAAAGTGGAAGGTAATTTATAGGGATAATAATTGATTATTCTCATTTGTTTAGGCGTTACCAATAATTTTATTGATCCAGAAGTAGCTAGAGAAGTAGACTATTATATATACTTGTGCAAGTCCTTTGGATTCATGGTGTATAATGGAGGAACCCTACCATACAAAGCAAAAGATAGAAATATAAAGGTACAAATGGATTATTACAACATTTGGGCAAGCATGGTCTCCCTTCCCTTGGGAGGATGTGCCATCATATTGGGAACTCAATGGTTTTGTGCATTAAGCCTGATAGTATGGGACTTTTCTAAGATATGAATGCAATTCACTAAGCATAAAAAGTAATAAAATATTTATAGGATACCCATAGGCCCTACCATACCCACCATATCACATTGAATGGAAATATTTTTAAAGAAACTATCTCAAGTATTGGTGGCACATTCATTTTTCCTACAAGACTTGACTACTAATAATACAATTCAATCAACTAAATTACAAGAAATTATAGATAAGCATACTACCATGTTTATAAAACCCCATGGGTTTCCACCAATGAACCCATGATTATGCCATCCAACTCATACTAAGAAGCATACCACTAAAAACATTTTCCTATAGGTACGCATATGTCAATAGACTAAAATTGAAAATATGGTGTAGGAATTGTGAGTAGTAAGGATCATTCAGCCAAATGTGAATCCATATTCCACACTAGTATTACTAATTTATAAGAAATATTGGTATTGGCAATATTTTTTTGTGTTTTGAAATTTCAATAATTTTTTTGTCAATAACAATCTTCCTATGCCCATCATTGATGAGTTATTGGATGAACTATGTGGTGCTTACTTCTTCTCTAAACTATATCTACTTTTAAGATATTACTAAATAATATTAAGAGAAGAATATATTCCAATGAAAATATTCTAGATTCATGAAGGACATTATGAATTCCTTCCTATGCCCTTTAGTCTTACCAACATGACTTCCACCTTCCAAAGTCACATGAACCCAATATTTTGGCCATTCATTTTTTATCTTTTATGAGAAAATTCTAATTTATAGTCACACATGGATGGAACATTTGATACATATAGACTAGACTATACAACTCTTGGCTAATAATGAACTATATAAAAAATGATCCAAATGATTTTTTGGAATATAGGAAGTCAAATACCTAGGTCACATAGTTTTAGAGGAATGGGTCAATATGGATGCTAAGAAAATTATTGTCATAAAATAATAGCCCATGCTACACTCTCTTAAAAACATTTGAATTTTCCTAGGCCTCACCAACTATTAAAAAAATCATCTTTTGTGATAGATATATTATAAAAAAATCTATTTCTATGATCATAAGTAGTTGAATGTGTCTTGTAATGATTCAAATAAGTTATTCTATGTACTCCCATGCTAAAAATACCTAATTTATCCTAGAATTTTATGGTTGAAATTGATGCATCAAAAATTGTAATTGGTGTAATGCTTATGCAATAATTATAACCATTAATTTTTATTAGTAATAGATGCACCATATCTACTCCACTTATTTAATGGATCCATTAGCTTCAAGAAGAGGTGACCCAAGATCTTAGCTTGCAATCCTTAATTCAACAACTTCAAAATAATCCTAATTATTGTTGTTGAGGCTACATTAGTATCCTACATAAGCTATACTACAATAAAGGTATGATTCCTTGACTTAAGGACACTTTCGGTTCTTAATTATATATTCATGGGTTAAACATATATTACTTATGTAGGGATGAAAAGGTACATTTAGAACTTGGTGGAAAAATATGATAGTTTTTAGTATATGAAGGGGAAAACTATTTGTACACCAGGCACACTTTCATCTCTACCTATTATATAGATAATTTTGATAGACATTTTCATGGAATATATTGAAGGGATTCCAATAGCTAGAGGTAAAAAAATCATAATTAATATGGCATACCATTTGAGTGTGCTCACTTATGTCCTTATCCTACCCATACAAGTTCTCAATAGTATCCCAAACATTCATTGATTTTTTTTTGCCTTTATGACATGCCCTAGTCCATCATTTGTTATTGTGATCCCACCTTCACTAATTATTTTTTGTGGGAACTATTTAAGTTGTATGGAACATAACTTAATATTAGGTTGATATACCATCCTTAGATAAATAGAAAAATAAAAACTGTTAACCAATGCTTAGAAACATATCTCTATTGCTTTGCATCTGAGCAACTAACTCAATGGGTCAAATGGATTCCAATGGTCGACTAGTGGAATAATGACACATATCACTCTATCACCAATATGAAACCATGTAAAGTAATTTATGGATACTCTCTACCATCACTTCTATCATACATTACCAATAGTTCTAAGGTATAAGATATGGATTCCACTCTTAGGAATCATGCATAACTTATTTGAAATCTCAAAGCTAATTTATCTATGGAAAATAATCATATGGGACAATAAATTGATCAACCCTACTTAAATAATTGTTTTAATGTTATGGATAAGGGGTTCTTATGCTTGTAGCCATACCAACAATCATCATTAAAAATTCATGGTCATAAAAAATGGCAATAAAATTATATGGATCTTATAAGTTGGTACAACAAATTGGCCCACTAGTATACAAGTTTAAATTGTCAACCTCTCCATGTATACATCTAGTTTTGTAGGTCTTCTATTTGAAAAAGGTTATTGGAATCCATACATAGGTTCAATCAATACTACCCTAGTTGGATGAATAAGGCTTAGTCTTATTAGAACCTAAGAGTATTCTAGATTGATGGATGAACACACTTTGAAACCATACATTTTCTAATATTTTAGTGCAATGATGAGGATTGCATCTAGAAGATGCCACCTTGGAGCTTCTCCATCAACTCTAGCAATAGTTTCCTCACCCCAAGCATTGAAGAAAAAACATCTTAAAGGGAGAGGGTATATTAGGACCCTATCTAAATACAATTGTCATTATCAGGCACGTAGTATGTATGGGTCCATTATGATGTAACCACTATTTTTATAAGTGACAATTAGTAAAGATGTAAGTAAGATTTATTATAATGATGTAACATTTACTTAATTATAAATAAAATTCTATATGAAGGTAAGGATGAGAAGGCTATAGACCATCTATATTTTTCAATTTATAGCAAAGCTTTGCTTTTGAGGAGGTTGTACCCTCAAAGAGACATATGATAATATATGTTTTTTTTATTTCCTTTTAATTATTTTTATAAGAAATTTTGTTATTTTCTTCTCATATTTTAATTAATTCATGCATTGTTGTTGTGGTTATACTTTATTTTATATTAAGGTTTCTAGCAATGTGCTTGTCATTATAATGATAGTAAACTTAATTATAGATACTTAATGCACCTACACCAATATTTTGAAGATAACATTTATTTTAATTCTTAAAGCAAGTCAAGCTCTCTATTAATGAAATGGCTCTACACTCATAATAAAATGTATAAGAAAATTTCTTATCTATTGTAGAAAGTAGTGGGATCTATCACTTTTTAAATATATGATTGATCCAAACAAGAATCGTAGTGGATGCTAAAACTATTAACTATTATAAAACGTGGTACCACTTACTATTAGTTGTGCCAAGGCCAACATCCTAGTTTCTAGGAGTGTTAAGTTAAATGTATGTAGTACTAAAACAAGTGCCAACTACCCTCCATGCTAGGGCATTTTCCTAGCAATGCATAAACTATTCTAACATCTTGTTTGGACAACACTAAAATAATATAAAGGGATGATAATTGTAATATTATTCTAACTTCTTGTTTCTAAACAAGAAATACAAATCATCCCATATTTTTTATGAGATCTCTCCATATTCTATTATAAAAAATAAAATATGAATACGTATTATGAATTAATGAGGACTTGACTTTTATATCAACTCTGCTACTCAAACATTTCATTTTTAAAATCCACCATATAAATCCTCCTTATACATAAACAAGGATTTCAATTTATTTGCATAAATTTTGTTGTTTTTGTACTTGATATCTTATTCCAATTGAATAATTGCAATCTAATACCATGTCCAAATCATTTACCTATAGATAATTTATCGTTTTGATTTTCATATTGTCAAATATTTTGAGTTTGTAATTTGTGTATAAAAATAGCTTAGTAATGAGACATTCACTTATACAAATTGTAAATGTCAAGTATGGCCAAACTGTTCTAATTATGAATCTGTTTATCTTGGGGAGCACTCTCCATATGAACTTGAGAGCATGCCTTCTCTTTTTCTCCATTTTTTTATAGAAGTTGACCTCATAAGCAAATAAAATAGGGGAGAGGGGCCTATTAATTAAACACCCACACTTATGACTTTCATCAAGATCAAATGGTGTCACCATAACTCAAGAAACTTTATAAGCAACATATTTCTAATGTTGTCTTATTGGATCAATTATTTTGATAACTTCTGATCATGATAAATAATACTAATATATACTAACTTTTTAAAAAGTATCAATATTTTTTTTTGGTAATATTAAGAGAAAATAGGGTTTTAAAAGGAACCCCACAACCTTTTATAGAACACACAACAACTCAAACAGAAGAGGGTTTTAAAGGTATCAATATTACATACAAAAAACAGTTGGATCATTTCTTTAAAAAACACATTAGAAATTACATTTTTCATATAAAATCCTATAATTTCATTCAAAATTTCAAACTTAATATTCAACTAAAATAAATATAACCATGTTATGCATTATTTTTTTTTTTTAAATCTCTTAATATATAAAATATATTTTACATAATTCATATATTATTTATTTAATTTATTATTATTATTTTAAAAAATATTTAAAACATATAAAATTTAAGATCTAATATCTCCCTTTGTCATCACAAGTGGTCACCCATTTAAAAATAGGTCCTCCTCCCTCTACACACTTGCTGACGAATAAGGCCAAGATTGCCGGCATCACCGAAGTTAGGTGAAAGCCCCAAGAAGCATCACAAAACTAGCATTTAGATTTTTAAGATGTTCAACGTGTTCTTTGTTGACCACTAAAATGGCAAAATTTTGTCCATATGCATTTTTTTAAGTTATATTTCGTGAAAAACGAAGTACAGCAGAAAATTGCTAGAACGCTTACGTATTATGTATAATACGGCCATGGAAGTAAAAATCCTCGAACTTTAACATGGCACGGCCATCGAATTTTTGCATTTGTGTCCTCATGTCTTTGGCGATCGTGAACATGTTTATTATAAATTTGGGATATGTAGTGTCCATTCAGGTCAAAGGAACTCATAATTTTAGTTCCTTCTTCAAAATCCAAGGCAATGGAAGATTACGAAGAGCGGCCTTCAATGCCCCTGAAAGGATTAGACGGGAATCCCATTAGACGGTGGTGGTTTGAAGAAAACATGAAAATGCTTGAAAGTTGTTCTGAGATTGATTTAAGAGAGAAGAAGTCCCGTGGTTTTGAACAAAAGTCTGAAGAGGATAAAGATGATCTTACTTTGGAGAGTTTTTACCTGATGGAATTGTTTCTCAAGGACAATGAGTTTCCACCAATGCCTAGAGAGTTTCTAATGATAAATTCCGCGGATAAATTCCAAGGCCTCCAACAACAGATTTCAGCGTACGATCTGATCGAAATAGCGGCGACAAAAAATCTCGGTGGCTTTGATGATCTCTGTGGTGTTGGTTTCCCAGGATCCAACGAATATATGGGATTTGAATTGATCCATATGTTGTTGTGGGCTGCAGACTGCATTGGAACTCAGCGATATGGTGCTGCTCGCCAAATGCTTTTGCACAGCAAGAAATTATCTACTCCCTTTGGAAACTCCGCCGAGAGGATCGGGTACTATTTCACAGGTATGATGGATTTAGAACCTTAAATATGCTTGGTATCAATCTAGAATAATATCTAAAGTAATGAAACATGCAATAAAGTAAGAAAACACCAAAAAGATGCATGACTTTAATACAGCTCCGCAACGGACGAGGTTTCCCTAAATCTCCTCTGTGTTGGTCTGTCTGTTATAATAGGTCAAATCAGTCCGTCATACTAGGTTATCATGATTTCAGCTAAGCTAATCATTTTAACCGCAGGAGAGAGATATCATCCATGCACAGTCAGGATAAAAAAACACCAGATAAACCGCTGGATTTGAATCCTTTCAAAACCACAAACAGTAAACCATCAGATTATGTCTTTCTATTATTTCTATTAACGTCTAGTCTCCGCTTACCCTTACCTTTTAGTTGACCGATTATAATGCTTTTCTACAAATTATTTTCTCACTGGCCTTGCTTCCACAGTGGCCTATTCTTATGATCGATTTTCGTCCAAATATCCCAGTTGACCGTTATAGCCAACGAAGTCGCTTGACCGCTCTGCATTGAATATAACCATCCATCAATGTCCAGTCTCTCTAGTGGGCACCAGAAACAGTTTAAGATTGAATCTGAATGAGAATCTGTGAATATTTTTGAAATTAAAAAATACATATACATACATGATAAATCTATTTCTAAACTCCGTTCCTTCCCGTTGTCATTGTCGCCATTTTTCATGTTTCTCATTTCTGGAACATTGAGCTAGAAGATTATCTTCTTGTAGTCAACTTTTTTATTTATTTTACATTTTACAAAATCACTTGACACTTAAAATTTGGAGATGCAGTCCGTTCTCGTTATTCATTTTGTTTTTCTATTTTCATATAATTAACAAAATGAATATTTAAGAATGGTGCCTGTTAAATATCTTAACGTAGGAAGGATTCAGCACCCCCGATGAACTGCGTAATCAAAGTGAAATGTGTAAAATAAATATTTTGCGTTAAGAATTTGACTGCTTCGCCTGTGGCATTGTAGAAAAGATCGACGTTAAACAAAACTGAAGAAAAATTATTGTATTTGCAGAAGCCATGGAAGAAAAGATCCACATTGAAACGAGAAAAGCAGACAAGAAGATACCTACCTTAAACATTACGGAAAATCTGCAAAATATAGAGGCCAAAAGGAAAGAAATTGAAATGTGCGGCATCTCATGGTACAAGTCACTTCCTTATTCCAACACGGCAAACCAGGCCATTCTCGAAGCAGTCGGAAACGCAAAAAAAATCCACATAATTGACTTCAACATCAGAGGCGGCATACAGTGGCCCAGTCTCATGCAATCCCTTTGCGTACGACAGTGTGGTCCCCCGCAGACGTTAAAGATAACGGCGATCGGAATGAGACGTTCCACGAAGGCGGCAACCACTGGCAAACGCCTGGCGGAGTTTGCAGAATCGTTGAACATTTCGTTTGCTTTCCAAACGGCCATCATCAGCAAAATAGAGGATGTGAACGAAAACCTATTCGAGGTCGATCCCGATGAAGCCGTCGCCGTTAACGCCCCCTTCGTTCTCCAGAACCTAATGCAGAAACACGACGGACTGAAATCGTTGGTCGCCGTTATTTCGAAGTTACAACCGTTGGTTTTCACGGTCATCCACAACGAAGGCCATCACAACTCCGCTAGCTTCGTCAAGCGGTTCATCGAGGTCCTCTTCTATTGCAGCGCGATATTTGATTCGTTCGATGCGGTTTATGAACGGTGGGATTTGGATCGGCTGCAGGTAGAACGGTACCTCGTGGCTCCGGGGATGCGGAACATTCTGGCTTGCGAGGGGAAGGACAGAGTGATCAGACACGTGCAGGCTGACGTGTGGAGGTCGTTCATGAAGGAGGTTGGCTCCACATGGGTGCCCTTCAGCGAGAAGGCCAAGTATCAGGCTAATTTGTTACTCGGTGAGTTTCGATCTCACGAGTGTTTTACTATTGGTGAAAAGGGGCCTGCTCTTACCGTGGGGTGGAAGAATACTCCGATTTTTTCCATCTCTGCGTGGATGCCCAATACAGTGAAGTCATATATGGGAAGAATTTTTTATAGTCCTAGACATGTTGAGGGGGGAATGTAAGATACAAATTTGGCATCGTTCATCTGGTCTCTATATAGGAGTCTCTTAGGATTATGATCCACCATTTTATTTTTGGCTTCATAGTTATTGTGGATGGATGATTCACTATGTTCAATTTTATTGGATAATTTTAGTTTTATGACTCTGTTTAACATATACGTTCAGAATTAAAATTAAAATAAGAATTATTATAATCTTCTTTATTGTAATATAATTATCGCAATTTTCCATGAAAATAATAGTAATATTAATTGTATTAAATATATTTATACATTTAAATATTTTGGAACATTTATTTTAATCTTATTATTATAATTTTTATTTTATAAGTTTTTAAACATGTGATTAAATTATATAAGTTTTCTTAATAATAAGAAATTTTAATTAAATTAGAATTAAAGATCAATTTTATACATGGTCATAAATTATATTTATGATATTTTTTAATAATATTAAAAGGAAGAGAGTTTTGACAAGAATCCCACAACCTATACAACCAAACACGTTAAGAAGGTGAGCACCAAAAAATACAAAGAACTAAACACCTTGTTGGGGCAAAACATACCAAAAAAATGAACAACTTAGAAAACTACAAAAAGAGAAAGGGACAAAGGGGAGAACTGAGATAGTTCTACCCCATCATACCAACCTCTTGAGCCATTCAAGCATTCAACCATGAGATATCCTCTAAAAATCTAAACCATTCTACAAAGAACTCCAAATCGCTCTTTGTTTAATATCAATGAGCTTAAGCTTGTGAAAACTATGTTTTTCCTGTCAACAGTGTCCTCCGATACATAAACGTCTTTGTCAGTTTTATCTCTATGATAATCTTTGGGTAGGATACCCACTTCAGAAGAAGGGGAGAAGGGGGATAAACCATGCTCCTCCTACTTCTTGTCATGCAAAGGTTTGGACTTGCAGGTGCTACTCCCTACCACTATTCTGGTTGGTGAAGAACCATCAACCAAGCACGCATGATTATCCTTTTTAGGAGAATCATTGACATTGAAGGTAGGGCAATTCAGAGGGACCTTATCTCTGTTACAAAATGATTTTCCACACACACCTTTCATAGAAACATGAATCTTTCAAGAAACCTTGTAAGGTCCCATGCCTAGAGAGAATGAGTAAATATCCTCACTATTATCACTAAAATCCTCAGATGCATCCTTTGATAAACTAGGAGTGGGACAAGGAATATCCACACATGGTTTTAGAATCTCCTCCATGATTAAACCATGCTCAAAAGCTGCTTGTTCAAAAACAAGCAGGACCAAATCTTGGTGAAGGGGGACCTAACCCCGACCACCTTGCACATCCACCATTGATTTTTCATCGACTACAAAAAAAAAAAAGGGTTATTCATTTGGATATGGCTACATAGATGGTTAAGAAACATAGCGTGGAAACTTCGAATAATCTCATAAGAATAATCTAGGGTGAAATAGTCCATAATAACTTTTGCCACCCTATCCCAAGGAAGGGACAACATCTTAACGCTAAACCCATTATGGATTCTAAGCATAAATTCATCATCATCCAAAAAGAAACTAATTTCTTTCAATAGGAAATGCCTTTCATGGTTGTGGTAGGTGAAAGCACGAGATTCTGGGCGAAGGAAACACTAATTGCGATGCATTCAAAATCAAATACGCTTAAGTCCTAAAAATGTAGAATGCATGAAATGAAAGAGACACATTGAAATGAGATGCAAGCAGATGGAGAGAACACAACCCTTTCATTAAACTCTCTTGATCTCTGTTACAAATATGCCTCCTCCATTTTCAGGGGCTAGGAGCGTTAAAAGAATTTGATTACAATCAAGACTTAATGTTCCATTTTCCATGTGCCCACACTTGAGATGGGCAGGCCAAGATGATGTCATCGCTGATGTTGATGAGTCCTTAACCTCTGCTTCTCCTCCTACGAACAAAGAAACAACAAAGATGTCAGTAGCACCTGTGACAAAAATGAAAGTTTGTTCTTTGAAATCGCCAAAAGATGCATGTAAAATATTGTCAAATACAGTGAATATAATGGGTCTAAGTCACCTACAAATTTGAAAGAGGTCAGAAGACATTACCAGAGGGCCACTGCCATTGAAATAGTCGGCCAATCTACCTTCACCTGGAATTCGTCTCTGGGCAGGACGAATTCTGACTGCTATTCGTCCCTGGGTAGGACGAATTCGACTGTGTTGGAAAAGCCGAAGTGATCCTGCTCCAATTTTGACTCTCAAGACCTCCAAAACACCTGCAAACAGAGGGGTTAGGTAATTGGGGCCATTTTGGGATGACCCAGATGGTCGGATTCTCCCAATTTGGCCTCTATCATTGGGAATTCGATATCGCCACCTACAAGTTAGTAGGACAACAAAGCAACAAAAGGCGTGATAAAATCTGATCAAAATGTTATAGAATTGGAGCTATGAGTTCACCAAATAGAATAACGTAAAATGCAACATGAACCAATAATCTAGAATGCTTTAGAATAAAACTTAGAAAATGTGGGGTGCCTAAGTGGGCCTCCCACCGTTGGCACTTGATTTCGGTGCCAATCCACTAGGGATGGGTCCAAAACCTCTTAGGATTGGGGTGTCTGCAAATTTGTGGTGTAAGGTGGTCAAATGTTGGATTTGGGTTGGATCCACACTTCCAAAAGCCACCCAATAACCTCCCTTGTGAAAGAGATTAGTGGATGTGAGAAGGTGAATCAAAATATGCAAATGGGTAATCGATCGGACAACACTTCATTGCTAGAAATCGCCTCCAATATGTTCTCCTTTGGGTGATAAAAGTCCCACATTTTATAGACCCATGGGGTCTCTTTTGAGAGGGAAGCATAAGCGCCATGTGTTGGTCATAGGTGCCATGTGGCGGTCATGTCTTCCCATGAGGGAGGGGAGTCCTCCATGACTTGGGCTTTCATAATCGCCCTTGTGACAGTCCTCTAACAGGCCATATGCCCACCCACACACGTGTGCGAGGCAGGAGTCATCAACTGACTGTCCTTAGCTGCCACTTGGCGCCATTCTTATTTTTTCCTGTTAAACTTGGAATTCGTCCCGACCAAAGATGAATTCAAAATTTGTCCCTGGGTGAGACGGATCCCAGTTTGAATTCGTCCCTGGGTGAGACGAATACTGAGAAAAGTGCTTGAATGTGCCAAATTGCCTCTTGACCTTACAAAATTGCTATGAAAGTGGTTAGGACCACTGTTTAACCTCTGAGGGCTGCCCTAGGGGCTATGTTTTTCAAAGAGATCAGTATTTGCAGCCACATAATCAGATTGGTGTTGTTTTGGTGTCTATAGATGCCCCTTTTTGGGATGCACTGTGCATGGCGTAGCACCGAGAAAAAATAGATAACCAAAGCACTAATGATTAGGGTTTCTTGGTAACCTAACCAACTTTTGATGCCCCAAGCATGGAAAGGGCATGCATTCTTGAATCCTTGCTTCTGATGAGCTAAGGAGTTTGATTTCAAGAATTAACCTATTTTTGTGAGGTGTGACTTGAGCTTGGACATTGATCAGTCATGATTAGGCAAAGGGCGCAACCTTTTGTCCTCAGGGGAACCTTGTGTTCATGATTCACGAATGCCAAGTGTTTGATCAATTTGATTGTTGTTTGTTTATCGCCCCAGCAGGAGCGTAATTGTCTTTGTCAATGATTCTTTGAATGCATGTCGTTTTCCTTAATTGGGTGTGTGATTGTTGATTGGTGACTAAGTGTGACTACCCCCTCAAGCGATGAATCAATGAGGGAATGACCTTCGTGAGAAAAGCGACGAGTCGCTTGACCCAAGATGACTTGTTCAAGGGGGCCTTTAGAGGGTTTACCGTTAAGCATTTACAATTTTTCCAACATTTAGACCTATTTTTGGTGGGTGTTAACCCTTTTGGTGATGCCGTAATGGGGTGAAATCATCGAAAACCCATCTTCCCGTGGAGCGGTCCGGCTATGGTAGCCTTCTTGCGAAAGTAGGAGAGTGAGAATTTGAACCCCGACATCGAATTTCTTTGCCCAGAGGTTAAGTGCAAGAGCACTTGTGTCCGAAAATGCTTATTGCTGTGTTTTTGTGTTGCATTTTTTATTGTTTTTGTTGTTTTTTGTGACACCATTTGGGGATTAAATTATCGGAAATCCGTCTTCCCGTGGAGCGGTCCAGCTATGGTAGCCTTCTTAGGGAGTAGGATAATGATAATTTGTGACTCCAATGTCTATTTTGTATGCCCTGGATGTGAGGTGTAGCAGCACTCCTATCGGGCAAATTTATTGTCTATTTTTAGTGCATTTTTGATCATTTTTTTTGATGTTTTTGAAGTTCTGGCCTGAATTCATCCCTGGGTGGGATGAATTCCAGCTGTAGAATTCATCCCTGGGTGGGACGAGTGCTAACTAGAGTGCTCGTCCCAGTAAGGGACGATTTCCAGCTCAAAAGGCTTATTTAAGGGCCAAAACTTGAATTTGGGCTCATTTGTGTCAAATTTTTCTTGCGATTTTGGAGCTCTGGGAGGAGGAGGTAATTTTGCGAAGAGAAGTGCTGCTGAAATTCTCTGCCATCATGAGTGCACACACTGGTTTGAGCTGCGGAGCTGAAGAGAAACCTGTAAGTGCTGCCTAGAGTTTATTTTTGTTTAAAATTGCACTTGTTTTATTTAATTATTTTTGTGATGATGTTTTCAAAATTTGTTTTAAACCTTAAACCCTTAAACTGGATTGAAGGTAACTAAGAATTACTATACAATTAAACATAACGTAAAACCTAGGTAAAGAATTTTGGTTACGACTAAACCCTAGGATAACGGAACGTAAAACCCTAGACGTATTTTTTTGTGTTTTTAATTTTTTTTTTATGTTGTTTTTGAATTAATCAGTTAAGATTAGAAACCTTGGAACTGAATTTTTTTTTTTATTTGAATTTTTGCGCTTGTTATTGCTGTACAGTTCTTTTCCATGATTTTAAATTTTTTTTGCTGAATTGTTTTCTTTTGCAGGTTGTTAGGAGCTGGTACCGTGTACCTACTGCTTTTACTGAGGCATGAGGGGCACTGACTGATGATGACTGGGAATGGATTGATGCTCTTGGGCTCAAGCAGGTGGCTCTACTAGAGCCTGTGGTCCCAAATAAGGCCTATCTTATGGCCCTAATCAAACTTTGGGATCCGTGGACCAATACCTTTCATCTTTCGACAGGGGAGATGACTATGACTCTGGAGGATGTCTATCGGTTGCTTCATATTCTGATAGATGGATTTCCTATTAGGACATCACCGTTTGATCAGCGAACTACTGTACTTATGAAATGCTTTGGGTATGGGAAGCGACTGGGTGTAGCGAACCCAGTGGAGACAGCCGAGGTGGACTGCCAAGCTGGCGGTATTTTGGTTGGCTGGTGGCAGGTAGAAGCATGTTAGAAATGAGACCCATAAAGAATGCGTGCCTCAATACTAACACCCCCATTTCATTAAACTCTCTTGATCTCTGTTACAAAGACACCTCCTCCATTTTCAGGGGCTAGGAGCGTTAAAATAATTTTATTACAATCAAGACTTAAGGTTCCTCTTTCCACATGCCCACACTTGAGATGGGCGGGCCAAGACGATGTCGCCACTGATGTTGATGAGTCCTTAACCTCTACTGCTCCTCCTGCGAACAAAGAAACAACAAAGATGTCAGTAGCACCTACTGCAAATAAGAAGTGTTTGTTCTCTAAAATTAACGAAAGATGCATGTAAATGATTAGCCAAATCGATAGACAAAATGACTCTAAATGACCTGCAAACTCGACAGAGACCGGGAAACATCACCAGAAGGTCGCTGCCATCGAGACAGCTGGCCAATCTACCTTCACCTGGAATTCATCCCTGGGCAGGACAAATTCTGACTGCTATTCGTCCCTGGGTGGGACGAATTCTACTGTGTTGGAAAAGCCGAAGTGATCCTGCTCGAATGTCGATTCCTGAGACCTCCAAAACACTTGCAAACAGAGGGGTTATGTAATTGGGTCCATTTTGGGACGACCCAGATGGTCGGATTCTCCCAATTTGGCCTCTATCCTCGAGAATTCGATATCACCACCTGCAAGTTAGTAGGACAACAAAGCGACAAAAGGTGTGATAAAATCTGATAAAAATGTTATAGAATTGGAGCTATGCGTTCACCAAATAGAATAACGTAAAATGCAACATGAACCAATGATCTAGAATGCTTTAGAATAAAACTTAGAAAATGCGGGGTGCCCAAGTGGGCCTCCCACCATTGGAACTTGATTTAGACGCCAATCCACTAGGGATGGGTCCAAAACCTCTTAGGATTGGGGTGTCTACAAATTGGTGGTGTAAGGTGGTCAAATGTTGGATTTGGGTTGGATCCATGCTTCCAAAAGCCACCCAATAACCTCCCTTGCGAAAGAGATTAGTGGATGTGAGAAGGTGAATCAAAATATGCAAATGGGTAATCGATCGGACATCACTTCGTTGCTTGAAATCGTCTCCAATCTGTTCTCCTTTGGGTGAGAAAAGTCCCACCTTTTATAGACCCATGGGACCTCTTGAAGCATAAGTGCCATGTGTTGGTCATAGGTGCCATGTGGCGGTCATGTCTTCCCATGAGGGAGGGGAGTCCTCCATGACTTGGGCTTTCATAACTGCCCTTGTGACAGTCCTCTAATGGGCCATCTACCCACCCACACACGCGTGCGAGGCAGGAGTCATCAACTGAATGTCCTTGGCTGCCACTTGGTGCCATTCTTCTTTTTGCCCGTTAAACTTGGAATTCGTCCCAACCAGAGACGAATTCGAATTCATCCCCGGGTGAGACGGATCCCGGGTTTGAATTCGTCCCCGGGTGAGACGAATATCGAGCAAAGTTCCTGAATGTGCCAAATTGCCTCTTGACCTTACAAAATTGCTATGAAAGTGGTTAGGACCACTGTTTAACCTCTGAGGGCTGCCCTGGGGGCTGTGTTTGTCAAAGCGATCAGTGTTTACAGCCACATAATCAGATTGGTGTTTTTTTGGTGTCTACAGTAGGCACCATCCAAAATAAGACCAGTAGTCTTACTAATCAACTCCACCATCACTTGGAAAGACCACAAACAAATTCTTACCCAACCATCATTTCAAGTAGCCACCATTAATTTAGAGAGCATGCGATTATGTCCATGAAATTTTTGAATACACTCCAATAGGCCCCCACTAAAAAAATAGATTTAACCTCATCATCATAGGATATAGACGCAAGCTCTAGATGAGACTTAGCTAACTTTGGCTTGGGAAAGAAAAGTTTAGCCTTACCCATCAACTCAATGAGAAACCACTTCCTCACAACGTCTATCCTTGATCTCAAAACCAACATAGTAATGCTCGAACCAAGAAATGTGCTTAACAACTAGAGGCCCCATAAAGCAATTAGCAAGATAAAAATTATCTCCAAATCTGAAGTCAAAAATAAATCATGAGAGGCCCCCTCAAGACACACCGGTATAGGAAGTAAAATAACACCGTGATGCACCATGGATTAAACTATGCTCATCTGAAAAAAACCTAACACGAGAAGGAGCATAGAATCATGCACAAGGAATTTCATGCTAGACCTGAACACAAGAGAAAAAAAATCCAAGGTTGAGACTAGATAGTAGAGAAAACCATATTCTAACAAAAAATAGAAGGGACGGGACCAAAAATCCACCAACACTTTCAAAAAAATGGCCAACCTCACAAAAGCCACCTAATATGAAATAAAAAAACCCCTAGAAAAAGTGTGCATGATCAGGAAAGGAAACAGAAGGCTTATGCCATGGGAGCAACCTAGAGCCAAAATTGGAGGGGCCGAAAAAGGAATCTCGATCATCAATAAACCAACAATCTCATCGAGGAGCACTTCCTGAGGGGGAGTGAAGGAATGAAGGAATTTTGAATCGCATCGTGTCCAAGAATTACGCTTTGCAAAATTTTAGGCTTCGAGAAGAGGTTCGAGGGAAAGTCTCCCGAAGTAACTACTTCGGGGAGAATCTCGTCGAAGTAAAACTACTTTGGGGAAGCACAGCCGAAATGAAACTACTTCAGGAAAGTGACTCCCGAAGTAAGTACTTCGAAGAGGGAGCTGCCAAAGTAAAAATACTTCGAGGGATTTCCCAACAAAATAACTACTTCGCTCAACTTGTCTCCGAAGTGAAATCGCTTCAAGGATTTTCATGTCGAAGTGATCTCTTCGGGCAGAGAGACTGTGAAGTTCTACAGCTTACAGTAATTTTGGCAAAGTGGATGTTGGATTTCACTTTGGTGAGGCAAACTGCTGCAATGTGCTTCAGCACAAACAAAGTCAATTCCCTTCTAGATCGAACGGGTATTTTACCACTTCGGGGAAAACCCTCACTAGTGTTCTTTGAGATAGAGAATAAAATCATAGAGACCCAAATAGCAAAATACAATATATATTAACTATAATGTTGGAGTTACAAGGCTTCCTACTGAAGCGATTACAAACTTTTGCAAGTTGAAAACTTTGCAGGATAAACACTCAGAGACTTCTTGGAGACTATTGCTCCTCTCTCTAGCTACAAGCGGCAGCTGCTTCTGCTGCACTGCTGCTCTACTGGTAGAAACCCTAGCTCTGTGGTTGTACTGGGCTCTCCAATATTCACTACTACTTTTCTCCTTCCGCTAACCTCTTATGATTCCTCTATCCCTTTCTCTTCTCAATTCCATTTTTATATATCACTCTAAATGACAAAATGGCCCAGTATTTATAGTCAAGGGCTGAGAGCAAAATGCGGGTGAAGTTCACCGACTTACTGATAGGAAATAAATGTAGAAGTGTGGTTCCTGTCCAATCACCGAACAACCCCAACTACTTGCATGCTTGGACAATTAATGTCCCATTTTGCACGTCTGAATTCTTCTTCGATTGATTTCCAGTTTGGTTGAATTCTGCTTTAGAAGACATTTTGATTTTAATTCATGATGAACCAATTTCGGGGGGCAAATGTTTTCTACTTTGCAGCGAAGTATTTTCAAGGGGCTGTGGATTTGTACTTCGTGCCAAAGCATTTCTCGAAGGCATTTCAAAAGTGCTTCATGCCAAAGCATTTACAGGCATGGAGTTCGAATTAACATTTCTAACACCCTCATTTAAATCAAACTTCATAAGTTCTCTGATGCCCAACATGTCTTGCAATCTAGCGAAGTCCTCCTCCTTTAGGGGTTTTGTGAAGATGTCAGCCAGCTACTCCTTGGACCTGCAAAATTGCAACTGTACTTTGTTAAATTTCACCAGCTCTCTGATGAAATGATACTAGATGTCTATGTGCTTCATCCGGACATGAAAGACTAGGTCCTTCGAGAGCATGATGGTAGAGTTATTGTCACAAAATATTTTTGTTGCTACTTCGAGTGGATGATGTAGTTCACACAGAACTCTTCTCATCTAGACTGTCTGGTAGGTGGCTAAGGTGGCAGCAATGTACTCTGCCTCTGCTGTAGACAAATCAACTATTGGCTGCTTCTTCGAGGATCAAGATACCACTCCAGATCCAAAATGAAAGGCATATCCCGAAGTGCTCTTTCGATCATCTACGCTACCAGCCCAATCGCTATCAGTTTACCCAATCAACTCTAGATGATCTTGTCTGGCATAGTGAATTCTATGGTTCCTCGTGCCATTGATATATCGTAGGATTCTCTTGCCTACTTGCCAATGAGTGTATTTTGGAGTCTCCATAAAATGGCTGATTAGACTGACTTTGAACATCAGATCTAGTTGAGTTGTAGTCAAGTACATCAAGCTTCCAACTAACCTTTTATAGAGAGTTGGATCTACGCTCCTGCTGATGTCACTCTTGCTCAACTTCAAGCCAGTAGCTTTCGGGGTGATGGCAGGTTTGCTGTCCCTCATATTAAAACACTTCAAGACATCCTTTGCATAATTACCCTAAGAAATGAAGATGCCATCTGCTGATTGGACAACTTAAATGCCAAGAAAAAATTTCATCAGACCCATGTCTATCATTTCAAACTCGGTCTTCATGGTTTTTCTAAACTACGCAAATAGTCTGCTGCTATTGCCAGTATATATCAGATCATCCATGTACAGGAATATGATTATAATCTCACCCTCTGCATTTGTATTTAGGTACAGGGAGTGCTCATATGGGCATTTTTTAAACCCATTTTCCTAAAAATATTTGTCAATTGGGTTGTACCATGCTTGAGGTGCTTGCTTCAACCCATACAAGGCCTTCTTCATCTTTAGGACCTTGCCTTCTTGTCCTTGTATTTCATATTTGGGTGGCTGGTCTATGTAGACATCTTCTTCCAACACTTCGTTCAAAAATGCAGACTTGACATCCATCCGGTACACACTCCAGCCTTTCTGAGCTGCTAGTGCCAAAATCATTCTGACTATGTCAATTCGGGCTACAGGTGCATACACCTCATGATAGTCAACTCCTGACTTCTACTTGTAGCCTTTCACCACTAATCTGGCTTTATGCCTGTCAACTTCTCCTTGGGCATTGAACTTTGTTTTATACACCCACTTGAACCCGATGGTCTTCTTTCCTGTTGGAAGATTATCCAGTTGCCATGTCTCATTCTTCTCGATGGTTGCTATCTCCTCATCCATCGCTTTTACCCATGTTCGATTCTGACTTGCCTCTTCAAATTCCACTGGATCACATTTAGTAAATAAGGCAAAGTCAGAATATTCTTCATCTAAATGATTATGGGTTACCTCATAAATATCTTGCAAGCTCCGAGTCTTCGTAGGTGTCCTCAGGTTTTGAATTATGCTTGCAAGTGGAGGTGACCGGGATGATAAGGGTGTGTTGTTGCTGGCACCATTGTTGTTGCTTGAAGGTACAGGTGGCTGTACACTGTTGTCCTCCAAGTTTACAGGTTCAAAGATTGCTGGTTCAGGCTGACCAGCCTCTAACTTCCAGTTCCAGGCTTCATCTTCCAATAACTTCACATCTCGGTTGATGACAAGTTTCTTCATCATAGGATTGTACAACATGTATGCCTTTGCTTGTTTGTTGTACCCTGTGAAGATGCACTTTTTAGGTTTGTCATCCAGCTTTTGTCTTTTCTCATCTAGAACATCTGCATATGCAATGCACCCGAAAACTCGCAAATGAGCCACACTTGGCTTCAGATTGCTCCAATCTTCCTCTAGAATTTTGTCCTTCACACTCTTTGGGGGACATATGTTCAGCAAATAAACTGCACATGACATAGCTTCTGCCCAAAACTCATGTGGCAGATTTTTTGCCTTCAGCATGCTCCGTGCCATATCCATGATAGTTATGTTCTTCCTCTCAGCTGCACCATTCTGTTGTGGTGTGTATCTAGCAGTGAAATGCCTTCAAATTCCATGCTGCTTGTAGAAGTTTTGGAATTCATTGGAGATGTATTCTCCACCTCCGTCTATCCTTAGATTCTTCACGTAATACCCACTCTATTTCTCAACCAGAGCCTTGAACTCCTTAAACATTGCAAATGCCTCTAACTTAAGCTTAATGGGATAAACTCATGTCTTTCAGCTAAAGTCATCTATGAAGGTTAGGAAGTATTTTTTGTTGGCATATGTGTTAGTCTGCATGGGACCACAAATGTTTGAGTACACCAGCTCCAATGGTTGTGATGCTCTCCAAGACTATCCTATAGGGAATGCATCCCTATGCTACTTACCAACCAGGAAACCTTCACAAACTTGGTTCGGTTGCTCAATAAGGGGAAAACCCTTCACCATATGCTTCTTGTGCAAAAAATTCAGGTTACTAAAACTCAAGTGACCAAATCTGAGATGCCATAGCCAGGTAGTATCTTTCACAACTGTACTCAGAGACATCATTGATTCATTCTAAATCTGCAGTGGAAAAATCTTGTTTTTCATTATGAACACGGTTGCGATTTGCCCATGCACTTTGTCTCTGATGGAATAGACATCGTCTTTAAACTAAATAGTGTGTCCCTTCTGCACAAGTTGTCCAACTCTTAGCAGGTTGTGTTTCAACCCAAGCACATAATAAACATTGCAAATTTGCTTTCTTTCTCTGTGCAGGGTGTGGATGAGGATTTTACCTTTCCCCATCACGAGAAATTTGATGTTGTTCCCCATATTGACTTTGGATTGGACTAATTCATCCAACTGTGAGAACATCTCTTTGTTCCCCATCATGTGGTTGTTGCACCCACTATCAAGATACCAGATGTTTTTCTTGCTCTCCTCTTCAACACTACAGGTTAGTAGAATATTTCCTCTTGCCGCATTTCTAGCTTCTTCTGTATAATGGGCCTACTACTGATTTTTGTTTGCCATCCTTGTTCTGCACTGTGAGATGTAATGGCTAAAATTTTTGCAGTAGTAGCATTGGACATTTGACATGTCCTTCTTCTGTTGAGAGCTACCTTGTTGATTTTTGCCAGTGCTTCTTCCTCCTTGCTAATGAAAGTTGTAGTTGGTATCACTGACATGAGGGTTTTATCTCCATCCTTGCTTGTTACTTGTCCCATGTCTTCTTCTATCTCTTCCACCTTGAGAACTAGAGGCGCTATGGTGGGAGTCTTGTCTGTTGTTGTCTCGGACTGAGACATGCACCTTGAAAGCTTGCTCCAAAGAGGACTGAGTTGAGCGGCTCAACCTCTGCTCATGTGTCTATAGAGAACCCATGATCTCGTCCACTAAGAGGGTTGTCAAATATTTTGACTCCTCTATTGCAATTACCATCGAATCAAACTTCACTAGCAGACTTCGTAGAATTTTCTCCATGATCCTTTGATTATGCACAATTTCACCATTCAACCACATCTGGTTGATGACATCTATCGTCTAGGTGAAGAAGTAGCTCATTGACTCGGACTCATTCATCTGCAGGTTCTTGAACTGTCTCCTGAGCATCTTTTTTTTACCAACTTCACTTTGTAGGTGCCTTGGTACGAACTTGCCAGAATTTCCCAGGCCTGCTTGGCCTTGGTGGCTGATGCAATCCATAGGAATATGATCTCCTCAACCGCTTGCATAATATATAATAGGGCCTTTTGGTATTTCGTTTGGTTCTCCTTCAGAAGATCTTTGTCAGCTTTAGAGAGGGCGATCAGTGCTACTGCATCTTTCGGTTTCAGGTAACCATTCTTGATGAAGTCCCACAAATCCTGAGACCCAAAGAGAATCTTCATCTGGATGCTCCAGTAATCATAGTTCTTGCCATTAAATCATGGGATCTCCAACTGCAAGGAATTTCTTTTGGAAGCCATGCTTCTATCTCCGTGTCACGACAATAACTGCTCTAATACAAATTTGATGGAATGAACAAATTTTGAATCATGTTGCATCGAAGAATTACGCTTCACAAAATTTTAAGCTTCAAAAAGAGGTTCGGGGAAAGTCTCCCGAAGTAATTACTTCGGGTAGAATCTCGCCGAAGTAAAACTACTTCGGGGAAGCACAGCCGAAATGAAACTACTTCGGGAAAGTGACTCCCGAAGTAAGTACTTCGGAGGGGGAGCTGCCGAAGTAAAACTACTTCGGGGGATTTCCCAGCGAAACAACTGCTTCACTCAGCTTGGCTCCGAAGTGAAATCACTTCGAGGATTTTCGTGCCGAAGTGATTTCTTTTGGCAGAGAGCCTGCGAAGTTCTATAGCTTACAGTAATTTCGGTGAAGTGGATGTTGGATTCCACTTTGGGAAGGCAAACTACCGAAATGTGCTTCGGCACAAAAGAATTCGATTCCCTTCTGGATCGAACGGGTATTTTACTACTTCGGGGCAAACCCTCACTGACGTTCTTCAAGACAGAGAATAAAATCACAGAGACCCAAATAGCAATACAATATATATTAACTATAATGTTGGAGTTACAAGGCTTCCTACTGAAGTGATTACAAACTTCTACAAGTTGAAAATTTTGTAGGATAAACACTCGAAGACTTCTTGGAGACCATTGCTCCTCTCTCTGGTTACAAGTGATAGCTGCTTCTATTGCACTGCTGCTCTAAAGGTAGAAACCCTAGCTCTATGGCTATTTTGGGCTCTCCAATATTCACTGCTGCTCTGCTCCTTTCGCTAACCTCTTCTGCTTCCTCTGTCCCTTTCTCTTCTTAATTCCCTTTTTATATATCACTCTAAATGACAAAATGGCTCAGTATTTATAGTCGAGGGCTGAGGGTAAAATGCCAGAGAATTTCACTGACCAACTGATAGGAAATAAATGCAGAAGTGTGGTTCATGTCCAATCGCTGAACAACCCCAACTACTCACACGCTTGGACAATTAATGTCCTATTCTACATGTCTAAATTCTTCTTCGGTCGATTTTTGCTTCGACTAAATTTTGTTTCAGAAGGCATTTTGATTTTACTTCGCGACAAACCAATTTCAGGGGGAAAATATTTTCTACTTCACAGCGAAGTATTTTCAAGGGGTTGCTAATTTGTACTTCACATCGAATCATTTCTCGAAGGCATTTCAGAAGTGCTTCATGCTGAAGCATTTACGGGCATGGAGTTCAACTTAACATTTCTAACAGGGAGGACTTGACAAAGAGAAGAAAAACTTCCTATAAAGAAAATAAAGGGACTGCCACCACTAAAATTAAGGATAGAATGGGAGCACAGAAGAAGACATCATCTGATAAGATGCCACAAGAAGAATAATTCAAAAATATAAGACAATCTTGGGAATCATAAAAAGAGAAATCCAAAGCTGACTAAGGGAAGAGGTCCCAACACCAATGAAGACAAAATTATAGCACCAATTGGGAGACCACTTACAAATATTTAAAATTTGAAAAAGGGGGTCTTCCACCTGATAAGAACATAAAGGCTAAACCAATACAATACCCAAAAAGAGATAGAAATGGCTCAGAAGATAATTAATACCACTATAAACCAAACAAGGGAAAATATACTTCAAACCCACTACAAGATACTTAAATAGGAAGCTCCTTCAAAGCCATAGATACAACCACACTAGTAGTTGATGCAGTCTCAGCTAATATAATTTAAGATTTCTCATCATTCAAAAGTCGAATAATATCTAGAAAAAAATCCATATGCCAGACTAATAGGCTGGGGTAGGGTACATCAATATTTGCTAATAAATCAGCCATGGAATTCCCTTCTCTAAACTCGTGCTTAATCACCATGCTCTCCATAGATCGAATATGCCAAATAGATTCTCCAATTAAATTGGACACCAGCTAGTTGGAGTGATAGATTCCTATGAGCATGTTAGTAACATTTAGCAAATCACCCTTAATAATTGCCTTACGAATCCTCTAATAATTTCCTTATGAATCCCCTTATATATAATAATTTTTATTGATATATCTAAATCAAATATTTCAATAATTTTTCAATGGATTAATAAGATTGTATAATAATTTTATGTAATATATTTTAAATAAGATATGTCTCAATTTTATTGGGTCACTCTAATCAAAAGAATAAAACATTACATTTTTTGTTGAGTTAACTAAACCATATCTTACAATAGGTGTAATCTTACTACAGTGGTAAGGGCTTTGGCCTCTCTTTGAGATGTCTCATATTCAAATCCCACTTAGTATGAGGAGATTAGGACCCCTCATAATTTTTTTTTGTAAAATTATTAAAAAAAACTAAATCATATTCTACTTGTTTTTGTATGAATAACATTCTTCTTCTTCAAATTGTTATAATTTTGTAGTCAACTCATTGGCATCATTTGTATTAGGAGATAAAGATCTCAGTATAAGTTAGCTTTTAAAAATTAAATCTCACCAAGATGAATAACATAATTGTGATTGACTAATTTATCTACTATTGTTTTTCCTTACCTATATTTATGTTGATTTTTTTTTAAGATACTCCCTCTTATAATAGTTGATAGACATTAGAAATGATGTTAATTTTTATCCAATTCTTACATGAATTATTCTTCATAGCATTAACACTAAATTGTGAATCCACCTTGTTTTTTTTTTAGTATTTATTAAAAAGGAGTTGAAGGGCCCCAACCCTTTACACATAGCTCAAAATATGTACAAAAGAAACCAAAAAAAATTATACAAGTGCAATATAAACCTAGGCTAAACCTAATGGAGAAGCTGAAATAATATTCCTCCCACTATCCTTCTAATTGACATGGCTTATACAATGCTCAATACTTTATATAACTGATAAAAAAACTGCTAACAATAATATAATTTCTTGTGCTCAAGTCCTGTATTGTATAATCATACCTTAATTAAAAAATATTTTTTCATTTTTTTTTAAGTGACCTAGCCTCTACATAGTTGTTAGTTGAAGTTCCATATTATTATAAATGAGGATAATTTGTATCTTCATTATTTTTAAAAATACCACCCCCACTTATTCTTTTCCATTTTTCCTTCAAGCAACATCAAAAATAATTTTGATAAGCCCAATAAATTTTGGAAATTTCTATCCTAGATTGATATAAATATTTTTTATTAATTTTATAGTCACATAGGACCCTTACATTTACATTCAAATATTATAAACAAGAGTCTAGCTCTTGTTTTTCCACACTTAATATTTTTCATGATTAATATTTTATCCTTAAATATTCTCCAAGAAAGGTAATAATAGAATATTAAACTCAGTCATAATTTTAATATTTGCTTTAAAAATGATTATTCATTTCAAGCCATATGTTATAATTAATGGTTGGATCAATATTCTAGAGAATGCTTAATAATTTAAGCTTTATAAAAATTATTTTCATTATTCCATCAATGCTTTCAATGTTAATAGAACTACCCTATTTTTTCTCATTATTTTGAAATAATGGTATAGGCAAAGGTACAATAAATAAATAAATGATTTTATGTTTATAAATTCTTCTTATATAAGTCATGAAAAAAAGGTTTATTGTATTCTCTTCTTTTTAAACTCTCATCTATAATATTTTTATCTTAGACTACTAAGCAAAGGAATATTTACCCTTTAAATATATTCCTCCAAGGGAAATATTTGGGGGTAAATTTTTTTAATTATGCTAAAGCCTTAAATCCCAACTTACTCAAGCATCCACAATATTTTTTTAGATTACAAATCAACTTACACATTCATGTAAAAATGGATAAACATAAGTCTTGCTATTTTCTTAGATCCTATTTTTCTATTAGCTTGAGAATGTAAACTTGTAATTTGAAAATTTTACTCACACAATTTTTTTCTTTTTACCTTGAGACAACTCTCATTTTGGATTAAAAATAATAATATGAGGATTCAACCATATATTGGATAAAAATTAGTAGAATTTCCCTCGAGTGACCACCTAATATGTGATGGCTTTTTATGCCTTATATTACCTCAAAACATCACTGGTTACTTGAAAATATCACATAGGTTCCAAATATAAAATAGCCACAATATGAGTAAAAAAATATGAGAAAATTAATATGTACATCAATAAATTAACTAAAATTTAAAATTATGTTGAAATATGAATGTAAATAGCATCATTCATCCATATACAATGAAGGGAGATAAATGGATGCTAATTGTAAGATTATTCTAACTTCTTTTTTGTAAACATGAAAGACAAATCATCCCATATTTTATGAGATATCTCCATATTCCATTATAAAAAACAATATATGAGTAACTATTATGAATAAATAAGAACTTGACTTTTATACCAACTCTACTACTAGAACATTTCATTTTTAAAATCCACCATATAAAGTCTTCTTATAGACAAACGAGAATTTCATTTTATTTACATAATTTTTGTTCTTCTTGTGCTTGATATCTTATTCCATTGAATAATTACAGTCTAATACCATGTCCAAAACATTTACCTATAGATAATTTACCATTTTGATTTTCATATTATTAATTTCTTTTTGAAAAACTACCAAATATATTATATTTATAGAAACTATATTACAAATTAAAATGAGTTGGACAAAAACTACATGAGAAAAAATCATCCACCAATCCCTCTTGGCTCAAAAAATATCCATCCCTCTATCTTCATGTTGTTTCACTCCGTGGCCTAACTATGATAGATTTGTTAGAATAATTAGCTACTCTTCCTACTCTGCTATTTTTTTATACCACCTCATGCATCCCTTGGATTCTTTGGTACCAACTTGTTTCACAAGCCTCTTTAATGGAGCAACCTCCTTCAATACTTCATTCAATTATACAAAAAGATACATATAATATTATCTCTCACAGATTTAAGGAATTACTCTAGTACCTAACTCCTAAGGTTGTATTACATGAAAAATGCCACCCTAGCTAGAATATCCTACCTATCATTAGTTACATTTTTTTACAAAATGGCTACATACAAGGGCACCATTTGGCATAGGCTCTTCTTAATCCAAAACTATAATAAAATATTTACATGGGTACTACCCACATTCTAAAAGGACTACTGCATCAAGTGTTAGTATGGGGTCCTAACTTACACTTTCCCTTCAGAAAACTTTGTACTCAAAGTTGAATGTGATGAAACTGTTGTTGGATTTGGTGAAGAGGTTCCCATGTCATATATTCTGATTGTAGGTTGTGCCACTGGACCAAGAAATCAGTGATAACTCATCAATGAAGGGTACATGATCTTAGATCAAGAATGCATTTAGGTTCAAGAAGGATGGGCCCTTTCTCATCCAACTTTGGAAGTGTAGACTGTAGTTGCACCTTGTTGCAAATAACCTACTTGAGAGAGGATACATGGAAAATTGGATGAAATTTAAAACTAGTTATAAGGGCTAGTTAGTACACCATCACCCAAGTCTCTACAACACTTGGTAAGGATTATAGTATTTCAGAGTAATTTTCTGATAACCATGTATTTGGAGAGATTATTTTTGTATGGTTGTAAATGAAGGAAGACCATATCATAAATGATAAATTTGTATTCATTATGATTTTGATCTGCTTACTATTTCATATGACTTTGAGCCATGTCCAAATTGAGCTTGAGTTGACGAAGAATTGAGTCATGCTAATGGATATTGGAATCCATGACATGGACCTTGGCGATGCCTAGAATGTAAGAATTTGGATCTAGTGGAAGTTGACCATAAACTATTTAAAATGGAGTCACCTTAGTGGAAGACTTATAGGTGGTGTTGTACCATCATTTAGCCAAAGGAATCCACTTAGCCCATTGAGTAGGATGTTTATAAGTGAAGCAAAAGAGGTATGTTTTCAAGAATTTATTGATAATTTTGGTTTGACCATCAGTTTGAGGATGGTAGACTAAACTCATATGAGATATGTCCCCTGCAACTTGAACAATTCCTACCAAAAGTGACTGGTGAAGGTGGGTAGACTAAACTCATCTGAGATATGGTAGACTAAAGTTAATGGATTTAGGTATTTCATGGAGGTGAAATTTTGAGTCAAGGAATATTTGGATGATAATGGATGTAGTATAAGGGTAGCATAGGGAACATAAGTGAGCATACTTCGAGAAATGATCCATTATCACCAAAATAATTGATTTACCTCCTGATTTTTGTAGTATTTCAATGAAGTCCATAAATATATCTATCCAAACCTACTCAAGAATAGGAAAAGGTTGAAGTGTTCCTGGAGAACACATAGTCTCACCTTTCATGCATTGGCACCAATCACATTCAACAACAAGTGTTTTTATATCCTTTTTCATGCCCTTATAGAAAAAGGTATGCTTGGACTGGGTATATATTTTGAGAAAACATAAATTAATAGTTGTGGGGGATGCATGCATTTAATGAAGGAGGAGGTCCTTGATTTGAGGCTCATATGGAATAACCAATCAATCATGAAATCGTAAATCCTAACCATCCCAAACATAACCAGGGTGTGATTTAGGAATCTCTTGGAGATGGTAGAGGAGAGTTTGTAATGATGAATCCTTGGTTATATCTTCACGATGTTGATGAATCCTAGGTTATTGTAAGAAATATCATAGTCATATCCCTACAATTTAGAAACTTTTTTTTGTTGTTCTAGAGTAGCCACCCGTTGCTCTAAAAATATTTTAGACTCTAATGATCAGTCTTGATGGAATAATTTCAATCAATGAGATATGGATATCAGTGAGTGATCACATGTAAAATGGTAAGCATTTCCTTCTCATATATAGACTTGCCCAAATTTTGAGGGTAAAGTACCTTGCTAGTAAAAGCCAATGGTAAATCCTCCTACATTAAAACTGCTCCAATGCATGTACCTTATGCATCAATATCGATGATAAAGAGTTTAGAAAAAATTGGCATTGCCAAAATAGGGGTGGTGGTCATAGCATACTTCAAATCAATTTAATCCTTCTCAGCCAATTCAATCCACACAAAAGAATTTTTCACAACATGGTTGTGAGAGGAGTTGTTATCTTGCTATAGTTTTTTATAATTTTTTTGTAATATCCTGTAAGATACAATAATATATAAAGTTCCTTCAAGATATGAGGTTTGGGCCATTATTGCACTGCATAAATTTTCTTAGGATATACCAGAAATCCATCCTTAAGGACTATATGCCCCAAATATTCAACCTCCTACTAACCAATGGAAAATTTTGATTGCTTTACATAAAGCTAACGGTTAGAAAAAAGTTAATAGTTACTTCTAAGTGATGAATATGATCCTCCCATGTGCGACTATAACTTAGAATATAATGAATTTATGAAAATGAGAGAAAAAAATAAAATTCATCAAACTTGGGAATGTGGAAGGTGCATTAATTAATCCAAAAGGCATAACTAAAAATTCATAATGACCTTCATGATTTTGAAAGGATTTTTTAGGAATATCTTCATTATTATTACATATTTGGTGATATCCCGACCATAAATCCAACTTGGAAAATATTGAGCCCCTTGTAACTCATCTAAGAGTTCATCAATAACAGGAAAAGGGAACTTATCCTTGATGATAATTTTATTAAGATCCTGATAATCCTCACACAAGTTCCAAGTGACATCCTTCTTTTTGACTAACAAAACTAGTAAATAATCAGGGCTAACACTCGAAAGAATAATTCCAAAAGCTCAAAGTCCTATATAATTTTCTCAATTTCAACTTTTTGAGTATAAGCATACCGATATGGGCAAAAATTAGAAGGTACACTACCAGGAAAAAGTTGTATTACATGATCATGTGAGTGTTGAGAAGGAAGAACTTGGGTTCTTCAAAGACATGATAATATCTATTTAATAGATGTTGTAATTGTTGTGGATGACTAGACTCCCTTTGCTCGGGAGCAACGACAACAAAAATTTGAGCTACCACGCCATGGTAATATTTCTTTAAAAAAATTTCCATCTTATGAGAAGTAATTAATTAAAATACTTCTACCTTTGTGCCACTAAAGGTATATTCATGCTCACCCTGACTAAGTTTCATCCATAATTATACAAAATCCCATAGGACTGATCCTAAAATTTGTAACCATTATGCTCCCAGAACCATATCACACCCTCCTAAGGATGAAGTAAATATGTCAAAATTGATATTATAGTCCCAAATTTTTAGCTTAACATTATGATATTTTTCTTTACATTGTAGGGTGCCACGATTAGCAATCATAACTTCAAAGGAATTACATGTGGTAATGTAATAGTTTCCTTGTTTGGTGATACATGGATCAATAAATTTACGTGTGCTACCAAAGTCAATAAAAATGATAACCCTTTGTCTCTTGAAATGACCAATCACCTTCATGGTTTGGGGTGTGGATACTCCTGCTAGGGCATGCAATTTTTTTTTGTTTTGGATTCCTCTTGATTGATTGGTTGATCTATGGTTTCTATTTCTTGAGGAACCTCCTCAGCCTCAGAAGATTCTGAAGTGAAAAATTCATACATATATAGCAAGTACAATTTTTTTTACACACACCTATGCCCTCAGGTATATTTTTTATCACAATTATAACATAATCCTTGTGCCTTCTTATGCTCCATCTCATCATGATGTAATTTTTTTGTAGGTGGATATTTATTAGTCAAACATGGCATTGGTTTTTTAAAAAAATATGACTTAGATGGAGTAAATTTAGAAGTTTGACCAAGAGCCTTAAATTTTTCATCTACCATTTTGGCCAATTGTATGGCCAATTTAACCTCTGCCCTAATTTCATCCTTCAATCTACTCATAAAACAACTCTAGAAAGAACCAACACTTAGTCATGTTATTCGATTGGCAAGCTTTTCAAACTTAGTTTGGTATTATCAAATAGTTGAAGTTTGTTTGAGTTTAAAAAGGGCTCATGTAAAATATTCAAAATCTCTAGGACCAAAGTGAGTGAGTAGGCATTGACCAAAATCTAACAATGAAAGGTCAAGTCCAGGACTTTTGTGACGCAAAAACTAATGGAGTGCATCTGATTTAAAATTAAAAGAAACAATAGTAAACCATAGGAAATGATCAACATTATGAAGAGTGAAATATTTTTCTTCCCTATAAATCCACCCCTCAGGATCTTTTCCATCAAACTTGAAAAATTCTAATTTGGGTAACTTCATCCCATTATGTTTAGGTATATCTTGTTGGTGATGCCTTATACCAATTTTTGCTTGGTCATGTGGAGCTGTGGAATCAATATAGGCTCTACTTTCCAATTTAACCTTAATTTTTTTTTGTGCGTGAGTGAGATTAGCTATATATTCTTCAAATGATTAGATTTGTGACTGCAATTCCTATATGCTTTTGTTAAACCTAGACATTATTTGGTTGCCCATATTGTCCACTTTGATTTGAAGTTCCTTCTCCATTAATTGTTGGCGAGTTCCCTTAACCATAATTGAAGGTTTGGATGCTTTTTATGGGAATTACTAAAAATAGATATGTAGCTTTTATGAGTTACTATTTTTAGTAACGATCCAAAAATTAATCTGGTAAATAGGTTGACACAATGATTTTAGGATAGGATCCACTTTTGTGGCCACTTGATTTGAGCACTCAATGAGGAGATATAATGACTTCTTTAAATTTTGGTGATCTCTTGGTTGGTTGCAAGTCAATGTTAGGGTAATTTCTTCAACTTGGATTAAAATTTCACAAGCGATGTTTTACTAGTGAGGTCAGTTTTTCCTTCAAAAATTGGTTCCAATAAGTCTATCAATTTTCTATGTCTTGTATGTTTATAGTACTGATATTGTTCTATTACCTTTTCACACTATCTAACCATTAAATAATTTTTGATACTATTTTGTTCCATGTCTAATTTAGATTCACAGATATTTCTTGACTATTCTAAGTGACACAAGTAACTATTCTGACTGTGTAGATGACTATTATGACATTCTTATCCTAACCACTCTATATTCACTATTATTGATGGATTTTTTCTAACTATAACTGACTCTGAAATCCTATTTTTGACTTTAAATATTCTTGTCTACTTGTTATTATTTGGAAGTTTGTATTGCATTTTTGCATGCAAGAATTGTAGAATAGATATTTCTTCGTATGCTCAACTTCTATGTAGGATATAGTAACAAGTTTGGAATTTTGGTTGGAGGTTAAGCAAAAAAAAAAGACTTGCAGAACAAACCTTGTTTACAAGTTTAAACAGATGCAGTGTACTCTAGGAAAGGGTACATGTAATATCCATAGGCCCTCTATTATACCACAATGATGAACAATAGTGCTCAGACCAATATTTCATACCACTAATCAAGGAGGATTCCACACATACCCTTGAGCACACTATCTACGTCTATGAAAGTACATGAGGGTAGTCTTCTCGAATGTTGTATCCCATGCACTATGAACAATACAAGATCAAAAAATATTTCTAGGGATAACATTTTGTTAAAACCCAGATGGTCCCTTGATACATTTGAAGATGTGTGGGAGCTCAATTCCGTACGTGAGTTTTGTCTAAGGCCTGAATATTCTAGCTTGATCACCAATCGCTTCACTAGATAATGTATGGGCTATCTAGCTTAGCCAATAATGATAGCTCCTTCATGATATTTTAAAAACCATAGCACAAGGTTTCTAACCTACTCAGCTACTATAAAAATTATTGTAATGTTTTTTTGCCTTTTGTTGAATATATATATTTTTTGTAATTTTTTTAATAAAGAAAACTTGCAAACAAAACTATTTGAACTTAGAAATCGTATACCTAATAGTTGAATTGGAAAAATCCATCATAATCATAGTAGAACATGGCCATGGAAATCACTATGATACCACTTTTTAGGAATATAATATTAAAAATAACACTCTCATAAAAATACTTGGAAATAAAAACACATGCTCACAACATACTTGGAAATAAAATGCACAATATGGAAATAAATTGCAGAAAAATAACAATCTCACAATAGCACTATATCGCAAGCCTCTTTGAGGGGGCAACCTCCTTATATACTTAATTCAATTATGAAAAAATATACATACAATATTACCTCTTGCAGATTTAAGGAATTCCTCTAGCACCTAACTCCCAAGGTTGGCTTACATGTAAAATGCCACATGGTCTAGAATATACTCCCTACAATCAATTACATTCTTGAAAAAATAGTTACATAGAAGGGCATCATTTGGCATAGGTGCTTCTTAATCCAAAACTATAATAAAACTTTACAAAATACTATTATGGGTACTACCCATGTTCTACAAGGACTATTAAATCAAGTGTTAGGATGGGGTCTTAACATTTTGTATCTAAGAGTCCACATATTTCCCTTCCTCCAGTTCTTTTCCCTATTTTTCTAAATAATCTACCACCCTATTTTCCTCTCACTTGATATGTGTAATAAAAACATCCTAAAAAATCTTCTAAATCTTTTGAATTGCTTCCACTTTCCTTCTATCACCAATTTCCAACACTTGAAAGGGTCTTATAGGATCCAAGATTCTAGTGCATATATAATAGTTTATCTCCATCCATAACTTATATAAATATATATTTATAGCTAACATCTATGCTAACAATATCACCTATCCTTATGCTTCATTATTTGTTGTCTCCCCCATACCTTATGCTCTCTAGTACACCTGTTATCCTTTCCAATTTCATATGCTAATGGTAAAATCATATTTTCTAAGATTTTTATTAGAAGCCCTATATGTTTACCTTCATCCACTCTTTGGGATATGGTCTCCTATTTATCTTACTTGAGGAGATCTCACCTGCACATCCAACCCTTAGTTGTTTTTCTTTTACAATTATTCCAAAGCTCCGTAAAATAGTCACTTCCTTCATTTCTATGTTTGTTTCCTCCTGTAATCTAATAGAGAGTGTTTCCATTACCTTACTCATAATCATCTCCCATAATTGCTCCCTTGTTTTGTGCTCTGATCTAAATATGCATGCATTTTGTTCTAGCTATAACTACGACCATATGAAGCTAAGCCCCAGCTTCCTTGATATTTTCATTATTTTAATCTTAAAACTTCATTGTTTCCATTTATCATAAAAGCTTTCTTAGCTCTCAAAAATTTCCTAGTGTTGTCTCATATGCCTCCACAAACTAATCCATGTATTTATAAATAGAACACCCTAAAAAGAGGTGATTCAAGGTCTCATCTAATTTTCCACACATAACACATTTGGAAGGGTCATAAAACCTTGTTTTATTATATTATCAGATTCAAGCACTTTCTATGGTTAATCATCCATGATGAAATATTAATTTTTGGCCATCCTTCCTTTCACTAAATAAATATCCAAGGAAGTGGTGTTGGGGTAATCTCATATCCATAAAATACCTTGTATATCTACTTTTTCTTATAGATTCCCAACTAGCTTCCTCCCCATCCAAGCATATCCATCATAGAACCATCTTGAATTGGATGTTTTTGGAGATGTCTCTATAGTTTTTTAGTTATTTCCTCGGTCCTACTCACTAGCCATTCTCGGGGATATTTCCATTGTATTAAGTCTAGCACATGTTGATTCCATGATTTCATATAGGAAGAGTATTTCCACCGCCCTACCTTTTGGAGCTCTACTTTCCAACTCTCCATATCTAGGAATGTCTAAATAATTGGTTAAGATTAACTCCATGAATTTTCCCAAAATGTAGCATTATTTCCATCCTCTAACTACCAATATAGGTATGGTTTTATTAAGTCCTAGCCTACTTCCATTGTTATTCATACTGTAGATCCCACTCCTTCCACTTTGTATCCTAGGATGTCTTTCGTAGCCACTCCTGGGTGATATTTAGCTTGTATCAATCTACTCCATAAGCCCCCAGTAATTGTAATCCATCTTTAATATAATTTTTGTACTAGTACCTTGCTATTTTGGAATGTTGATCTTATCCCCAATATCCCTTGTTTTTTTGGTTGACATATCTTTTCCCTCCCAACTAGGGCTAATTTTTGTTCTTCCCTTGCATTTGACCATAAAAACATTCTTTTTTTATTTATCAATATCTTTTAAAATTCTTTATGGAGCCTAAAGTATGGAAAATTTATAAACTAGGAGAGCTTGTAGCACAAATTTAATCATTGTACGCCTTCCTCCCAAGCATAGCCATTTACGTGTCTAGTTATTCAACATAGCTTGAAGTTTTTCAATCATCCCTTTACACTCCTTGCTTTTTGTTTTATTTGAAAATAGAGGTACTCCTAAATGTTGTATGGGCAAAGGAGTTTCCATGAAGTTGAAAAATTGTATAATTTTTTTCTCTCACCCTCTTCATTGTATTGAAAAAACTATTTGAGATATTTTTTCATTAAAAATTTCCCCTGTACCTTGAGTATACCCATCTAAAATTTATTTTATGTTTCTGGCTACAAGGATATTGGCTTGACTAACAAGAGTTGTATCATCCACAAACTATAGGTGATTTATCTCAATATGAGAAGTAATTTTCATACCCCTTAACCTCCCCTTATGTCTCCCTTTTTTTAACAATCTTCCTAGATCTTCTACATAAATAATAAAAAGGTAAGAGGATAGAAGATCCCATTAACTTAACCCCCTTCCTATTGTGAATATAGGATAGGGACTACCATTTACTAGAACTAAGAATTATGTGGTCTATGTACAAGCTTTTATCCAATATTCCCATTCCTCTACAAACCCAATTTTTCAAAAATACTTTGCAAAAAGACTAGTATACTCTATCATAGGCTTTAGAAAGATCTAATTTAATAAAAATATCTGGGTCCTTTTGCATGGATATTGTGTGTATCACTTCCTGTGCCACTACTATTCGATATAGAATTTGTTTACCTTCAACAAAAACTCCTTTCTCACTTGAAATAATATTTGCTATAAAATGTTTTAACCTCTCTACTATCAGCTTTGTTATTATCTTGAATACTACATTACAAAGTGAAATAGGCCTATAACTATTAATTATCTCACTCGATGGACCCTTAAAAATTAAGGTGATAAAATTATGATTCAAGGTTTTTAACATTCGCTTACTCTATCTGATTTCCTCTAGTGCCTCCACCACTACTTTGCCCATACTTTCCCAAAAAAATTGATAAAATTCAATGGGAAATCCATCTAGTCCTGGGGTCTTTCCTATTTGTGTTTTTTGTATGATATGTGAAGTTTCTTCTAGATAAATATCCTCCATTAATAATTTATTATGTTCTAGTTCAACTAATTATGGAATTACCTCTATTGTCTTCTCTTGCCATATTGCATTCAAATATTCATTGCTACTAAAAGAGTATGAAAGTACTACTTTGCTATAGTTTTTGATTCACTTCCACTAGTTTTTACCTGATCCATCATATCTATAAAAACTATAATTCTATTTTGTTGTCTTCTAACTATTGTTGTATTATTAAAAAAAGTGTGTTTTGATCCCCCTACTTTAACCATGTAACTTTGGCTCTTTGCCTCTAATAGATCTCTTCTTGTTCCTCCAAATATTCCTCTATCCTAATAATTTTGGTCTTACATTACAACATATCTTCTATAATAGTTCCTTGTCTTATCTCCTAAGTAATCTTCTCCTTCTAATCCTTGATTTCATTATCTTGGATTCTAGCGAGTTCCTTCTTGTGTTTGCTCCACTCCTTTAGTTGGGTCCTAATATATTTCAAATTTTTATGAAGTTTGAATTGGGCTATCCCAAATCTTGGTTTCCCTAATTTCCACCACTCCTTTATGTGGTCATCCAACTCCTCATATTTCATTCACCATAACTCAAATTTAAAAGTTCCTATAACTTTATGATTATCTTCTTCTATGGTAAGGATTACTATAAAATGATCTGAATAAAGTCTATCCATGACCATAAATTGATGCTTGGTATGCAGGTATAGTTCCTCTCCCATGAATAAACAATCCAAGCAATATTTGACTATATTCATTTCCTTTCTTCTATTTTTTTAGGTCATGGAGCTATCCACAGTTGGGATATCTATTAGATTTATTTGACATGTTATTGATGAAAAAAATCTATCCTTTTCCTCCAAAATGGACCATCCTCTTTGTTGTTCTTCTATTCTAATATTTGCATTGAAGTCTCCTCCCACAATCCATTGGACCTTTTGTTAGTTGTATATAAAAGTTTGGATGGCTTCCCATTGATATCTTTATGCTCTGACTGTTTGTGCTCCATAAAAATTAACTGTAGTTCAGTTTTTCCCACTTTCTTTATTTTTTAATGGGGCCATCAATAACTCTTTTATAGAGGCACCCTATAATTAGGAATAATTTGTGACTCCACATAGTGTCCAATGCACCTAATTTTCCCTGTGTTGATTGAGTAAGGATATCTCCTTTTGCCATATACTCATATTTATTTTTTGTAATCCTTCTCCTTGCATTTTGGTTTCCTATAACAAAACTATATCTGGACTCATATCTATGATAATATTTTTGACTACCTTTTTTTTGGGTTGATTGCCTAAATCCCTCACATTCCAAGTAATAAATATCAGATAATTAGGAGAGAAAAAATCAACCATCGATTTTACCTTTCCATTCTAGCTAAAATATCTTTCGTGTTCCTCCATCTTCTCCTTGTTTGACTTCCTCCCTACATATTGGTTTGATTTTATTTCTTCCCCACTTGATAAATCCCTAAAGTAGGGTTGTATTTGTTCTTATTTCCTTCTCTCATCTCTATTTCCTGATTTAAAACTATCCCTTAGTCTATTTTCCCTCATATGGTCTCCCTCATGGGCTGAATATCATCTTCCATGAGAGATGTTGTGTTTGGTTCTACTCCTTAATTTTTCCTTGACACTAGACTAGAGTATTGTTCTTGATCTAGCAGTGTGAATTGCTTGGTATTCTCCTTTAATACTTCCATTTGAAAATCACCTTCTATTTCCAAACTTTCTAGTTGTTTGAATATCTCATATCTATTGTATATTCTTCCTACTTTTTCTTTTTGTCTTTGGTTACTATGTTGATTTATTTTTTTTGCCCTTTTGATTACTTTTTGGAAGTCCTCAAAGTATTTTGGACCTTTCTCTTCCTTCTAATTTACCTTCTGCTAAGGAGATTAGCGCACCATATTAATACTTGCTCTTATCCCATATTGATCAAATTGATGATCATTAATTATTTTGTACATTCTAGACAAATGTTCATGAGCGTGGTACACTCGACATATGAATGGAATAGCCTCATAATCTAGTTATCATAGCTAGACAAAATCTCCTATTTTTAGGTCTATCTCTATTGGAAGAGGTTTACTAAGGTCCATTTTTACATAAATTCTAGCACATGTTATCGATCCTCCTAAAATTATTTCTCTTGATCTACCTTAAAAATAACCTAGTAGGTTGCCTATTACCTTGAGTATCTCCTCTTTTCAAAACTTAAGGGGAAGGGAAAATAATATTACCCATATTGGTACTATAGTTGGTTCCAGCCTTGGGTCAAATCCCATATTCCATGGTTCCATGAATAGTCCAGCTGGCCTATGATGATACAACCCTCCCTAAAATACTTTTTAGTCTACCACTGATATGAACTATAAAAAATAATACCCATTTGAGAGAGTTAAAATTTTGTATTATCCTTCTAGATGCCATTTTTTTCTTATCCATGTGTGAAAGAAATACATAGACGGTATGATTTATCTTATAAATTATATCCTTAGCTATCGAGTCCTTAATTATTTCCAATATTGGTTTTTCATTTGCTTATGGTAAATATCCATTCACCCTTCTCTATAAAGAATCCTCCTCTTATCGATTTCCTATGGTGTTTATGATTGTTCTTTCTTGGATTTGATATTTATTGAAGCTATCGTGTGTACCACATAGCTTCTCTCAATATGAGATTATTTATTTTTGAGGATTTGGTACCGAAGTACCTATGCCTCCCATTCCTGATCATGATCTATACTATTGAAAGACCCTCCAATAAGATTGATCCTCTATAATGGTTTATTTGCATGAAAATATTTTCAAGATCTTTGCCCTAGCCTCTAAAATCCTAGTTCAATTCCTCAAACCTCCAGGCTTCGATACCTCTAAAACCCTAGTTTCACCAGCTTCTTAACTCCCTTCATAATCCACTTGTTGATCACATTCTCTTAGTTTAGATATTTTCTTATATTGTTAAATATTTTAAGTTTATAATTTATGTATAAAATATCTTAATAATGAGACATTCACTTATACTAATTATAAAGTCCAAATTAAGCCAAATTATTGTAATTATGGATTAGTTTATCTTAGGGAGCACACTCCATATGAACTTGAGAGCATGTCTCCTCTTTTTCACAATTATTTCTAAAAGTTGGCCTCATAACCAAATAAAATTGGAGAATGAGGCTTACATGCAAAATACCACACATGCTAGAATCTCCAAACTACAATTAGTTACATTTTAAAATAATGATTACATAGAAGGGTACCATTTACATGGGTACTATGCACATTCTACAAGGACTATTACATCAAGTCTTAGAATGGGTTCGTAAAATGTACTTCCCCTTCAAAAGTCTTTATCCTCAAAGTTAAAGGTGATGAAATTGTTGTTGTATTTAGTGAAGAGGTTCCCATGTTGCATCTTCTAGTTGTAAGTTGTACCACTTGACCAAGACATCTATGATAATTTATCAATAAAGGATACATGATCTTCGATCTGTAGACACCAAAACAACACCAATCCGATTATGTGACTGCAAACACTGATCGCTTTGACAAACACAGCCCCAGGGCAGCCCTCAGAGGTCAAACAGTGGTCTTAACCACTTTCATAGCAATTTTGTGAGGTCAAGATGCAATTTGGCACACTTAGACACTTTGCCTAGTAATCGTCTCACCCAGGGACGATTTTTGAAATCGTCTCACCCAGGGACGATTGCTAACTTGAAATCGTCTCACCCAGGGACGATTTCTAAAATCGTCCCTGGGTGAGACGATTTCCAAGTTTAACGGGCAAAAAGACAAATGAGGCCAAGTGGCAGCCCAGAACAGTCAGTTGATGACTCCTGCCTCGCACGCGTGTGTGAGTGGACAAATAGGCCGTTTGAGGACTGTCACAAGGGCAGTTATGAAAGCCCAAGTCAATGGAGGACTCCCCTCCCTCTTGGGAAGACAAGACTGCCACATGGCGCCTATGACCAACACATGGCATTTGTGCTTCCCTCCCAAAAGAGACCCCATGGGTCTATAAAAGGTGGGACTTTTCTCACCCAAAACAGACAGGTTGAAGGAGTTTTCAAGCAACGAAGTGCTGCCGAGTTGAAGACCCACTTGCATCCCTTTTGGTTCACCTTCCCACATCCACCAATCTCTTTTGCAAGGGAGGTTGTTGGGTGGCTTTTGGAAGCTTGAACCTGACCCAAATCCAACACATGGACACCTGAACCAACCAATTCGCCGACCCCCCAATCCTAAGAGGTTTTGGGCCCATCCCTAGTGGATTGGCGCCGGAATCAAGTGCCAACGGTGGGAGGCCCACTTGGGCACCCCCGCACTTTTTAAGTTTTAGAGCATTCTAGATTACTTTTTCAGGTTGCATTTTGTGTTATTATGTTTGGTTAACTCACAGACTGCAATTTCGTAACTTTTGGTAGATTCTAGTATGTTTTGTGTCGCTTTGTTGTTTCATTGACTTGCAGGTGGCGATATCAAATTCCCGAAGATAGAGGCCAAATTGGGAGAATCCGACCATCTGGGTCGTCCCAAAATGGCCCCAATTACATAACCCCTTTGTCTGCAGGTGTTTTGGAGACCTCGAGAGTCGACATTGGAGCGTGTCAGTTCGGCTTCCCCAACACAGAAGAAATCGTCCCACCCAGGGACGATTTACAGATCGAAATCGTCCCACCCAGGGACGATTTCCAGTTGAAAGCAGATTGGCCGACTGTCTCGGTGGCAATGGCCTCGTTGGTAACATTTTCTGTCTTCCCGGCAAGTTTTCAGTGCTGTTTAGAATCATTTTGTTCACTGTTTTAGATAAATGTTTGCATGCATCTTTTGATGATTTTAGAAGAACAAACACTTTTCACTGGCAGCGAAGTGCTACCGACATCTTGGTTGTTTCTTTGTTCGCAGGAGAAGCAAGCAGAGGTGAAGAACTCATCGACATCAGCGACGGCATCATCTTGGCCCGCCCATTGCAATCGTGGGCACGCGGAAGGAGGAAGACTAAGTCAAACATTGTAACAAAGACAAATTTAACGCTCCTAGCCCCTAAAAAGGGAGGAGACGTCTATGTAACCGAGGATAAGATATTTGAATAAAGAGGGCTGTGATTTCTTTACATCTTTTCTTCCCTTTCCAAATTGTCTCTTTTCTTTGTTTTTGTGCATAAGGTTAAAGCGTTACATTTCGTCTTACATTGCATAATTAGTGTTTCCTTTGCCCGAAATCTCGTGCTTTCAGTGGCGATCACGGTGGGACCTGTTCCCTATTTTTAAGATCACAGAAAACTAATCGGGTTTTTGTGTTTTGTGTTTTACAGGTACATTTTTTTTTGCAGACTGTTAATCGTCTCTGACTGTTACGATTACTTTACTGGAAATCGTCCCACCTCGAGACGATTTTAAAATCGTCTCTGCCAGGGACGATTTCTGTCTCGTAAATCGTCTCACCAGGGGACAATTTTTTGTCTGCAGATTTTCAGAGCAGAAATTCAGAAGCAACTGGAGCAGGCAGAGAAGAGGTAGGGATTTTATCATCTCTGTTAAATTTTCTGTTTCTGTTTTCTGTTTCTTTGACTGTTTTCATTTAATCCTGCATTGCATTAGGAAAAGTCATTTATACTTGTTTCATTTTCGTTAAATAAAATGAATCCCACACACTTCACGAAACAATTTTAAACCAAGGAGCTGGTCGTAAGACCCCAGCCCTTGATCAAGACCATTGGTGGATTTCATCACCACCTTGGCTTGATTTGCATCCATTTCCCGATTGTCAACTGTTGTTAGGCGTAAATCCCGACGAAGACAGACCGAGTGTCGCCGGGGTGATTCCCATGCGCGCGAGGATAAGTTTTCTATGGTAGGTGCCATTAACAGGACAATCCCCCTTCCGTACCGCCTACGTACCACGTACCTTCTGCTCTCACGTACCTATAGTCTCCCTCTCGTAAGGGCGGGTATATAGAGAGGTTGGTATATCGGCCCGGTTGGTATATTGAAGGGGCTACCATTTTGGGAGTTATATGAGCCATCATAATGCATTTAAACGATCTTCAAAACCTACAAAAACAAAACAAAACATCAAAATGCACTAAACCAGCTTTAGGACACACCAATTAATCCTTAAAAGAGATAATCAAGGTTTTGTGAATGTGTGTGCTTAATTCCCGCTTAGTGTAGACAAACAAAGTCATAAACGAGATAAAAACTTATTTAGATAGCATAGAAGCACCGCAATGGTGTACACCCACAGTCAAGCCCAATCAAGGGCAGAAGCTCCGGAAGGTACACAAAAAGCAGGCGCAAGTCGCCTTCACTTCAGTCCTGAGGATTTGGTCATACCGCCTTATAGGTCTAACCTACAAAAGAATCCAATTCAGAATCCTCGGTGGGGTATGCCTATTCAAAGCAGCCCCTTTCGGGAAGAGGCCTTACATGTAGACCTTGACATAAATAGAGAATCACCTCTTGAAGTTAGGCATGAGTGGCCACCGCGCGATGAAGCGCTAGACAGGCACACCGTCCATTTGGAGGGGCAACGTGGATATGGCGTCCCTTCTTTACCTATCATCATAACAGAAAGACCAAATCCGGAGTGCAAGGGCTCCTTACATAGGGCGACCTAACTCCGCCCACCCCCTTTACACCCGTGAAAGGGAGTACGAGGAAAGCCATCGCATTCCTCGAGGGCAACAAACAACGCGGGAACCTTGCATTTCCGCACCAGCAGGATATCATGATCACCCCTTGAGGCCAGAACCTCGAGCACATACCGCTTACCTCGACAGAGGGAAGCGACCCATTGAAACCTTAGACCAGCAAACTCGAGGTAAACACATAGAAGAAACATTCGAACCTCCTGAGCAAAATAGGGTAGACCAAATTGACCCAGCTGTCGCCAGATATACCACCCGTCAAGCCCAAATCATGCGGCTTAAACAAAGTCATCCGGAGATAGAGTATCGACACCGCTTGGATAGAGAGCGCATGCAACGCGAAGCGGATGAGTTACGCTATGAAATACCTGAGAGGGGGCCAACCCCTCGCATCCAAAGAGCTGAACAATATGAGAGGCGTAATCCGTTGCTGCCGGACAGGTCTCCACGACCTCGTCAAGCTCTGCTTCCAAGACCTCATAGATTCGAGAGGGAGGCAACTCCCCAAAACAATGATGGGTACCTTCAGCAAGAGCTTGATCAGGGTCATAGGTTTCGCCCTGAGACTCCTCAAGAATTTTACGAGGAGTATGAACCAGAAGAGGAATATGTTGAAACTCCCCATCAAGGCAGGAAGGATGCCATTCGGCCACCCCTCCATAGGCCTCCAGGTTACCGTAACTTGCAACAAGAGCGAACAAGAGAGGAAGAAATAAAATCTTTCGATGCATACCAAGCGCTATTGGAGCGTTTGGAGTCTAGTGGAGACAAAAGCCATCGGGCATCAAAAACCCACATTACGTCTACTCCGCAGTAATCCGGTGCATCCCTCGGTGCCTACACCTCTTTACCCCGAACACTTCAAGTTGCCTCAATTGGCAGTTTTTAAAGGTGAAGAGGACGCACAGGAACACGTTACACGATTTCTAAGCCAATGCTTCGGCATCCAAGATAATGACGCATTGTTGCTTAGAACATTCATAACCACATTCGCAGGCCCCGCCTCGGATTGGTTCACACAACTGCCCAAACACAAAGATAAGCAATTTAGATCAATTAGTAGACGCGTTTCTTGAACGCTTTGCCTTCAACACAAGGAAGAAGGCATCACTAAGTGATTTAGCGAGCCTCAAGCAATTTGAAGAGGAAACAATGGCAGCGTACGGGAATCGATGGAGAGCTTTGCTTTCTAGGTTACCCTACCGTCCTCCTATGTCTGATCTCACGTAGATGTTCGCAAAAAGTTGCTTAAAATCAATCTCTGGTCTATTGTTACTGCGACAATACGACAGCTTAGAAGAAGCTTTGGCGCAAGCCAGAGTCATAGAAGAGATTAAGATAGGCGAAGGCGCAATTGCCAAGCCTAAGAAGAAAGAGTGGAATAAAACCACTAAAACTGGGACAACGCAACCACAACACGCTGCAGTCAACCAAGTTGCGATAAATGTTCCCGCGCTTGTGCAAGAAACGCAGCCTCAAAAGGCTAACTACCGTGCAAGTGCCTCCTGCTTATGAAAGAGATAATAGAAGACAGGAGCAAAATTACCCGCGTCGCCCTAGGCAAAATTTCACCCCATATGCGGAGTCTAGGGACTCCTTATTTGACCGCTTGTCAGCGGCAAATTTAGTCACTCTGCCGAAAATCCAAATTATAGACCCTAACATTCCCAAGCCTAGGGGGTACAGAGAGGAATTGTATTGTAGATTCCATAGGCGCAGAGGACATGACTTGAATGGGTGCTGGAAATTCAAAGAACTAGTCCAGGATTTGATCGACAACAGAACATTGGTTGTGGACAACCCCATCGCACCAAACAACCAGCAAATGGGGGTATTCAAGGACCCCTTGCCAGCCCACGAGGCACAAACAAAACCACTTCGCATTAACGAGGTGCGACAAGATCTTCCCACACAGGGATTTGTGGGAATGATTAGCATAGTAACAAGGAACAGAAGGTACCCGACAGCTGCCCCTGAGGTAGCTACGAGGGAAGTTCCGGCAACATCGCATCCTCAACAACGCCCAACGCAGCTACCTCCGCCTAGACCTGAGGTCACGATACGAGCCAAACTCACGCAGAGTTTGCGGACCACGTCGGCTAGGCTGTCCATCTACGAGCTTATTCAACAATCAGCTCCCCATAGAGAAGCTCTTATGGACATTTTAAAAGCCATTGAATTACAACCCCACGAGGCAAATTCCTTCAACGCCTTCGTGGGACATGTGAAACAATGTACGGAGCCGGTCATCACATTCAGAGAAGATGAGGTCAAAACGATATCAAATGACATGGCAGATCCACCCCCGCACGTTATCGCGCGGGTCAACGAGATTCCGTACAAGAGAGTGCTGATAGATACTGGCTCGTCCAAGTAACATCATAACCACTGCAGCCTTGAAGCATTTGAAGCTGCCGACCTCTCACATCACAGCCTCCACGTACACACTGCGAGCTTTTAATGATGCAATATGCTCGACAGTCGACACAGTCGTTCTGCCAGTCCAGGTAGGACAAAAGTCAATACCTACACTGTGCCATGTGCTGGAAGGTGAAATGGCTTATAATATACTGCTAGGGCGGCCTTGGATCAGGGATATGAAATGTGTCCCTTTGATCGCCCACCATTGCTTGAAGTATGCTTATGAAGGAGAAATACATGTAGTCCCAATGGACTTAGAGCCCTTCAAGTATTGCAATGCGGTACAATTCATACCTCAATCGACCCTCCCTTCAACGCATTTGGATTTTCAATTAAATCCATCTAAACAGGGTCCAATACCGCAGGCACCACTGGTGGCCAACAAGGCAAAATCCCAGCCAGGTGAGACTTCATCACCGGCTCCTTCATCATCAACGCCACCTATCATGGCCCAACAGAAGGACAAGGGAAAACAAATCATGGAAGAGGTTAAGCCCTTAGAAGAAAGGTTGCCCACAATTTCAACAATAACAACAGAGGAAGCGCCCAACGCAACGAAAACCAAGATTCCTGAACCACCAAACATGGAATGGACTCAAGAAGGACTACCGTTTCCTCCCACCCAATCATCAACAATCACTGTTGAAATGGCCAGTACAGGCCTGGGGGAATACTTAGTGCAAAATGTTGTGGCAACCCCCACACTGGAGTCAGTACAAGACATGGGAAGACCTCGCCTTCCCATAGGGACAATCGTTCCTCTAGGCTACCCACCGAACCAGACAAATTTTGTGTATGGGGGCCTTGATCATGGTCTTGAACCATGCCAACAAAAGGAAACAGACGAAGAGCCTTTTGTGGAAAACATCAATTATCTGTCAAACCCAGAATTTGCCCTAAAATATCTAGGCCAATGCAATTGGCATGGATACGGGCTCGGCAGATATGAGCAAGGGATGCGGATCCTTTGCCAACCAAGATATCAGATGCCATATGACAAGTCGAGGGTAGGGTTCAACCATCCCCCGCCATTAGACATCTTGGTTGAAAATATGCAAGGCCTAGAAATAGGCAACAAGGGGGGATTGGCATTGGATCCTTATGCCAATCCGAATACGTAATACACATTGGGAGACTACCTCCCATGGTCAACAAACACCCCCGGCAAGCAACAAGTAATCCCTCTTCTTTGCTAGAGAGAGGCGAAAGTTCAGAGATTAATCCTCAAAGAGAACATCAACGGCTGCCAGACATCTTTCTGAAACTGTTCCCCTTAGAGGTTCCAGATGAAATAACACAGTCTCAAGAGAATCAGGTCCCTCCACTAAGAGTGGAACAACCGCAATGGGACCAGATTAATTCACTGGAACAGGAAGAGTCCTCAACGTCGCAAGCAACAGATGCTGAAGAGGATGAACAATTTTGGATCTATGAAAGTGATTCAGAAGATGAAACTGAAATGGACTATCTCAGACATGCGCGACGACATCACCGTGCTCTAACTCATGAAGATCTAATGGGACAGATGGGTATACTGTTAGGACATGAATGGCACGTAGACCCAGCGAGGTGGGACCAAGTGTTAGACCTATGGCTCCAAATTCAAGATGAGCATCGTCCACCTCGAGATCCCATCATGACAACAGTGCCAAGGGAAGACCCCGCCTTCCTTTTCACACATAGAGATGAATTTGCACCTAGAGAGGATCCATTCGTGCCCGTTCCCGTAGAGCCAGATCCGAGTATAGGGAACATCTAAAAGAATCAAGTCATCACACCCGCGGTTCTGGAGACCAAATTCATTCCATCCACATGATCTCCATTGATTTGACCGCACCCATCCGCAATCCGACCGATCCATCACGGTCATTGCATCTAGACATGGATGCCATCGATTGGGATCGCGTCAATTCACCATTGTCACCATCGTAGTATCGGCCTTTCGGTGAAATGTTTCATTTTACCCCAAGGACAACTCAGGATATTTTTCAAGTTGAAGAGGGACCCGAGGTTCCAAACGCAGATCTTAACTCAGTCGATGATATCCATTTAATCCCAACTCCACATCAGTTGGAGGACGGATCCCACATGTCAGTCGAGGAGACGACTGACGTAGACATCGGCACAGATCCAATGAATCCACGGATTCTCAAGCTGGGGGTAAGCCTTTCCCCCGAAGAGCAAGCCGAATATATTGCCCTTCTCAAAGAGAAGAAGGAAGTTTTTGCATGGTCGTACAAAGATATGCCAGGACTAGACCCGCAGCTAGTCATGCACAATTTAACGCTTGATCCGAAAATCAAGCCTGTAAAGCAAAAACTAAGAAAGACGCACCCAACAAGGGCCTTGATGGTCAAAGACGAATTGCAAAAGTCGTTGGATGCACAATTTGTCATCTCGCGTGGATTATCCGCCATGGTTGTCCAACATGGTTCCCGTCAAGAAGCCCGACGGGAGGATTCGCATATGCACCGACTTTCGAGACCTAAACAAAGCGAGTCCTAAGGATGATTTCCCCTTGCCAAGCATCGACGCATTGGTAGACGCTACAGCAGGTCACGAAATGCTCTCCCTAATGGACGGTTTCTCAGGATACAATCAAATTCGTATCAATCCTGAAGACCAACTCAAAACGGCATTCACAACGCCTTGGGGGACATTTTGCTATAAGGTCATGCCTTTTGGCCTTAAAAACGCAGGCGCTACATACCAACGTGCTATGACTTATATCTTCCACGATTACATGCACAAAACTTTGGAAGATTACATGGATGATTTGTTAGCCAAGTCTCTCTTGCGCTCAGATCATCTCGGTGACTTAAGCAAGATTCTCGATCGCCTCATAGAGCATAAGGTCGACCGAATCCCAAGAAGTGCGTGTTCGGCGTCACATCCGGAAAACTCTTGGGTTTTATAGTCTCAAAGAGAGGCATCGAAGTGGACCCAAACAAAGTCAAGGCAATCCTTGAAATGGCTCCCCCAACCACTATCAAGCAGCTCGAAGTCTCGCAAGGAAAGGTCGCGTCGATTAAACGCTTCATAGCGCAATTATCTGACAAATGCCGACCAATGAACAAATTATTGCACAAGGGGGTCACATTTCATTGGGATGACGAGTGCCAGTCAGCCTTTGACGAAATCAAACAATACTTGGCTTCACCGCCGTATTGGCACCACCTAGACCAGGTGTGCCGTTCTACTTATACATCTCAGCCATCGAGGTGGCACCGGGCGCAATGCTAGCCCGTAAGAATGAACTTCACAAAGAACAGGCTACTTACTATCTTAGCCGCACACTGGTCAGTTACGAACTTAACTATGCATACGTTGAGAAACTCTGCTTGGCAGTGGTGTTTGCTACCAAGAGGCTACGCCACTACATGCTGAGCAACACTACGTATGTTGTGTCTAAGGAGAATCCATTGCGATACATGATGAGTCGTACTTATCATAGTAGTCGCACGGCGAAATGGATCATGTTGTTGACGGAATTTGACATTGAGTTTATTGGGCAAAAATCTATAAAAGGACAAGTCATAGCCGATCAACTAGCAGAGGCTCCTCTTGAAGACGATCAGCCTCTCGGTCATAGAACTACCCGATGATGGGGTCTTCCATGTCTCGTAATCGCCAGATTCCGATGAGCCCGAGTCTCGAGCCGACATAACCTTATTTTTCAATGGTTCTAAATGCGAGCAAGGTGGTGGCGCGAGAATTGTATTCTTCACACCGCAGGGCGCTCCAATGCCCCTGTCATTTAAATTAAACTTCCAGTGCACCAACAACAATGCAGAATATGAAGCCTTGCTCCTAGGTCTTCAGACAACAATCGCCATGAACATCAAAAGATTGAACATCTTTGGTGATTCGCTGTTAATCATCAATCAAGTCAAAGGGGTATATCAATGCAAATGCCCACTTCTAAAGGCCTATAAAGCCCTCGTGGACAAATTCCTGGCAAAACTTGAGTGGTATGACATCGAGGCACTCCCTCGATCATCGAATCATTTTGCGGACACAATGGCCTCCTTGGGGTCACTAATCCCGCAAGACCTTTCCGGTGATATAACAACCATTCAGGTCAAAACCTTATCGCAACCCGCGATGGAGCGCGCAAGCTCAGACTTGACGCCAGGAGTCCACATGATCCAGATCGAACCATCTTCGGATAAGTTCTTTCGAATCCGAGACTGTTTGAAACGTGCCAACTGGGGGTCTTTGTTTTCCCCCACTCCCATTAATAGCAACACAACGCTATTCTTACAAGTTCTATCCCAATCAACATTTGTTAGGGAAGAACTTCAAAAGGGATTGGCTGTTCAAACTGTCGAGGTATCCGATCAACAGGACTGGTATTTACCCATAAGAGACTACCTCAAGTTAGGTAATCTTCCCTTTGGATTGACGCACGCCGCAAAACGAACATTCAAACAGAAAGCGGCAAAATATGTCTTGATAGGAGACATTTTGTATCGTCGAAGCTATGACGGAATTCTTCTTCGTTGTTTGGACCAGCAAGAGTCCACTTGGGCAGTCGCCCAAGCGCATGACGGTACATGTGGTGGCCACTTTAGCGGTATGGCCATCGCAAAGCGCATTCTTCGCATGGGCTATTATTGGCCATCTTTAGAGCGAGATTGTTGCGAGTATGTCAAGAAGTGCGTAAAGTGTCAACATCATGCCAATTTAATGCACGCACCTTCCCAGGCCCTACATACAGTCCAGTCTGCTTGGCCATTTTCGTAGTGGGGCCTCGATCTAATCGAAAAGATCTCCCCTGCATCGTCAGGCCGTCACACGTTTATCATAACGGCCACAAAATATTTTACCAAATGGGTGGAAGCAATTCCGTTAACCTCTACGACAGGACCCCGCATTGCGGAGTTCATTTTGCATTACATCATATGTCATTTTGGTATTCCATCCAAAATAATCTCGGATAATGGGCCATCATTCAAGAACAAAGACGTGCGTGCTTTAACCACAAAGTACAAAATTCAGCACAGCTTTTCAACACCCTATTATCCGCAAGCAAATGGGCAAGCAGAGGCGTCAAACAAAACGCTAGTCGCCATCCTTAAAAAGACCGTCGCAGACAGTCATAAGGATTGGCACATACAAATCCCACTTGCCCTTTGGGCTTATCGCACTAGCATTCGGACGCCCACTGGGGCAACTCCGTTTTCACTGGTGTATGGCTCAGAGGCAGTAATGCCTCTCGAGTTGGAAATTCCTTCCCTGCGCATATCAATGCAGGAGTTCATCGATGATAACACCGCGCGGCAGGCCCGATTAGACCAACTTACGTTGCTTGACGAACGACGCGTTAATGCTCTCGAGCACTTACGTATCTATCAAGAGCGGCTTAAGAAAGCTTACAACATGAAAGTTCACCTAAGAGACTTTCGGGTTGGTGATTTGGTTCTGAAGGAAAACCAACAAAACTCTAATTTGCCGTCCCATATGAGGGACAAATTCATGGCAAATTGGTTAGGTCCTTATGTCATTGATAGCAAAATAGGACCCGGAACGTACAGGCTAGCTTCTCTTGACGGTATCAAGGAAACAGAACCCTTGAATATCAGTCATTTGCGACCATTTCATATCTAAGAAAGCCATATACCAAAAAAAAAAAAAAAAACTCCAAGGATTATCGCAATCTCTTGGTCACCCAAAAAGCTCCAAGGATTATCGCAATCTCTTGGTCAACCAAAAAGCTCCAAGGATTATCGCAATCTCTTGGTCAACCAAAAAGCTCCAAGGATTATCGCAATCTCTTGGTCACCAAAAAGCTCCAAGGATTATCGCAATCTCTTGGTCACCCAAAAAGCTCCAAGGATTATCGCAATCTCTTGGTCACCAAAAAGCTCCAAGGATTATCGCAATCTCTTGGTCAATACAAAAAGCTCCAAGGATTATCGCAATCTCTTGGTCAATCCAAAAAGCTCCAAGGATTATCGCAATCTCTTGGTCAAAAAAAAAAAATCAAGAAATTCAAAAAAAAACAAAAATCATCAAAAACAACAAACATTTGCATCTCAATTCTAGGCATACTCAAATTCATCAAAAAAATTAATATTCTCGCACCTCATCTTCACCTTCACCAAAAACAATCCATCAAAATTACAAAAATATATAGTTGCATTAAGCATTGCATCCATACATTGCATATTTGTAGTCATACAGGTCAAAGGCACCATAAGCTGCAATAGCTCTGATAGTCCACCTTGTTCCGCATTGTCTCATGTTACAAAAACAACAAAAACACCAAGCATAACTTTTACCACACTACAGTCAGTGGTCTGGGAATGTACCAAGAGTTTTAGTAATTCAGTCATCATTTTCCTCTTTAGCCATGTAGTGTATCAAGTCGAACAGATTTTACGAAGGTAGAGTCATACTTGAAATACACCTTGTTACGTAACATCCCAACACAAATCAAAACACTAAAATTCCCAAATTGTGTGAACGAAAGACGAAACCAGCAAAATAATCTAGGTCACCACAAGAGAAACGGTTATCTTGCTCATCCCCTTGTGCGAATGACCCCTAGAATGCTGAGAGTTGGCAAAAGGACAAGCATCCTCCCTACCCAATTCCCTAAGAATCCCTAAAGTTCTCAATAGTTGCAAAACACAAAAAAGTTGCAAAATGTCAAAACTCCAAATTTGACAAACTACAGTGCACACATCAAAAGGCACAAACAACAGTGATTTTCGTCACTCCATATCCCCAATCCCTTGCTCGAAAGAAAAACAAATCAAAATAAACAAGTGATCTCATCACTACAATGAGCAAGTATCCCAATACAATTGAAGAAAAGAAGGGAGTTGACCTTGAATCCCCGGAACTCTCAAGCATTCTATAGGTCATAAGGCAAGCTTCAGTATCGATTTGGTTGATAGCCTATCGATAACTGACAGTAAACCTCCCGCATGACGATATATCTGTCACATTAACTTGCGTACAGATCAATATTTGCATGTGGATGAGCTAGCTTATGGCATCCTGGATTACACCGCAGATTAATCTTAGTACATACAACAAAGGAATTCGTGGAGCTAATTAGGTGATCCTCAGTACAGGTTCGGTTGAAAGCCCATCTGGCACTGGCGGTATCCTAACAAATACCACTAAATGAACTCAATTGCACACACAGGGATATGAAATAACTGGGTCAAAAACAAGTCTGATTCATACCTTGGTCAAAAAGTCTTGTAAGATAAAGTACAGTCATGGATGGTGAGTTAAAACTGACTGAATCTCAGAAAACCTTACATTCATCCCAAAACCATCTGCGCTACTTATCATAAAAAAAAAAAAATAAAAAAAAAAAAAAAAAAAATAGAAAACCATGTAAATAAAGAGCTTCTTAAACAGCCTATAGTGCAATCATCACAAATGTCATTCATCCATTTCACCTCGCATATCACATAGACATCAAAAACATTTACATTTATCATAACATCTGCATTCATCAAAATAAATAAACATGCATAACAAAAAAATCACATCATCACATGTACAAAACCAAAAATAAAACCGGTATATATATATATATATATCGTCAAAAAGATGCCCGCAGGCTACAAAACCGGTCCTCAGACCCCGCAATCATATCCAAAAACCCAACCTAAGGCATCGACCACCATGATCACGCAGGATCGGTGCGACGGGAACTACCCCCCGTGGTGTGGGTCCTACGGGACCTGCAGGGCGGCTACTACTAGCCCCCGCATCATGCCTGCTACCACCCCCTCATCTAACCGCCCGCGACGAGATGATGCTGACTCGCTCACCAAACTATCCCTCGTCCGTCGAGAAGATCCACCGATCGAAGGCTCGGTAGCCGCCCACCAAGGCGGATGACCTCCCTCTCCAAGTCTATCCGGTACAGACACCACTCTGCCTCTCGCCGATGATAGATAGACAATGCATCATCGCGCTGCGCCAAAACTCTATCCCGCTCTGCCAACTGAGCCCGTAGAAGATCCCTCTCTTGCCGCGCATCCCCCAACTCCAGATCCCGCATCCGCAGCAGCTCTGTCAGTCGAGCAATCTCAACACCTACATCTGACCCCACCTCCTCTGTATCTGCCGGACGCATAGGACTCACGGGGACAGTAGCCTGCTCAGGCTCCAACTGCTCCTCCACATCCTGCATGTCCGACTGCTCCGGAACACCCAAGTCCAAATCCTCATCTCCCACATCCACCATGTCTGCATCATCCAACGGCCCCCCCAATCACCCCCTGCTGCCTCAGCATCCTCCACTGCCGCCTCCGCGCCTCCCAATGGCCCCTCTCCTCTCCAACGCCGCAATACCCACCACGAGTCATACTCAGTGGTAGTCCCGATGTCATCCACATCCGGGACCTCAATCACCGCATCCGACTCCTCACCCAATGGCGCGGTGACCGGTGGCTCCAGATCCCTCTCATCTCCCCACCGTCGATAGACCACGGGCTCACCAGGCAACCCCTGGCGCACCCCAAACTGTCGTGTAACCCGACGGTACGGAAAGAACTCATGCTCCGTCCCGTGCCACCCAGTCAACCACCGCTCCCTCCGTACCCGTCGGAGCCACTCTCCACCCTCGGCCAGCCTGGACAGTCCCGATAAGGATGCCAAAACACCTCCCCTGGAGTGAGCCGAGAAAAGGCATCAGTGTAGTGCTCAACGACACCCGCCCATCGCCGACTTTGCCTCGCTCCGCAGACCGCCGCCACAAAGCTGCATAGCCAATCTCATCGTCATCCATCACCGCCCGCGTCGTCCACGGTAACCCGGTCGGCCTCTCCACCGCTATGTGCTGCCAACCCCAAACACTGAAGAAGATAACTGCAACTCACCCCCTTTCGCTGCCGACAGCGGACGCCGTACAGCTCCCCGTAGAGCTGTGCCAACAATGTCTGTCCCCATCCATAAATCAGCGGTGCCTCTATCGGGCACTCTACCAACTGCCATACCAACTCCAGCAGGTTCCACGGGAACCTCCCGCCTGACGAATCAGGTAGAAGCATGTTAGAAATGAGGCCCATCAAGAATGCGTGCCTCACTCCTAACACCCCCCTCTCCTGCCACCAGCTAACAAAAATCCCGCTAGCCTGACAGTCCACCTCGATTGTCTCCACTGGGTTCGCTACACCCAGCCGCTCCGCATGCCCAAAACATCTCGTCAGTAAAGCAGTCCGCTGATCACGCGGCGATGTCCTAATGGGCAGTCCATCTATCGAAATCCGAAGCAACCGATAAACGTCCTCCAGTGTCACAGTCATCTCCCCTGTCGAAAGATGGAAAGTGTTGGTCCGCGGATCCCAAACTTTGATCAGGGCCGTCAGATAGGCCTGATCCGGGACCACAGGCTCCAGTCGAGCCACCTGCTTGAGCCCAAGGGCATCAAGCCACTGCCAGTCAACATCAGTCAGCGCCGACCGCGCCTCAGCGAATGCGGCAGGTACACGGTACCGGCTCCTAACCTGCAAAACAATAACACACAAAAATTCAAAATTAATTTTTCAGATGTAGGGTTCCTAAGCTCAACTAAAAAAAAAAAAAAATGCACTTACGGGTTTCGCCTCCGCTCCGCCGCTCGAACCAGTTTGTGCACTCATGATGACAGAGAGAATTCCAGCAGCGCTTCGCTTCGCAGAATTACCTCCTCCTCCCAGAGCTCACAAATCGCAGGAAAAAATGACACAAATGAGCCCAAATCCAAGTTTTGGGCCTTAAATAAGCCTACCAACTGGAAATCGTCCTTGGCTGGGACGAGCGCTCGTCAGCGCTCGTCCCACCCAGGGACGATTTCTCAATTGGAAATCGTCCCACCCAGGGACGATTTCCAGCCAGAAAAGCCAAAACATCAAAAAATCAACAAAAATGCACTAAAAACAACAAATAAAGTTGCCTAATAGAATGTTGTTACACTCGCAATACAAGGCAATCAAAATAGGCGTTGGGGTCATAAATTATCACTATCCTACTCCCTAAGAAGGCTACCATAGCCGGACCGCTCCACGGGAAGAAGATTTTTGACAATTTCATCCCCAAACGACGTCACAAGAAAATCAAAACAACAAAAATAGTAATAAGCATTGCCGGACACAAGTGCTCTCGCACTTAACATCTTGGCATAGAATATCGATGTCGGGGTTCAAATTGTCACTCTACTACTTCCCCAAGAAGGCTATCATAGCCGGACCGCTCCACGGGAAGATGGGTTGTCGATGATTTCACCCCATTATGGCATCACCAAAAGGGTTAACACCCACCAAAAATAGGTCCAAATGTTGGAAAAATTGCACACGCTTAACGGTAAACCCTCTAAAGGCACCCTTGCACAAGTCATCTTGGGTCAAGCGACTCGTCGCTTCTCTCACGAAGGTCATTCCCTCATCGATTCGTCGCTTGAGGGGGTAGTCACACTTAGTCACCAACCAACAATCACACACCCAATTAAGGAAAACGACATGCATTCAAAGAATCATTGACAAAGACAATCACGCTCCCGCTTGGGGCAGTAAACAAGCAACAATCAAATCAATCAAACACTTGGCATTTCGTGAATCATGAACACAAGGTTCCCCCTGAGGATAAAAATGCCCTTTGCCTGTTCATGACTCGATCAATGTCTAAGTTCAAGTCACACCTCACCAAAACAGGTTAATACTTGAAATCAAATTCCTTAGCTCGTCGAAGCAAGGATTCAAGAATGCATGCCCTTTCCATACTTGGGGCATCAAAAGTTGGTTAGGTTACCAAGAAACCCTAATCATTAGTGCTTTGGTTATCTATTTTTTGCTCAAGATCGCATCACCCGCAGCGCTTCCCAAAAAGGGGCATCTGTAGACACCAAAACAACACCAATCCGATTATGTGACTGCAAACACTGATCGCTTTGACAAACACAGCCCCAGGGCAGCCCTCAGAGGTCAAACAGTGGTCTTAACCACTTTCATAGCAATTTTGTGAGGTCAAGATGCAATTTGGCACACTTAGACACTTTGCCTAGTAATCGTCTCACCCAGGGACGATTTTTGAAATCGTCTCACCCAGGGACGATTGCTAACTTGAAATCGTCTCACCCAGGGACGATTTCTAAAATCGTCCCTGGGTGAGACGATTTCCAAGTTCAACGGGCAAAAAGACAAATGAAGCCAAGTGGCAGCCCACAACGCTCGCTTGATGACTCTCGCTCGCACGCGTGTGTGAGTGGGCAAATAGGCCGTTTGAGGACTGTCACAAGGGCAGTTATGAAAGCCCAAGTCAATGGAGGACTCCCCTCCCTCTTGGGAAGACAAGACTGCCACATGGCGCCTATGACCAACACATGGCATTTGTGCTTCCCTCCCAAAAGAGACCCCTTGGGTCTATAAAAGGTGGGACTTTTCTCACCCAAGACAGACAGGTTGAAGGAGTTTTCAAGCAACGAAGTGCTGCCGAGTTGAAGACCCACTTGCATCCCTTTTGGTTCACCTTCCCACATCCACCAATCTCTTTTGCAAGGGAGGTTGTTGGGTGGCTTTTGGAAGCTTGAACCAGACCCAAATCCAACACATGGACACCCGAACCAACCAATTCGCCGACCCCCCAATCCTAAGAGGTTTTGGGCCCATCCCTAGTGGATTGGCGCCGAAATCAAGTGCCAACGGTGGGAGGCCCACTTGGGCACCCCCGCACTTTTTAAGTTTTAGAGCATTCTAGATTACTTTTTCAGGTTGCATTTTGTGTTATTATGTTTGGTTAACTCACAACTGCAATTTCGTAACTTTTGGTCAGATTCTAGTATGTTTTGTGTCGCTTTGTTGTTTCATTGACTTGCAGGTGGCGATATCAAATTCCCGAAGATAGAGGCCAAATTGGGAGAATCCGACCATCTGGGTCGTCCCAAAATGGCCCCAATTACATAACCCCTTTGTCTCGCAGGTGTTTTGGAGACCTCGGGAGTCGACATTGGAGCGTGTCGGCTCGGCTTCCCCAACACGAAGAAATCGTCCCACCCAGGGACGATTTACAGTCAGAAATCGTCCCACCCAGGGACGATTTCCAGTTGAAAGCAGATTGGCCGACTGTCTCAGTGGCAATGGCCTGTTGGTAACATTTTCTGTCTTCTGGCAAGTTTTCGTGCTGTTTAGAATCATTTTGTTCACTGTTTTAGATAAATGTTTGCATGCATCTTTTGATGATTTTAGAAGAACAAACACTTTTCACTGGCAGCAGGTGCTACTGACATCTTGGTTGTTTCTTTGTTCGCAGGAGAAGCAAGCAGAGGTGAAGAACTCATCGACATCAGCGACGGCATCATCTTGGCCCGCCCATTGCAATCGTGGGCACGCGGAAGGAGGAAGACTAAGTCAAACATTGTAACAAAGACAAATTTAACGCTCCTAGCCCCTAAAAAGGGAGGAGACGTCTATGTAACCGAGGATAAGATATTTGAATAAAGAGGGCTGTGATTTCTTTACATCTTTTCTTTCCTTTCCAAATTGTCTCTTTTCTTTGTTTTTGTGCATAAGGTTAAAGCGTTACATTTCGTCTTACATTGCATAATTAGTGTTTCCTTTGCCCGGAATCTCGTGCTTTCACAATCAATAATGCATTTAGGTTCAAGAAGGATGGACCCTTCCTTGTACAACTCTGTAAGTGTAAACTACACCTACACCTTGTTGCCAATAACCTACTTAAGAGATGACACATGGAAGACTGCGTGAAATTTAGAACTAGTTAGAAGAGTTGGTTTATACACTATCACCCTTAGCCTCTACAACACTTGGTAAGGACCATAGTATTTTGGAATAATTTTTTGACAACCATGCAACTAGAGAGATAATTTTTTGTATGGTTTTAACTAAAGGAAGACCATATCACCAATAACAAAGTTGTGTTTAGTACGATGTTGATCTACTTACTATTTCATATGATTATGAGCCATGTCCAAGTTGAGCTTGAGTTGGTAAAGAAGGGAGTCACATTGACGGAGAGTGGAATCCATGACTTGGACCTTGGAGCAACCTGGAATGTAAGAAGTTGGAGCTTGTGGAAGCTGACCATAAACTACTTCAAATGGAGTCACCTTAGTGGCATAGTTATAAGTGGTGTTGTACCACTATTCAACCAAAGGAATCCACATAGCCCAATGAGTAGGATGTTCAGAAGTGAAGCAATGAAAGCATATTTCTAGGCAGTTATTGATCATTATGATTCGATAATTAGTTTGAGGATGGTAGGCTAAACTCATCTTGGGCTATGTCCCCTACAAATTTAATAATTATTGGCAAAAGCGACTGATGAAGGTAGGATCTTGATCAGAAACAATGGATTTAGGTATTCCATGGAGGTGAAATTTGAAGTCAAGAAATATTTTAGCAATAATGGATGTAGTATAAGGTGGGATAGGGAATAGAAGTGAGAATACTTTGAGAGATGATCCACTATCACCAAAATAATTGATTTACCTCCTAATTTTGGTAGCACTTCGATGAAGTCCATAAATATATCTATCCAAACCTACTCAAGAATTGGTAAAGGTTGAAGTATAGCTAGAGAACACATAGTCTCACCTTTCATGTGTTGGCACCAATCATATTCAGAAAAAAATGTTTTTATATCCTTATTTATGCCCTTCTAGAAAAAGGTACACTTGGCTTGGGTATATGTTTTGAGAAAACCTAACTGACCAACTATGGGGGATGTATGCCTTTAATGAAGGAGGAGGTCCTTGATTTGAGACTTAAATGGAATAACCAATCACTCATGAAATCATAAATTCTAATAATCCCAAACATAACCAAGGTGTTATTGAGGATCCTCTTGGAGATGGTAGAGGATATTTTGTAATGATGAATCCTTGGCCATATCTTCATGAGTTGATGAAGCCATTATAGAAGAGGAGTAGATATGGGATGTAGCATGGCCTAATATTCATGTAGGTGAGACAAAGTATCAGCCACCACATTCTCTTTATATTTCTTATAAGAAATGTCATAGTCATATATCACCAATGTGGAGACCCATTTTTGTTGTTATAGAGTAGCCACCCATTGCTCTGAAAATATTTTAGACCTTGATGATCAGTATTTATGGAAAAATATCAACCAATGAGATAAGGATCTCATTGAGTGACCGCATGTAAAATGGTAAGTATTTCCTTCTCATATGTAGACTTACCCAAATTTTGAGGGGAAAGTACCTTGCTAGTAAAAGCCAATAGTAAACCCTCCTACATAAAATTGCTCCAATACCTATACCTGATGCATCACTCTTGATGACAAAGAATTTAGAAATATTTGGCATTGCCAAAATAGGGGTGGTGGTCATAACATACTTCAAATCAACAAAAGCCTTCTCATATGATTCAATCCACACAAAAGATTTTTTTTCACAATATGGTTGTGAGGGGAGATGTTATCTTGCCATAGTTTTTTACATTTTTTTTGTAATATCCTGTAAGACCCAAGAATCCATAAAGTTCCTTCAAGGTATGAGGTTTGGGCCATTCTTTCACTACATGAATTTTCTTAGGGTCTTCATGAACTCCTTCCTTAGTGACTATATGCTCTAAATATTCAACCTCCTACTGATCAAAGGAATATTTTGATTGCTTTGCATAAAGCTTATGGTCAGATAAAAGTTTGAGAGTTGTTTCCAAGTGATGAATATGATCCTTCCATGTGTGATGATAAATCAGAATATCATTAAAGAAGACTAGAATAAATTTGCGAATATGAGGGTTAAAATAGAATTTGTCAAACTCTAGAAGGTGGAAGGTTCATTGGTTAACCCAAAGGGCATAACTAAAAATTAACAATGCCCTTCATGAGTTCTAAAGGGTTTTTTAGGAATATCTTCATTTTTTATACATATTTGGTAATAACCTCATCATAAATCCAACCTGGAAAAATATTGAGCCCCTTGCAACTCATGAATAATAGGAATAGGGAACTTATCCTTGATGGTAATTTTATTAAGATCTTGATAATCCACACATGATGAGGCCAAAAATTACCTCATTTATAGACCAATTTTGGATATTTCATAAACTATTTGATAGACCTTATGTTATGTTATTGTGCTAATTTTTATGATAGAATGCATTATGTATTACTATTTACATGTTTAAATATTCAGGAGCATAGTATTATGTTTTGACTATTTTTTGCATTTTCTACATTATTTTAGCTGATTTACCTAGTAAATAAACATTTATTTGAATATCTAATAATGTATGCTAATATGTATTTTGTTTTGGGATCATTTTGTTCATTTTCCTTGCCTTATAACATGTTCAAATTGCAAAAAAGGTACCAAAACCTATTCAAACTAGTATGACTATGCAGAAAATAGAATTTGACCATACAAATTCCAGCCAGCTGTGCATAAACAACATGGCTTGGAATTTTTCAATGCCATCACGTAAAAATTATGGAATTAGTCTTCTAAGGACTTAAGAAGACTACCTAGTTGGTCAAACCCATCATACTAAGCAATTGATGCATGGATAAGATTCAAAACTATTACACTACCTGATGTTCCAGAGTACCTCTGGAATGAGCGAGGTAGGACAAATTTTGGTTAAAACTATCAACAAAACGGCCAGAAAGGTGGAAAATAGCAAAATAAGTATGAATACAGTTGTATGAGGGGTTTTCTCACCTCTTCCAACACATTTATTCCAATAGATGATGCCCAACAAGGAAAATGGATATGTTGTAGCAGAATAGTTTCCTGAATTTTAGGAAAACAACTCCAGAATAGTTGTTAAATCCCTGAAACATAGCAACAAAATGAATCAGCATATGCAATAGAATAGTATAAATAACCAAGCTTCCATATTGGTTGGATATAGAAAAATAGGATTAGAGGAATATCAATATAGATAGATGTTTTCATAGTTGTTTCAGCTGTAACAAAGTAGTAATTCTGTAGGATTTCTCTTGCATTGCTATAATGTCATGTTATAATAAATAAAAGGTGCAGTTTCTCCATTAAATTTAAGTATCTTGAGTGGATGTGTGAGCATTAGGTATTTTATACTAGTATTCTTACCTTCTTATGGATTAAGAAGCAATGGCCCACTTCTAATATTAGGAGAAGGATAAACTTTTGACAAGTTTTTTGTTCATTTCTTGCTGTAGCAGATTAGCATAAACCTAAAAATTTCCATTTCATTTGCTAAATGTGTTGTTTTTAAATGCATGTAGTATTTGTGTTATAGATATATGTGCATGGTAGCTGATAACCTAGCATAGGCTTTTAAATATTACAGTATTATTGTGTTTTTGGCATTTCCTACAGTAGTTGATTCCCCTATTTTTAGAAGATGTTTCCAATTCTTGGAATTTTTATTTTTGTTAACTGATTTCCAGTTGTTTATTTGCTGCAACATTTTGATTCCTATATTTTAATCCTACTAATATAATTAGAATTTATTTTTTGCAAAGTTGTTATTTTTATCATTATCATTTTGCAAGCATAAATAGGTTTCATTTTCATTATTTCTGATTCTATAAGAGTAATTAGATTCAATTTTTTGCAATATTTCCATTTCTATAATTTTGTTTCAACAAATATAATTAGGAGTTCAATTCAGCTCATACTATTAGAGGTGACACCAGAAACCCTCAAAACTGACTTATCTTATCAATAAAGCCATTTCTTGAGTAGACTGACATTTAAGTTGCTTACATCTGCTATCGTATATAGCCATAGGACACCACCCTGGAATGACAATTATAATTATTAAATGGTGTGATTGATGACACTCATCAACACACAAGGGCCAAGTACCATTCTTATTTATGTCTGACAACACTGGTAAAGAATAGGGGCTAACACTTGAATGGATAATTCTAGAAGCTCGAAGTTCTGTATAATTTTTTCAATTTTTGTTTTCTAATCATAAGCATATCGGTATAGGTGAACATTAGGAGATAAAATACCAGGAATAAGTTGTATTGCATGATCATGTGAGTGCTAAGGAGGATGTCCCTTGGGTTTATCAAAGACATGAGAATACATGTTTAATATATGTTGTAATTGTTGTGGATGACCAGAATCCCTTTGCTTCGGAGTGGTGATAGTAAAAATTTGAGCTACCTCACCATGGGAAGATTTATTTAACAATTTTTCCATTTTATGAGATGAAATAAATTAAACTACTCCTACATTTATGCCAAAAAAGGTATATTCTTGCCCATCCTAACTAAATTTCATCAATAATTCTATAAAATCCCATAGGATTGGTCCTAACATTCATAAACATTGTGCTCCTTAAACCATTCATTGTAATAAAACATCGAAGCCTATAAGTGTGAAAGCTTTTTATTATTCATGGGATATTATGTTATTTTATTTGATTTCTTGTGGGATAATACTTGGGACTCATAAATTTATTATAAATTTAGTTTTCCCTCACTAGTTTTTGTCAATGTATTTCTAACTAATGGAACCATACTACACTCCGTATCAGGATTGTATCCTAAATCTTAGATGGATATTTCCAAAAAAAATCACCAAAGCTAACCTTCTTTGGATAATTACTCTAAGGTAATCATAATAAAATAAATATATGACAAGGGTCTCAATATGCAAGTGATTCTTTTGGGTTTATGAGGCATACAAAATTATGCCTAAATCAAAATATTATGCAACATATTTGGACAAAAAATAAGAGTAAAATAGTGGGTAATTACTTAGTTTTCTAATGATTATTATTAACGTTCATAATCTATAGGAATAAGGAATAGAGCCTCTAATACCATTTACAAAAAATAAATTATAAATATAAAATTTGACAAGTAATTTTTACAATTTATAGTAGAATACAAAGCAAATTACCCATAATAGCAGATTCAAAATAAAGTCCAAAAATGATAGTTCCAAATAATTGAAGCATGTCCATGCTACTCTAAGAGGAAGAAATTGTATATGCCATTTAGATATGGTAAAATATTGTACGTGCACTATGTGAAGCAAAAGAAAGGTTACGTGAATGATAATGAACTACCCCATAACTCTTTCTATACATAGATTTTCAATTTAACAAGTTGTAATTTCTAACCCTCAAGGGTTCACACATCCTAAATTATATGATGGATCCAAGATAGTTGATATTGTTATATAGGGTTGTTACATCAATCTACATTTATATTTTATCTAATTTTTGAGTTTTAATAAATTTAGTCAAATGTTCATTGAAGTTAGATATTAATCCTCTATTTATAAGAATCAATATATCATACTTATCATCTTATATTTGATAATTACTTTTGGCTACACATGTTCTACCTAGATAAAGATTACCATAGATTTAGTCTACCTTTTATTTTTAATTAAGATATATATCTTAATCAATTATATATGATCAAAAAAGGCCCTACTCATATTATATCATGACCACATAATTTTATTATAACAAACTTGGTAATTATGCATGAATCTCTTGGCAAGATTTGAATCTTTGGTCTCCTCATTGAAAGTTGACAATCTAACAAGTTTAGCTAATTTTATTTGATAAAAAACTTTAATTGGTTATATGAGATTGAAACAAGTCCCACACATATTATATCATAACCACACGGTGATATTACGATTTGATAATTATATATGTATTGATTATCAAGATTCAAATCTTAATCCCCTTGCAAATTAAAGAATCTAACTAATTCAACTAATGTCATTTGATAAATAATTTTTACCCATAAGATTTAAAACTTAATTTAAAATATGAAATTCTTAGATCCTAACTAATTACTCTAAAAATTCCAAAATCGCATTTGTGGATAATCAAACTAAGTTATTTTTACTTTTACTTCTATTTTCATAATTTTTTAAAGCCTGGCCCCAAAAATAAACATTGAAAAAAAAAATCTTATAATAAAAATTCCTCGTTCCCATTCCATTATTACCCACACTAAATATATTTTATTTTATTTGAGGTTACTCTATTTGTTTTTCAAAGCTTTTTCTATGACAGTATTGAAAGTGATCTTGAGTGAAAATTCTATCATGGCCGTTGTAAAGACATGTATTGAGTGCGCTGCCTACCTTGAGGAAGGCCCTCTTAAATGTTAACACTAAATCAATAGATAAATTGAACTTTAACCTCGCTTTTAGTTTCTCTCAGGTTCAAAAGACTTGTACGTATATCAAAAAGTGTAAATTTGCAATCATTACGAAGTGATTTTCAATTCAAAGCCTTTGAATTCTCAACCAGCTCAAATCTGTGGCTCATAAGGATGACATGAATAAATAAATAACCCATTGACCTGCTAATGTTTGCTTAAGTATCGACAACGCTGGCTCCAATTGAACGTATAGAAACAATCATAGTAGTTGCATACTTGCGTTCCCGCGCGTCCAAATTTTTGTACTCACAATCACATCATCAACCCATCACTTGCTTTACGTGGAAAAAATCGTCCGCGTATAAGACTCCAAAGTATTGGGAATCCACACAAAAACTTACGGAAACGGGGTATTCTTCCACACCACACGTCAGACTCCACGTGTCCGATAACCCTGTGCTTCTCCACCATCTTGCGCATCTTTGAAGTTGCGAACCAATCGAGCCGGAGCCGGAGCCGGTCCAAATCCCATCGTTCATAAATTGCATCCAGCAGGTCAAATAGTGCGCTGAAGAGGACTTCGATGAACCGCTTGGCGAAGTTAGGTCAGTTGTGCTGGCCTTCGTGGTGGATAATGGTGAAAACTAACGGCCGTAACTTCAAAACAACACGACGAACGATCGCAGGTCCTGGGCTTCCGGATGTGCTTCTCCAGAATGGCGGAGGCGTTAACGGCAACGGCTTCCTCGGGGTCGACATTGAAGACGTTTTCGTTAACGTCGGTTGTTTTGCTGATGATGGCGAACGGAATGCTTAACGAATTTGCGAAATCCTGAAGGCGTTTGACTGTCGCCGCCGTCTTCTGGGAACTTCTCCTGCCGATTGCCGTTATCTTTACAAACTTCGGCTGACCGGAATTCCATGAGGCGAGGGATTGCATGAGATTGGGCCATTGTATGCCACCTTTGATATCGGTGGATCTTCTGTGCGTTTCCGACAGCTTCAAATATGGCTTGGTTTGCCGTGAAATGCATCACTTTGGCACAGGGAAGTGATCGATAAAATAATATGGTAGACAATTCTATTTCTTTCGTTTTGGCATCTATATTTGGTAGATTTTTCGCTATGGTCAATCGCTTGCCAACGGATTTGCTTGTCTATATTTGTGTCTTTTCTTCGATGCCTTTTGCAAAATCGAATAATCTCAATTGAGTTTTTGTTAACATCAACAAAAAGCTATTGGACAAATAAGAATTCCATTAATTTCTTCAAGCAGTGGCTGCAATGCGAGCCCCATGTCCTTCTTTTAACCATGTTTCTTCCATAGATATTATACTATAATAAGTACATATCCCAAATTTATAATAAACAGACAAACGAAAGATGCTACAGACAACGGCAAGTAGACAAAAGGCAGACTGATGAGGATCTTTGCCCTACTGGCCTTGCTGCTTATAGTGTCGATTGACTTTGTCTTCCTTGAAGTTAGCTTTGTTTCTTAACTATTCTTACATGAAAGTTAATTACATATTCCATCGTGGGTCCCTTGAATATAAAGTAAGTTTCTACTACTAACATAGGGCAATAGTAGGGCAATAGCGCCCGCCATCGCATGGATAACAATCTAAAATATATAGAAGTAGCTATTGTGTTGTATCTGCTAATAGGTTTCAACTCTTCTATATATATCTTTATTATTTAAGATTTAAGGTTTGGTATTATGTTCACTTAGGAATATATGTTTCACTGAAATATATTTCACTCCACTATTGGTAAAACCCAAATAAAAATACGTGGACGTCGACAAAATCTGGTTTTACCCTCGTACCTTATTTTGGCGATTGCATGGATGGTGGCCCATATTTAAAAGGAGAATGATTATCTGGTATTTCTTTAATATTTTTATATGCAAGTTTACTATCTGTTGTGCTATTCTTCATAGGCAAATTGAGAAACATAGATTGTCATATTCATGTACTAAGTATAGTCGTTCAAATTAATTTCTATATTTTCTCCTATTATTTTATATTAATGTGTTATTTTTTATTATGTCTGTGAAATATTAAGAAAATTATCAGCCATACTGTGAATCTCTGTTTTAAGGGTATCTTATAATGGTACAATATATAATTAAAACTTAATTCTTTATGAATGAATGGAGGTGTAGGTATCCATAAGGTCTTCGATCTAATCTACATTTTAGAAGGATGGACTATCACAAGCCTTTATTAGAGGTACGGGATGGCATGTCAAGAGGTAGAGGGATAGGAAGACCCTTAGATGGTATTCATGCTCTTTTTTTCTAGAAACTTGGTGCTCTCCCTTAAAATCTAGGGAAAGCACATGTTCTCCTTTGCGGCCTTCAGGAAGCTACTAAGGTTGGCTAGTTTTTAGTACAAGCATAATAAAATTCACAAGTAACCATTAATCAATTGAAGACACCCACTAGTACCTCTTCCCAGGATTGGAAGTTACAAAAGGTAAGTGACAAGATACGAGCATTTTATCCTAGATTTATAGTAGTAGAGTTTCTTCATGTTCGTCGAGAATGAAATAAAATCACGTGGTATGGTGAATTGACTATTAGATCATAGGGATGTGACTTGTTATGGAGATCCTCCATGATGGTGGACATAGAAAATTAGGAAATGTATGCTATAAAAACAATATTGGATGATAGTTTTAACATTTCTACAACTTGTCATATTTATTTTTGGTACAAGATAAATATTTTTTATTAAAAATAATATTGAAATAGGTTTTCTTGTAGTATATAATCACCATAAAGTAGTATTACAACAAGTTAGGTATTTAATCATGTATTATTTTGGTAATATTTGAACCTTTGTCTCTTCCATATAAGTTGAGGAATATAATAGGTATGTAAATGAGTCAAACAATTGAGCCATTGTATTGAACTGCATAAATAATACATAGGCAGCCTTAGATTATCCCGTAGGTTACGGAACCACCTAGGCATCAAATAGAATAGGTTGTAACAAAATAACAACATTAACCTATATTGGAATAACTAACATAGCTATGCTAACATCCCCCATTATTAAATTATTTGGATAATAGGATAACTACTAGCTATACTAACATCCCCCCTTATTACATCATTTGGCAATACAAAGTGAGCTACGAAACAATTCAAATTTGACACGTGCAAGTGCCTTAGTGAAAATATCTGCAACTTGAGCATCGATGGGAATGTACTGAAGCTAAATTCGGTGCTTCAAAACTTCATCACGAATGAAATGACATTGTGTGTTAATGTGCTTTGTTCGTTCATGATGGAATGGATTCTTGAAACTTTTCAAAACACCCTGGTTGTCGCAGAACAAGTGGATTGGAGATTTTGATGGATGACCTATACTTGTCAGAATGCGATGCAACCATATCACTTTGCACACAACTTCATGTGCAACGTGATATTCTGCCTCTATTGATGAAAGAGCAACCACCTGTTGCTTCTTACTGTGCCAAGAGACAGGACCAAATCCAAGATGAAAAATATATCCTGAATTTGACTTACGATCATCATATGACCTGGCATAGTCAAAGTCTGTGTATCCTTGCAGGAAGAATTTGTTATTCTTCTTGTATTCTAGGCCATATTCCATAGTACCATGGACATAATGAAGAATACACTTTGTTGCTTTCCAATGAGTGGTCTTAGGCTCCTACATGAATCTCGAAATATAGTTGACAGTAAATACGATATCTGGCCTAGTATTGGTTAGATATATGAGACTCCCGATCAACTATCGATAGATAGTACCATCTACCTGAGGTGAATCATCATATCACGATAATTGAAGACTTGATTCCATCAGAGTTGACATTGACTTACAATCAGTCATGCAATATTTTTCTAACAGTGTCTTGGCATATTTTTTCTGAGACACCTTAATGTAGTGCTCCTTTTGGCTTACTTCCAGACCAATACAATAATGGAGAAGTTTGAGATCTATCATCTCAAAATATTTACACAAGTGACTTTTGATAGCAGAGATCATAGGTTCTGAACTCCCTGTAATGAGCAGATCATCAACATAGAGTACAAGCAACACTATCTCAAAACCTGTTTTCTTGAAGTAGAGGTTTGCATCTAACGAACATCTCTTAAATCCATGCTTCAGGAGGTGATTATCCATTTTTATATACCAAGCTCGAGGAGCTTGTTTCAAACCATACAAGGATTTGACCAACTTGCAAATTTTTTGCTCTTGGCCTACCACTTCAAATCCTTTAGGTTGAGTCATGTATACTTCTTCTTAGAGATCACCATTTAGAAAAGCACTCTTAACATCCATTTGGTGAAATTTCCACCCATATTGTGTTGCCATAGCACAAATGACTCGAATTGTGGTCATCCGAGTAGTAGGTGCAAAAGTTTCCTCATAGTCAATGCCTTCCTTTTGAGCATATGCCTTTGCAACAAGATAGGACTTATGCTTATCAATTGTCCCATCTACCTTGTACTTGACTTTGTACACCCATTTGCAGCCAATGGGCTTCTTTCCTTATGGCAGATCGACAAGCTCCCAAGTTTTGTTCTTTTTTAGATACTTGTACTCAGCATCCATAGAATCCTTCCATTGTGGATTGCTAAGAGCAACTTGTACAGAGGCAGGTTCATGTTCATTCATTGAAGAAAAAAATACCCTGTCATCATCTATATCCATATCCTCTATTTCCTTATGTGGAGTTATAGAATGTTCCTCAAAATATTGATAAAGATCATCAACCTCATTGGTCTCTATGACTACTTTTTCCCTTTGAGCCATACTGTGAGTACGAGGTCTATCCAAAGTCAAATCTGGTGGAGTGGATATCTTGGCATCCTTGATTGTTCTTGTATACCATTTTGGATTCTTCATTTTTGGTGTTGAAGAAGATGTGGAAGGACCTCCTGTCTGTGTTGACAAAGGGAACTTCTCTTCCTTAGATTCCACAAGATCTAGGTATACCTTAGATGTGTTTTGTGATGTGAAAGCTTCATCAAAAACAACATATCTACTGATATGAATTTTATTGGACAAAGGATCTATCAAATGATAACCTTTAGAGTGCTCATCATAGCCAAGAAAAATACATCTCAATGTCTTCTCATCTAGCTTCTTCCTTTTATCTTTTGGTATGTGCATGAAATCTTGACATCCAAAAATACAAAGATGAGATATGGAGGGTTTTTGACCACTCCATGCTTCCTGTGGAGTCATTCCTTTTAGGGCCTTTGTGGGTGCCCTATTCAACAGATATACTAAAGTGGTGACAGCTTATGCCCAATATTGTTGCCCAAGAGTATCTCCTGTGAGCATACAATGAACCATTTCCATAATAGAATGGTTCCTTCTCTCAGCAACTCCATTTTTCTGAGGAGTATATGCAGTTGTTAACTGTATCATGATTCCATGCTCAGTTAAGAATGCTAAAAATTATTTAGAGGTAAACTCCCCCCCTTGACCTGAGCGGAGGGTTTTAATAGAAGCCCCTGACTCCTTCTCAATAGATTTCTTGAATTGCTGGAAGAAATAAAAAGCCTTAGATTTCAGTCGGAGAAAGAAAACCCACATCTTGCGGGAGTAGTCATCTACAAATAACTAAAAATACCTCTTCCATCCACAACTATTGGGTGTGAAAGGACCGCACAAATTGGTGTGAATTAACTCCAATGGTTTCTATGCTCGTGTTGAGCTCTTCTCAAAAGGTACTCTATGCTTCATTCCTGCCAAGTAGTCAGAGCACACTGGTAATGTGGAAGAAAAGGAAGGAAGACCCTTTACCATCTCATACTTACTAAGCTCAAGTAAGTAGCCAGAACTAAGATGCCCATAGCTCTTGTGCCAGAGGGAAGTGGCCTCCTTGGTAGAGACTATCATGGTAACATGGGGAGTAGAGATAGCATCTAGGGCAAATAAGCCATGCTTATATGAAGCTGTTGCCATTGTAATCTGTTGCAATGGCAAGAACAACACTTCTTGCCATTATCAACATGAATGTTGACAACCATATCTTTATCCAAGATTTTTGTGGCTGACAAAAAATTGTTAGCTAGTCGTGGAACATAGAGGACTTTGTCAATCTGAAACTTGCCATCAGGAAGAGTGACTAAAACTATACCCTCTCCCTGAACCTTATAGGTTTTGTCATTAGCAATAGTGATAGGTATGCCCTCTTTCACCACAAATGATTCAAAGCATGATCTATCACCAGTCATATGCTTACTAGTGCTAGAATTGACATACCATACATGATCCTTCTCCTTGGAGGCTGTGGTAGTCATGAGCACCTTGTGTACACATTCAAAATATAAGTCAGATTCTTCAACAACAACATTCACCCTGGGTTGCTTGTTCTTGTTTTGTGGTTTGTTCTAGCATTTTTGCTTATTCTTATGCCAACACCTGTTGGTGTCATGGTTGTCTTTATCATAAATTTTGCAATACCTCTTCTTCTATTGAGGTTGTTTCCCTTTTTCTTTTGAATCCTGTTGAGAATTACCTCCTTTTTGAAAATTATCTTTCTTCTTAGAACCCTATTGGTTGGAGTATAAGGCTGTATTAGAAGAATCATCCCTGTGAAGTTGGCGTGCTTCCTGTTGTTGAAGAAAATTGACCAACGCAATAAAGGTAATTTATTGTTGTGACACTTGAATGGAGGTGATCAACGTATCAAAGGAACCAAGCAAAGCTCTCATCACTATTGAAGTGAGAAGTTTGTCATCCACTGTATCTCCCAAAGAATTCAATTTGCCTTTCAATTCAGACACTCTACAAAGAAAGAGTTCAATTGTCTCACCCTGTATCAAACTCAAATTGTGAAGTTGTTTTTGAAGATGAAGAATGGCGGAGTTATTATTTCCCTCATAAATGGTTTGAAGGGCATCCCATGCCTCTTTACCACTTCCTTTGTCAGCTATATGAGGTTGAACTTCATCTAAAATAGCAATCAAAATGAGCACTTTTGCTCGACTATCTTTCTTATCAAATGCGATCTAATCAGCAGTGAGAGCTATGGATCGAGCTACCAGTGAAGGTCTCGTTGTTGCTCCAAAAACAACATCCCATAAATATTCCATGATGAGGACTACCTTCATTTTGTTTTTCCATGGTTTATAATTAGGACCTTTCAATAACTGATGAGCATCAGTCATTAACTTTATAGCAGAAGCCATAGTGAAGGTTCCTTATATCACCAATTGGTTACCCTTTCTATATACCTTAATGCCATGTTGTTATGCCATACAAAATACCTACCCTTACGTGAGGGAGACTATAGGTATTTTGAAAAATCAGAAAAAATTACCCGCCCTTACGTGAGGGAGACTATAGGTAATTTTTAAAGATTATATGATACATGGTACTTAGGCGGTATTGAAAGGGAATCGACTTGTTGATGGCACCTACCATAGAAAGTCATCAATCCTCATGCGTGGGGTGTAACTTCCCCTAAACACTATGGATGTCATAACTCTCGTCAGGATTTACGCCTAAACACAAGACCAATTAGGGTAGTGGATGGAGTAAAAAAATAGCAAAATGGTAAACTTTTCTCTCCCCGATGATTTATAGAGAACTCCAGACATTGTTTTGGTAGCTATATTAGGCGACGGATACAGTAGCACAATCACGACAACTTTACCTATAAGTGCTGGCCAGAGGTATCACAAATATCAAACGCTGTAGTGTAATAAATTGCACGGATGGGTTTTAATTATTTCGAGGACTTAGGGAGTGAATTTGATTTTAAATTTTAATGATGTAGTGCAAAGCAAGAAAAAATGCAACATACAACATAAAAGTGCCCATAGAAATAAACCACTAGGTTTCGGGCGCTGTCGAAAATGCACCTTTACAATAAGCCAATTTGCCTTAAAAATTTACTCATCATCCCCCCCTTTTTCTTCAGGTTTTGAAGAAAACACCCCCCTTTACTATGGCAAATATTCTAATTTTAATGTAAATTTCTAAATAATTTTAGTAATAATTCAATTAATAATAAAAAAACTTTTGTTAAAAAAAAAAGTCACAATTTAAAAATATGATTAATTAAAAAAATGATTTTTTTTTTTAAAACAAAAAATATTAATATATTAATTAAAAAATACTAAAAAAATAAAGAAAAATAACAAAAAAAAAAAAAAGACAATTACCTTCAAGGGGTCTGTCGAAGGGGTTTGAACCCCCAACCTCATGGGTGCTAGCCTGGCAATTCTACCGGTTGGGCTAGCATGCCCGATGGGAAGGAAAGGGACAATTGTCCCTTTCTTCCCTTGTGAACCTTGTGGGGAGCAAAAGAAATGTGGGACTTTAGTCCCACATTGCTCCCATAGGGTGCATGAGGGGGGAATAAAAGGAACGATTCCTCCCTATATATGTGATTGCCTTCGAGAAATCATGTCACCCTTTTTGCCGTGCCACGTGGTAGGGGTCAGGTCTATGTTGGGTCACATGGCGGCCACGTCAGTCCACATGGCGGCCATGTCAGTCAGTCATGTCAGCCAGGTCCGTTAGTCTAGCGGGTCCATGTGTCAGTCAGGTCTACGTCCATGTGTCAGTCAGGTCTGTTAGTCCAGCGTCCAGTCTAGTCAGCATGCTCAGGAAGCATGCCAATCCTATAAACATGCTCGAGAAGCATGCCAGTCCAAATTTGTCAATCCACGTTGGTCACACAGTTCAGATCGACCTCAAGAAATGTGCCCAAGTTCCTTGATTGCCCGACAGTCTAGATTGATCTTAGGATTCGTGCCTGATCTAGCCAGTCCAGCCACCCTCGTTTTGAGTGCAGGTCTAGTTTCGATGCCTCGGGATGGATGCTCGAGCAGATCCAATTCTGATGCCTTAGGATGTGTACTCGAGTAGGTCCATCCTTGCCTTGGGAAACATACCCGTGTCTATGTCGATCTTATCTTAGATCTTGAAAAGCATGCCCAAGTAGGTCTGGCTCTAATACCATGTAAATGAGTCGAACAACTGAGCCATTGTATTGAACTGCATAAATAATACATAGGCAGCCTTAGATTAGCCCGTAGGTTACGAAACCACCTAGGCGTCAAATATAATAGGTTGTAACAAAATAACAACATTAACCTATAATGGAATAACTAACATAGCTACACTAACAAGGTACTATTATATAATCACCACAAAGTGATAATACAACAAGTTGATTATTTAAGCATGTATCATTTTGACAAGATTTGAATCTTGATCTCTTCTATCAAAGTCAAGGAAGCTAATGCCACTGGATAAAAATATTGAGTTAAAACCATAGGCTTTTGATAAGGGTCCTAATCCCCTTGTAATGGGGTTTGAAATTAGATTTTATAAATGAAAACCAAAGACATACCACTATAGTATCTTCCACATGATAAAAATTTAAGTTAATAAAAATGAGATTGAAATGGGTCCCACCTATATTAGATAATCACCATAGAGTGGCATTAAAACAAGTTGGCTATTTAGGCATGTATCCTTTTGGTAAGATTCAAATCTTGTTTTTTTTCATGAAATTTGAGAAATCTAACTGGTTGAGCTAATGCTTTTGGATCATTTTTTTGAGTTAAAACCATGAATTTTTGAAAGTGGTCCTAATCCTATCGGGGTTTAAACTTGGGTATCCTTAATGAAAAACTAAAGATATACCACTATGGTCTCCATCATAGGACACAAATTTTAAGTTTAAAACATAAATTTTTATGAGGGGTTAGGTCCCCTCATATCAAATTTTGAACTTGGGTCTCATGAATGAAAATCCAAAAACATACCACTATGATATCCTTCACGGGATGTACAATAAAATTATTTACTAAAAGATATTAGTTAAATATTTATTATATTAAAAATATTTTTTTATATATAATAGATAATATGTACTAGTAACAAGTATAATTAAATGTAGCGGGTTTGATTCTCTAAAGACCCCTATAACTACTTGCATGGGAAAATTTAAAGTATACAAAATATAATTAAAATCATAACAAACCAACTAAATAAACATAAAATCATCAAATTTAGAGCTGCCTATATGTATGATAAAATTTAAACCAAAAAATATGATTAAAACCATAAAAAAATAGTTAAGTAGACCTTAAATTCAAGTTTACTTAGATCTAAAAGTACAAAGTATGTATGTATTGTATGTAGATATCACCATACAAGTGTCTCTTGTCATACATATAGAAGAAGAGGAGTAACAAATAGTTTGATATGTTTAATGCTTGTAAACATTAAATTACTTAACTTATTAGTGATAATTTTTATTATAAAAACAATTTTGGTATGCAAGAGTTCCTTGTTTCCATTCTTTGTGTAAGAGCAAGTGTTGATGATGATAAGTGTATAATACGTTTGTAAAATTCACTAGTATATAAGCAAGACCTACAATCTCATAACGTAAATTTTATTAAATAGGAATACTCTTATGGAATATATATTTTCCATTATACACTAATTGGTTGTTAATAGTTATGGTAATACGAGATTTTAAAACATACATTAAATTTTTAAAATTAGATATTGATGGGTTCATAATACTTGTGGTATGATAGGTTTAAAAACTTTTTTATAGTCAAAGCTTTTAATATGATGGATTTAAAAATCTTATTTATTTTTAACAGGTTGAAGATTTGGGGGCATATAATTAGTTGTTAATAGTTATGGTGCGGTGATATTTAAAAACACATTATTTTTTAAATCACACATTAATGGGTTGGTAATACTTGTAGATTTCTTCCAATGTTGGTGGTTATAGTAGTGGCATCATTTGCTTGGTTTCTTAAATTATCAAGATTCATTGGTTTAGGCAAGGGATTATTTTGTTCAAGCACATGAGATTTTATTGGAGGAAGAGGTGGGGGGTCTAACCTCTTTTAAGGTGATCTTATCATTCTATACCCTCCAATATCTTATCTCTATTACCTTTCATGAAACCCCAAATATGATCAAATGATGAAAAAAAAACCCATCATTAGGCCCTTCATAAGGAGTAAAACACATTTTAGTTTCCATATTATCTTGTTCTTCTGGATCTATGTTAGGATCCTCTCTATCAACCTAATCATCTTCCAAGGAACATAATCGGATTCAAGGATCTTTTGTTGACTTCTAAGGAAAGGAGTCATTAGAAGAGGCATAACGATAGAAGAGAATACTAACAACAAACACATAAAAAAATATTTTTAAAGATGTTATTAATGATCTTGTTTATAATTTTAAAATAAAAGGAGGTGTTCATGTCGGGTTCACCAAATATGTAGAGAGGAAAAACCATCCTACCGCATATGATTCTCAAGGTTGGATCCACAAAAGAGAGATATACTTGAGGTGAACCATGGGGGCTACGTTGTTCTCTAAAATAAATGTAAAAATAGAGGGAGGGTTCATTAGGAATGGATTTAAGGACTTGCTCTAAGTCCATGATATTTCTAGGAGTGTTTGATGTATTTCTTTCAAGACAATTACCTATGTTTGGTCTTTCTAGATCTATGCTAAAAATATAAAGGACAATGCAAAAATACAAAATGCAAGAAGACAAGAGCTAACCCTAGAATGATTCTTTCATTAAATGATTTTCTAATTCTAGGGTTTCAAAATATAAAATATTTAAGCAAAATCTCAAGAGGAAATGCACAAATAATATTAAACCTAGGTGCACACTATGTATTATTTATCTTTTAAATACCTATAAATTAATTAAATGTATTTCCTTTTAAATTATATCTAGGGTTTATAAAAGATATAGAAGACACACAACAAGTAGTCTAAAGATTAATAAGGACATTTATCTTATTTAATAATTTATCCTTACTTTTATCCTTTATCCAATAATATCATCAATTCTTGTTCCTACAAGATAACTTGTAAAATACTTGGAAAATATAATAAGTGTTAGGGAGCTTGCTTAGGGAACTATACAATAATTCTTTGAGGTGTAGCAGTCAAGCCCCCTAGGTCCTTTTAGATGATATTTGAAAATAGAAGTGGAAATTGACCTTTGGATGAAAATAACTATATCACAATACAATAGAATAAAATGATAAAACCATATAACAGGATGTAGTCATATGTCCTTTACATAGCCTATGATGTAGATCTAGGGTTTGGAATAGCAATTTACCCCTAGACATAGTTGTGGTGAAATTGTACCCTATAATAGATGACCATGATTTCACATTGACAAAATCATGCCCTGTAGAAACCTAGGCACGATTTCATAGAAGTGAGGTAAAAAACCTTAGATCAATGTAAAATGATTAATGTGTGATACATAAAGTCAAAATATGCATACATAAAAGTGAAATCATCTGGCAGATAGTGTAAAAGTAGATAGAAGGGTTGAGAAATCTCGAATAGTTTATCTCTCCTTAGGGCTCCAACACAAATCCACCAAAGTGAGCAACAATAAAAAATAATCCAATGTAGCAGAAAATAAATCACACTTCACAATTGTGAGTTAGTTTTATTTAGGGATAAGAATAAGAATGTAGATCACTTAGCAAGCACTTTAAGATCACTTATTATCTTATTTTTCATAATTGTGATTCATCATTGTGCTATTAAAATAATTTCAAACCCTCCTTAGATAGTGGATTTGAAGGCAAAATGGGTGAGAAAACCAAGGAGAGCTGACATCAAACACACCATCTTCTTGAAATTAAGGTTTCTTTAGAAAAAACCCTAATTTGCAAAATCATACCTTTTTAGGACCAACCGTAATTTCACCTTATACAATATCACACCTCATTCAAAGGCGAGTGTGATTTCACATACAAAGCGAAGAAAAAGAATAAAAGAAGGAGAGGCATAGCCCTTGCCCTAGGTAAGTCTATGGGGTATCCTAGGAGGACTCAAGGAATATTTCCCACTAAAGTAGGTCAATTTTTCATACCTACAATTTTATATCAATGTACTGTTTTCATGAGTTTTCATTAATGGTAGTTTTATGAGTAGCTGTAGATGTTGTTTATGATTTTTACATGCTTAGTATATTACCATCATCTTATATTTATTATTGCATTCTTATTTTTATACCTTACGGTATTTTCATTAAATATATAGCATCAAAAGCTAACAAATATTCTCTTAAATCCAATGGATTTATTGTTCAAAGAATTATGCTCATATTGACTATACAAACCTTGTTTGAGGATTTTTATCTTTGACTTCTTATTATCGATGGAAAATTCTCTAGACTATAGTTCAACATGTCCTTTCTCATGATGAACTTATTGAGAGAATTATTTTATGGTAAACATATAATTTTGGTATTTATAGTTAGATTGTTGACTTTGTATTTTATGTTAATGATTTTATCACTAAAAATTTGATATCATAGATCTAGGATATGGATTCATACCTTGATACCCATGGGATTTTTAATCTACTTCATGTGTTTTTAGTACAATAGCTAGAGCATTTAGTAGTTCCTATGACCTATATCATGACCAAGGAGGTTCTTGATCGAGTGTTAAAGCATCATATATTTGTCGACGATGTGTTCTATATTTATGTGCAAGAGTATTCAACTTCAATATTCATTACTAAAATATAATGATATTCTTATTTAACTACATGGGCATATCCATGTAACAAACTATTGGATGATATCAACAAGCTTAAATATTACTTGGAGATTTAGATATCCTATGGTCAATTCAAATACCTATTATGGAGGTAAGATGTTGCTATATCTAATGTGTTCTCTCCTTGATCCCAATATCAAATTATGGGGTGGTGTTAGAAGGTGGTAATCTAACCTTTTTAGCCAAATATAACATTGGATAATGTGTTCCTATAAGAACCCTTGATGTAAGTATATGGAAATATATTTGATGTATACACTTCTATTAAAATTAGTTAAACAACTTGTATGATTACCTTTAACTAAAGCTTCATTAACGGATGAGTAACACATTGTTAAACTTGACTCAAATTGAACCTAATATTATCCTAAGTTAAAAGTAATATATAATTATAAATGTTGGATATTATGTATTTGCTATAGATATCCCTCAATTACTTGGTGCATTAAATTGATGTAGCAATAATATATTATGTATAAAATGACTATCTTTGGTGTTTGTCAACACCCATCATACCTAGGATAAATGAAATATATAATTGTTAATAATGGGGATTATAAAATTTCTATAAATATCCCTCAACCACTTTGACCATTACGTTGATGTATCAATAATATATTCTATAGAAAGAAACTATATTTACTGCTCATGAGTGTCCATGATACTTACTCTCTATCTCTCTTTGTGTGTGTCAGGTTTTAATATTTTGATAATACTTGTGATGATTGTATGCTTCTATTTATTTCTCAAAATTATAATGAAATCTAATAATGTTAACTCTAATAAGAGGAGCAACAATCATCTATAGTTCTAGGATAATATTAATGACAGATCCATTGATACAATTTAGATTTATGGTCAAAGAGTTCTCTATACAAGAAAAGCTTCCATCCATATATTGCATTTGAATCTAAATAGTTCCCTTAGATTATGACTTTTATTTAGAAATTTGAATAAAATTTTCATTGTAATAAAACATGGAAGCCGGGTCCGAGGTGTAGACCAATTGGTTCATCCAAACCCCATAAGGGGGTGGAGGTCCAAGGTTCAAATCTCGAGCCTCATTGGACTGAATGCTTGTCCATTTCCTGGTGCTTTCAGCGACGTAAAAGGTTTAAAATGATTGTGGCATGGTGGTTATAGGGGCGGACTACACGAAGATCTATGTGGCAGCTTCTGGGATGGACAACGCAGAATACTATGGCGGCCATAAAAGCCGGACAGCCTGCCCAGATTCGTGGCGGCTACCGATTCCACCATGTAAATTCAAAAATAAAAATAAAAAAATAAAACATCGAAGCCTATAAGTGTGAAAGCTTTTGATTATTCATGGGATATTATGTTATTTTATTTGATTTCTTACGGGATAATACTTGGGACTCATAAATTTCTTATAAATTTAGTTTTCCCTCACTAGTTTTTGTCAACGTATATCTAACTAATGGAACCATACTACACTCCATATCAGGATTGTATCCTAAATATCATATGGATATTTCCAAAACTATTCACCAAAGCCAACCTTGTCCGGATAATTACTCTAAGGTAATCATAATAAAATAAGTATATTACAAGGGTCTCAATATGCAAGTGATTCTTTTGGGTTTATGATGCATACAAAATTATGCCTAAATCTAAATATTATGCAACATATTTGGAGAAAAAAAGAGAGGAAAATAGTGGATAATTACTTAGTTTTCTAATGATTGTTATTAATGTTCATACTCTATAGGAATAAGGAATAGAGCCTCTAGTACCATTTACAAAAAATAAATTATAAATATAAAATTTTACAAGTAATTTTTATAATTTATAGTAGAATACTAAGCAAATTACCCATAATAGATGATTCAAAATAATGTCCAAAATTGATAGTTCCAAATAATTGAAGCATGTCCATGCTACTCTAAGAGGAAGAAATTGTATATACCATTTAGATATGGTAAAATATTGTACGTGCACTATGTGAAGCAAAATAAAGGTTAAGTGAATGATAGTGAACTACCCCATAACTCTTTCTATACATAGATTTTCAATTTAACAAGTTGTAATTTCTAACGCTAAAGGGTTCACACATCCTAAATTATATGATGGATCCAATAAAATAAAGATAGTTGATATTGTTATATAGGGTTGTTACATCAATCTCCATTTATGTTTTATCTACTTTTTGAGTTTTAATAAATTTAGTCAAATGTTCATTGAAGTTAGATATTAATCCTCTATTTATAAGAATCAATATATCATACTTATCATCTTATCTTTGATAATTACTTTTGGCTTCACATGTTATACCTCGATAAATATTACCATAGATTCAGTCTACCTTTTATTTTTAATTAAGATATATATCTTAATCAATTATATAGGATCAAAAAAGACCCTACTCATATTAGATCATGACCACATAATTGTATTACAACAAACTTGGTAATTATGCATGAATCTCTTGGCAAGATTTGAACCTTTGGTCTCCTCATTGAAAGTTGACAATCTAACAAGTTTAGTTAATATTATTTGATAAAAAACTTTAATTGGTTATATAAGATTGAAACAAGTCCCACACATATTATATCATGACCACATGGTGATATTACGACTTGATAATTATGTGTGTATTGATTATCAAGATTCAAATCTTAATCCCCTTGCAAATCAAGGAATCTAACTGATTGAGCTAATGTCATTTGATAAATAATTTTTACCCATAAGATTTAAACGTTAATTTAAAATATGAAATTCTTAGCTCCTAACTAATTACTCTAAAAATTCCAAAATCGCATTTTGTTGATAATCAAACTAAGTTATTCTTACTTTTACTTCTATTTTCACAATTTTTTAAAGCCTCGCCCCAAAAATAAACATTGAAAAACAAAATCTTATAATAAAAATTCCTCGTTCCCATTCCATTATTACCCACACTAAATATATTTTATTTTATTTGAGGTTGCTCTATTTGTTTTTCAAAGATTTTTCTACGACACTATTGAAAGTGATCTTGAGTGAAAATTCTATCATGGCCGTTGTAAAGACATGTATTGAGTGCGCTGCCTAATTTGAGGAAGGCCCTCTTTAATGTTAACTCTAAATCAATAGATAAATTGAAGTTTAACCTCGCTTTTAGTTTCTCTCAGGTTCAAAAGACTTGTACGTATATCAAAAAGTGTAAATTTGCAATCATTACGAAGTGATTTTCAATTCAAAGCCTTTGAATTCTCAACCAGCTCAAATCTGTGGCTAGAAGGATGACATATGAATAAGTAAATAACCCATTGACCTGCTAATGTTTGCTTAAAGTATCGACAACGCTGGCTCCAATTGAACGTATAGAAACAATCATAGTAGTTGCATACTTGCGTTCCCGCGCGTCCAAATTTTTGTACTCAGAATCACATCATCAGCCCATACACTTGCTTTAAGTGAAAAAAGTCGTCCGCGTATAAGACTCCAAAGTATTGGGAATACACGCAAAAACTTACGGAAACGGGATATTCTTCCACCCCACACGTCAGACGCCACGTGTCCGATAACCCTGTGCTTCTCCACCATCTTGCGCATCTTTGAAGTTGCGAACCGATCGAGCCGGAGACGGAGCCGGTCCAAATCCCATCGTTCATAAATTGCATCCAGCAGGTCAAATAGTGCGCTGTAATAGAAGAGGACTTCGATGAACCGCTTGGCGAAGTTAGGTCAGTTGTGCTGGCCTTCGTGGTGGATAATGGTGAAAACTAACGGCCGTAACTTCAAAACAACACGACGAACGATCGCAGGTCCTGGGCTTCCGGATGTGCTTCTCCAGAATGGCGGAGGCGTTAACGGCAACGGCTTCCTCGGGGTCAACATCGAAGACGTTTTCGTTAACGTCGGTTGTTTTGCTGATGATGGCGAACGGAATGCTTGACGAATTTGCGAAATCCTGAAGGCGTTTGACTGTCGCCGCCGTCTTCTGGGAACTTCTCCTGCCGATTGCCGTTATCTTCACAAATTCGGCTGACCGGAATTCCATGAGGCCTGGGATTGCATGAGATTGGGCCACTGTATGCCACCTTTGATATTGGTGGATCTTCTGTGCGTTTCCGACAGCTTCAAATATGGCTTGGTTTGCCGTGAAATGCATCACTTTGGCACAGGGAAGTGATCGATAAAATAATATGGCAGACAATTCTATTACTTTCGTTTTGGCGTCTATATTTGGCAGAATTTTCGCTATGGTAAATGGCTTGCCAACGGATTTGCTTGTCTATATTTGTGTCTTTTCTTCTATGCCTTTTGCAAAATCGAATAATCTCAATTGAGTTTTTGTTAACATCAACAAAAATATATTGGACAAATAAGAATTCTATTAATTTCTTCAAGCAGTGGTTGCAATGCGAGCCCCATGTCCTTCTTTTAACCATGTTTCTTCCGTAGAAATTATACTATAATAAGTACACATCCCAAATTTATAATAAACAGACAAACGAAAGATGCCACAGACAACGGAAAGTATACAAAAGGCAGACTGATGAGGATCTATGCTCTACTTGTCTTGCTGCTTATAGTGTCGATTGACTTTGTCTTCCTTGAAGTTAGCTTTGTTTCTTAACTATTCTTACATGAAAGTTAATTACATATTTCCTCGTGGGTCCCTTGAATATAAAGTAAGTTTCTACTACTAACATAGGGCAATAGTAGGGCAATAGCGCCTGCCATCGCATGGATAACAATCTAAAATATATAGAAGTAGCTATTGTGTTGTATCTGCTAATAGGTTTCAACGCTTCTATATATTTAAGATTTAAGATTTGGTATTATGTTCACTTAGGATTATAAGTTTCACTGAAATATATTTCACTCCTCTATTGGTAAAGCCCAAATAAAAATACGTGGACGTCGACAAAATCTGGTTTTACCCTCGTACCTTATTTTGGCGATTGCAGGGGTGTGTGGCCCATATTTAAAAACTATGGTCTCCATCATAGGATAAGTTTAAAATATAATTTTTTATGAGGGGTTAGGTCCCCTCATATCAAATTTTCAACTTAGGTTTCATGAATGAAAATACAAAAACATACCATTATGATATCCCTCACAAAATGTACAATAAAACTATTTATTAAAAAATATTAATTAAATTTTTATTATATTAAAAAATATTTTATTATATATAATAGATAATATGTACTAGTAACAAGTATAATTAAATGTAGCGGGTTTGATTCTCTAAAGACACCTATAACTACTTGCATGGGGAAATTTAAACTATACAAAATATAATTACAATCATAACAAACCAGCTAAAAAAACATAAAATCATCAAATTTAGGGCTGCCTATATGTATGATAAAATTTAAACCATAAAAAAATAGTTAAGTAGATCTTAAATTCAAGTTTACTTAGATCTAAAAATACAAAGTATGTATGTATTGTCTGTAGATATCACCATACAAGTGTCTTTTGTCATACATATAGAAGAAGAGGAGTAACAAATAGTTTGATATGTTTAATGCTTGTAAACCTTAAATTACTTAACTTATTAGTCACCATTTTTCTTATAAAAAGAATTTTGGTATGCAAGAGTTTCTTGTTTCTATTCTTTGTGTAAGAGCAAGTGTTGATGATGATAAGTGTATAATACGTTTGTAAAATTCACTAGTATATAAGTAAGACCTACAATCTCATAACGTAAATTTTATTAAATTGGAATACTCTTATGGAATATATATATTTTTCATTATACACTAATTGGTTGTTAGTAGTTATGGTAATACGAGATTTTAAACCATACATTATTTTTCCAAATTAAATAATGATGGGTTCATAATACTTGTGGTATGATGGGTTTAAAAAAAAATTTATAGTCAAAGCTTTTGATATGATGGATTTAAAAATCTTATTTATTTTTAATAGGTTGAAGATTTGGGAGCATATAATTAGTTGTTAATAGTTATGGTGCGGTGATATTTAAAAACACATATTATTTTTTAAATCACACATTAATTGGTTGGTAATACTTGTGGTATGATGATATGAAGTCAGCTTTTTTTTGTTCTTCTAGGATTTCTTGTGGAGGTTCTAATACGGTTTTTAGTCATATGTTGTTAATACTTAGTTGATATTTATTCGATCACCATACTGTTAGGGATTTAAGTGCTCTTACTGCAAAATTTTTTGTGTAAAATCTACCTAGTGCAGGGGACTTCTCCCCTTATTATGGTTACCTCACAGACCATCGTTTTACTTTTTAGTGAATTTGTAGTCATAAAGAGCCATGTCACCAATCAATATACCCAAAAATTTTATCTCGAGGGTTTTCCATAAGGTTAATCCTCTGTACCATACATAGTCCTACCCATCTAGGACTTTGGTAAAACTTACAACTAGCGTGAAAGTCACACCCTTATTGGGTATTTTTTGGTAAATATTCCAAGTGACTTGTTAATCCATTAATGAATTTAGAAAGTATGACAAAAATATGGTATAAATTTTACCATATTTAGAAACTTAATAAAGGTCTATTTTATTTTTAGTTTACCAAAATACAACATGTCATTACAAGTATGATCATAGGTCCTTGGTATATTAGAAATACACTTTTAATTCTTTACTCCTAGCACCATAATTTTATGATCTCTATTGATGTTTCCTTATGCATCCCTATTTGGGTGGACTTATTGGGTCTTCCCTTTCCCTTTGGCCATTCCTACCATATCTTGTTGTACCCATTGGAAAGTATGTGTGTATGGAGCCATAGAAATTCTATGTTGTACAGGCTTACAAACACATGGAAATTGATCTCTCAAAGGATCTCAAGGTGATGGGGACACAAAGAATCTCTCTAACTATCGTTCATTAAACTTCAAAGAGATTACAATACAAGCGACGCTTAATGGGGACACGAGAGAATCACTCAAACTCTCATTCATTAAACTTCAAAAGAAAATTACAATACTAGCCCACAGGCGTAGTTTCTTGCTCAGAGTAGCACTCCCCCTTCCCCTGATTCACCACCTGCTTCTATAACAATGTCTGCGTTTCTTTTGAGGTCCCGACCCTCTAGGCCATTAATGACCCACCTGGAAGAATACATCCTTCCTATCTGAAAAGTCGGCCCTTCCTCCGCCTTTGTGACTGAACCTTCACATCTTTTCCCTAACTGGCAACTGCCATCGGGTTAGCCACGAAAACACGCATTGATGAGCCGTCTGAACGTCTCTGACCTCTAGGCACAGCCTTCGAGTGGCCGCCATGCTCAGCAAGCTTATCGGGCAAGAAATCATGCATAAATGAGGCCTTGACCACCTCGGGAAACACCGTCTGGGAACGCGGGCCTTTTCGAATCGTGAACCAGTAGTATGTCGCGATATCGCGACATGTCGCGATATCGCGACATTTTTCTTCCTCGCTGCCTTTCTCTCCTTCGGGTCGCGATATCACGACATGTCGCGATATCACGACATTTTTCTTTCTCGCTGCCTTTCTCTTCTTCGGGTCGCGATATCGCGACATGTCGCGATATCGCGACATCTTCCTTTTCGGCTCTTCTTTCTCCCTTTCGGTCACGAAATCGTGACATGTCACGATATCGCGACATCTTTCCTTTCTGCTTCCTTCTCGCCTCTTTGGGTCATGAAATCATGACATGTCACGATATCATGACATCTTTGCTCTCTGCCTTCTCTTCGCCTCTCGGGTCATGAAATCGTGACATGTCACGATATCGTGACATCTTTGCTCTCTGCCTTCTCTTCGCCTTTTGGGTCATGAAATCGTGACATGTCACGATATCATGACATCTTTGCCTTCTGCTTTCCTCTCTCTTTGGGTCACGAAATCATGACATGTCACGATATCATGATAGTTTCCTTCCTTGCTTTCTTTCTGCTCCTTCGATCGCGATTTCGTGACATGTCACGAAATCATGACATTTTCTTCTCTGGCCTTTCCTGTCTTCTTTCGGTCACGATTTCGTGACATGTCACGATTTCATGACATTTTCTTCTGATCCCTCTCTCTCCTTTTTGGTCACGATTTCGTGACATGTCACAATCAGACATTTTCTCTCTTCTCTCTCCTTTTCATTTCGACATGTCATGAAATCGTGACATTTTCTAGCCTTCTCTCTCCTGTTTCGGTCATGATTTCGTGACATGTCATGAAATCGTGACATTTTCTTCGGATGCCTTCTCTCTCTGTCCTTGGACATGTCAGAAATCGTGACATTTTCTTCGGGCACCTTCTTTCTCCTTTTCGGTCACGATTTCGTGACATGTCATGAAATCATGACATTTTTGCTCCGTGCCTTCTCTCTCCTTCTTGAGTCATGAAAACGTGACATGTCATGATATCGCGACACTTTTCTCTATCACGATATCGTGACATCAAGGCAAACACTTAAAATTTTTTTTGTTGATGCAAGATTGCTCTGTTGCCACCGGATGCTCCTGCATCAAACACCTAGGGTGGATTGAGAAGTGTCCTTCACTTCTGTACTTTTGGAGGAAGACCTAGGTGGTCGACCTCTATTTTTGACAACCAAGTTGCATCTTCGATAGGCCTGCCCTTCCACTTGACCAGATATTCAGAATACTGCCTGTTCTCGGTACTTCGCTCGCTCGAGTGTCTAGTATTTCCTCGATCTCGTCTGTTGCTGGAGTAGATGTTGGAATACTCCACAACTCTATACTTGGTGTCTCGCTACTGCCTCCTTCATGATATTCTACCAAATCTGCAATGTTAAAAATAGGTGATATGTTAAGGCCACTTGGCAATTCCACTTCATATGCATTGCTTGAATCCCATTTTCCTATAATTCGGCATGGTCCAAACTTCTTCATCTTCAACTTGTTATAGGTTTTAGCAGGAAATCTTTCTTTTCTCAGATGGACCATGACTTCATCTCCCACTGTGAATTCCTTGAACCATCGCTTCTGGTCTGCCCTTGTCTTATATTGGTTATTCATGTTAGTAATGTGCTTCTTCACTTCTTCATGCACGCTCTTCAGATGCTCTACAAAGTCCTCAACCTCGGCACTGCACTTTTCCCCTGTATCCATCTTCCTCAACTCAGAAGCATTCCTTGGACTGCTCCCATATACTATCTGGAATGGAGATTTGTTAGTACTCCTATTGACAGAATTGTTGTATGCAAATTCTGCCTATGGCAAAACCAAATCCCATCCCGTGGGCTTATCTCCTATCAAGCATCTCAATAGATTTCCCAGACTTCTATTCACCACCTCCGTTTGGCCATCAGTCTGTGGGTGGTATGCAGAACTGAATTTCAAATCTGTCTTCAATTTCTTCCACAAGGTCCTCCAGAAATACCCCACAAACTTGGTATCTCTGTCAAAAATGATACTCCTTGGTAGACCATGAAGTCGTACCACCTCTTTGAAAAATAAACCTGCAACGTGAACTGCGTCACTAGTTTTCTGGCAGGGGATAAAATGTGCCATCTTTGAAAACCTGTCAACCACCACAAATATGGAGTCATTTCCCCGTTGTGTCCTTGGTAGACCAAGAATGAAATCCATGCTGACGTCCTCCCATGGTCTCTCTGGTACAGGTAATGGCTGATATAATCCAGTGTTCTGGCTCACACCTTTCGCCATCTGGCATACTCTACAGCTTTGCACAAACCTCTTCACATCTTGTTGTAGTTGTGGCCAATAGTAATTCTCACTAACCAGGGCAATGGTCTTATCCCGACCAAAATGTCCAGCCAACCCTCCACTGTGTTTCTCCTTGACCAGATTTTCCCTCATTGAACTCCTTGGAATGCATAATTGACTTCCTCTAAACAACATTCCATCTTGGATCAGAAAATCCAACCACTTGGTCCTGTCCAAAGTAACAAGTGCCAAGCAAGCCTTCCAGGCTTCTACAAAATCAGGATCTTCAGGGTACAAACCCTTCAGTTCATCAAATCCTACCACTTCCACCTTCATTTCTATCAACAAACACTGCCTTCTACTTAAGGCATCTGCAACTCTATTTGACCTTCCGCTCCTGTGCTTCAACACAAAGGTATAACTCTGTAGAAACTCAACCCACTTCAGGTGCCTCTGATTTAGCTTCCCTTGGCTATTAATATACTGTAAGGCCTGATGATCAGTATATAGAACAAACTCTTTTGGCAACAAGTAATGTCACCACTTCTTTAGAGCCTGAACTATAGCATAAAACTCTTGATCATAAACTGAATACTTCTTCCTAGCATCATTGAGTTTCTCACTAAAGTAAGCAACAGGTTTACCTTCTTGACTCAAAACAGCTCCTATGGCACTACCACTAGCATCACAATCTACCTGAAATACCTTATTAAAATCTGGAAGTGCCAAAATAGGTTGCTCTGTAACCTTCTTCTTCAACATATCAAAGCTCTTATCTGCTCCTAAGGTCCACTTAAATTCTTTCTTATCCCCTCTCATTGTTTCTGTAAGGGGTGCACAAATACTGCTGAAATTCCTAATGAATTTCCTGTAAAAACTTGCTAGACCATGAAATGATCTTACCTCAGTCGTGCTTCTCGGGGTAGGCCATTCAATGATGGCTCTCACTTTTTTTGGGTCCATTTTTAGACCTTCAGTTGAGATGACAAATCCTAGGTACACTAACTCCTTCTTCATGAAATTACACTTCTTCAGATTAATTAACAACTGCTCCTCCCGCAGCTTCTCAAAAACCCTTCTGATATGCATCAGATGCTCTTCCAGGGTTCTGCTAAATATTAAAATATCATCCAAATAGACAATGACAAATTTGCCTAAAAATTCTTTCAATACCTCATTCATCAGTCGCATGAATGTGCTTGGTGCATTGGTTAGCCCAAATGGCATGACCAACCATTCATACAAACCTTCTCTGGTCTTGAAGGTTGTCTTCCACTCATCTCCTTCTCTGACATGAATCTGATGATAACCACTCTTCAGATCAATCTTGGTGAAGTACTTGGCTCCACTCAAATAGTCCATAATGTCATCCATCCTTGGCAATGGAAATCTGTACTTTATGGTGATCTTGTTAATGGCTCGAGAGTCGATACACATTCTCCACTCTCCATATTTCTTTGGTGCTAGTACTGCAGGTACTGCACATGGACTCAAGCTCTCCCGAATCAGTCCCTTCTCCAGCAACTCTTGGACTTGCCTGTTCAGCTCTTCAATTTCTGTAGGAGTCATTCTATGTGCTGCCTTATTGGGTAAACTAGATCCTGGTACCAAATCTATATGGTGACTGATCTTCCTCACTGGTGGTAAACCCTCAGGCACATTATCAGATATAATGTCTAGAAATTCTTCTAATAGTCCTAAGACTTCTACAGGGGTATCCTTGCATTCTTCCTTCCTAACTCTAGGAACTAATGCATAGCACATATGCTCATGCTTTAAACTATCCAAAAATCTTCCCCCTTCAACTAAACAGATTCTAGCACTGCTACATACCTTTTCGCTCACCTCCTTCAAGGGCTTCAGCTTATGGCGCACTCCATTCTTCGTCACTGAGTAAGTGTTGGCGCGACCATCATGCACTGCACACCGATCAAACTGCCATGGCCTTCCCAACAACAAATGGCAAGCATCCATAGGCAGGATGTCACACAGGACCTCATCACAGTAGTTCCCAATATTAAATTTCATCGAGCATTGCTCACTGACCAAAGCCCTATGGTCCTTCTGTAACCATGCAATCCGATATGGATGCGGGTGTCTCCTCCTCTTTAACTGTAACTTAGTAACCATTTCTTCTGAGACCAAGTTATCAGTACTACCATTATCTATAATAATATTACAGACCTTACCCAAACTTCTGCACCTTGTGCGAAACAGGCTCCTCCTCTGGTCTGATCCTTTCTCCTCATTCAATAGGGTCCTCCTAGTGACCATAACTTCTCCTCTCTCTGCCTCCTCAGAATGTTCTGATTCAGCACCTTCATCTGCTACAATAGCTCTGGCAGGACCCTCAGGTCTCTTATTCATCCTTTCTCGGTGTTGTGGACACTCGTATGCTCGATGTCCTTCTTCGCCATAGTGGAAATAGGTTCCATGAAATCCTCCTCTTCCAAATCCACGTCCAGATCTACCTCTCCCTCTTGGGTAACCATTGTTCTGATTACGGGGTTGGTAGGTGTTCCCCTCTTTCTGCTCTTGGGTATTACTGGTTTCACCAGCCTTCTTCTGATCCTTATATTTTTCTCCACTGGTCCTTCCACCAGTTCTTCCACCATGACCTCTTCCTCTTTGCTTGCTCTCAAACCTTCTATTCAGCTTCTCTTCAACCCTCAGGGCAAACTGGTAAGCATCCTCTATGGTGGTCATCCTGACCAGACTTAACTCCTCTTGAATACTTGCTCGTAACCCATTAATATAACGGGCTACCTTCTCCTTGTTGGCCTCTGAATGGCCTGTTCTGATTACAATTTTATAAAACTCCTCTGTGTATTCTTTAACAGACTTACTTGATTGCCTCAAACCTTGCATTTTCTTTAGCAGATCCAACTCATAGTCACCTGGGATGAACTGCCTCTTCAACTTATCTACCATTCTATCCCATCTTGTTATTCTCTCCTTTCCTCTTCTATTTCTTTCTAGCTGTACTCCCTTCCACCATATGTTGGCATGACCCTTCAGCTTGGTCTTAGCAAACTTGACCCTATCAGGATCTTCAACCTCCTCATACTCAAAGTATTCTTCCAAATCATTGATCCAATCGATCAACTCCTCTGGATCAAGATTTCTAGAATACGTAGAAACCTCCATCTTCGGTCTCTTTCCAATCTGAGATATGGCTCTGTATAACCTGGCTTGTGCAGGATCTACAACCTCTTCTTCTTCCTCAAACTGGTCCTCTTCTTCTTCAACTTCATCTTCACTTCCTTCTTCTCCTCTGGGTTCAAGCCCTCTATGCAGCTCCTCTTGTAGGGCCTGAACTTGCCTCTGCAAAGCTCTAAAATCTTCTGCTGGCACCATATTTCTTCCACCACCATGGTTTCTTCGTGGAGGCATTCTTCTTCACTCTCTTCTCACAACCCTTCCATAGATCCTGGTGCAAGCTGCCTCACTTTCGATGATCTACTCACACACTCAGGAACTCCCGCTCTGATACCACTTGATGGGGACATAGAGAATCGCTCAAACTCTCATTCATTAAACTTCAAAAGAAATTACAATACTAGCCCGTAGGCGTAGTTTCTTGCTTAGAGCAGCACTCCCTCCTCCCCGATTCACCACCTACTTCTATAACAATGTCTATGTTTTTCTCGAGGTCCCGACCCTCTAGGCCATTAATGACCCACCTGGAAGAATACATCCTTCCTATCTAAAAAGTCGGCCCTTCCTCCGCCTTTGTGACTGAACCTTCACATATTTTCCCTAACTGGAAACTGCCATCGGGTTAGCCATAGAAACATGCATTGATGAGTCGTATGAACGTCTCTGACCTCTAGGCGTAGCCTTCGAGTGGCCGCCATGCTTAGCAAGCTTATCGGGCAAGAAATCATGCATAAATGAGGCCTTGACCACCTCGAGAAACACCGTCTGGGAATGCGTGCCTTTTCGAATCGTGAACCAGTAGTATGTCACGATATCGTGACATTTTTCTTCCTCGCTGCCTTTCTCTCCTTCGGGTCGCGATATCATGACATGTCGTGATATCGTGACATCTTCCTTTTTGGCTCTTCTTTCTTCTTTCGATCACGAAATCGTGACATGTCACGATATCGTCGACATCTTTCTTTCTCTTCCTTCTCGCCTCTTCGGGTCATGATATCGTGACATCTTTGCTCTCTTTCTCTTGTCTTGGGTCATGAAAAATCGTGACATGTCGCGATATCATGACATCTTTGCTCTCTCTTCTCTCTCTCTGGGTCATGAAATCGTGACATGTCACGATATCGTGACATCTTTGCCTTTCGCTTTTGCTCTCTGCTTCGGGTCATGAAATCGTGACATGTCACGATATCATGACAGTTTCCTTCCTTGCTTTCTTTCTGCTCCTTCGATCACGATTTCGTGACATGTCATGAAATCATGACATTTTCTTCTCTGGCCTTTCTTGTCTTCTTTCGGTCATGATTTCATGACATGTCATGATTTCATGACATTTTTCTTCGGACCCTCTCTCTCCTATTTCGGTCATGATTTTGTGACATGTCATGAAATCATGACATTTTCTATGGATGCCTTCTCTCTCCTGCTTTGGTCGCGATTTCGTGACATGTCATGAAATCGTGACATTTTCTTCGGATGCCTTCTCTCTCCTATTTCGGTCACGATTTCATGACATGTCATGAAATCATGACATTTTCTTCGGGCACCTTCTCTCTCCTATTTCGGTCGCGATTTCGCGACATGTCACGAAATCGTGACATTTTCTTCGGGCACCTTCTCTCTCCTGTTTCGGTCACGATTTCGTGACATGTCGCGAAATCATGACATTTTTGCTCCACGCCTTCTCTCTCCTTCCTGAGTCACGAAAATGCGACATGTCGCGATATCGCGACACTTTTCTCTGTCGCGATATCGCGACATCAAGGCAAACACTTAAAATTTTTTTGTTGATGCAAGATTGCTCTGCTGCCACCGGATGCTCCTGCATCACAAAGACTCTATTGATATTTAGGTTGGTGAGATTAATTTTCAACAATGGATGGTCTATATAAATCTCCCCAACACTTTTTATCATTGTAAGTGAAAGCACGAGATTCCGGGCAAAGGAAACACTAATTGCAATATAACCAAAACCAAATGCGCTTAAGTCCTAGAAACGTAAAGTGCATGAAATGGAAAAGAAACGCATTGGAAGAGACACAAGCAAATGGAGAAAACACAGCCCTTTCATTAATATCCCTTGATCTCTGTTACAATGACGTCTCCTCCCTTTTCGGGGGCTAGGAGCGTTAAAAGAATTCGATTACAATCACTCAATGTTCCTCTTTCCGCGTGCCCACGATTGCAATGGGCGGGCCAAGATGATGTCGCCGCTGATGTCGATGAGTTCTTCACCTCCGCTGCTTCTCCTGCGAACAAAGAAACAACCAAGATGTCAGTAGCACCTACTGCAAGTGAAAAGTGTTCGTTCTTCTAAAATCATCAAAAGATGCATGCAAACATTTATCTAAAACAATAAACAAAATGATTCTAAACAGCCTCGAAAACTTGCCGGAAGACGAGAAAATGTTACCAACGAGGCCATTGCCACTGAGACAGTCGGCCAATCTACTTTCAACTGGAAATCATCCCTGGGTAGGACGATTTCGATCGTAAATCGTCCCCGGGTGGGACGATTTCTTCCGTGTTGGGGAAGCCGAACCGACACGCTCCAATGTCGACTCCCGAGGTCTCCAAAACACCTGCAGACAGAGGGGTTATGTAATTGGGGCCATTTTGGGACGACCCAGATGGTCGGATTCTCCCAATTTGGCCTCTACCCTCGGGAATTTGATATCGCCTCCTGCAAGTTAGTGAAACTACAAAACGACACAAAACATACTAGAATCCGATCAAAGGTTACGAAATTGCAGCTATGAATTCACCAAACTGAAAACACAATATGCAGCATGAGAAAATAAACTAGAATGCTTCTGAAATAAAACTTAAGAAAAGTGCGGGGATGCCCAAGTGGGCCTCCCACCGTTGGCACTTGATTCCAGCGCCAATCCACTAGGGATGGGCCCAAAACCTCTTAGGATTGGGGGGTCGGCGAATTGGTTGATTCAGGTGTCCATGTGTTGGATTTAGGTCCGATTCAAGCTTCCAAAAGCCACCCAACAACCTCCCTTGCAAAAGAGATTGGTGGATGTGGGAAGGTGAACCAAAAGGGATGCAAGTGGGTCTTCAACTCGGAAGCACTTCGTTGCTTGAAATCTCCTTCAACTTTGTATATCTTGGGTGAGAAAAGTCCCACCTTTTATAGACCCAAGGGGTCTCTTTTGGGAGGGAAGCACAAATGCCATGTGTTGGTCATAGGCGCCATGTGGCAGTCTTGTCTTCCCATGAGGGAGGGGAGTCCTCCATTGACTTGGGCTTTCATAATTGCCCTTGTGACAGTCCTCAAACGGCCTATTTGTCCACTCACACACGCGTGCGAGGCAGGAGTCATCAACTGATTGTTCTGGGCTGCCACTTGGCCTCATTTGTCTTTTTTCCCGTTAAACTTGGAAATCGTCCTTACCGGAGACGATTTCAGAAATCGTCCCTGGGTGAGACGATTTCAAGTTAGCAATCGTCCCTGGGTGAGACGATTACTAGGCAAAGTGTCTAAGTGTGCCAAATTGCTTCTTGACCTCACAAAATTGCTATGAAAGTGGTTAAGACCACTGTTTGACCTCTGAGGGCTGCCCTGGGGGCTGTGTTTGTCAAAGCGATCAGTGTTTGCAGTCACATAATCGGATTGGTGCTGTTTTGGTGTCTACAGATGCCCCTTTTTGGGAAGCGCTACGGGTGATGCAGTGCTGAGCAAAAAATAGATAACCAAAGCACTAATGATTAGGGTTTCTTGGTAACCTAACCAACTTTTGATGCCCCAAGTATGGAAAGGGCATGCATTCTTGAATCCTTGCTTCTGACGAGCTAAGGAATTTGATTTCAAGTATTAACCTATTTTGGTGAGGTGTGACTTGAACTTAGACATTGATCAGTCATGAACAGGCAAAGGGCATTTTTATCCTCAGGGGGAACCTTGTGTTCATGATTCACGAAATGCCAAGTGTTTGATTGATTTGATTGTTGCTTGTTTACTCCCCCAAGCAGGAGCGTGATTGTCTTTGTCAATGATTCTTTGAATGCATGTCGTTTTCCTTAATTGGGTGTGTGATTGTTGGTTGGTGACTAAGTGTGACTACCCCCTCAAGCGACGAATCGATGAGGGAATGACCTTCGTGAGAGAAGCGACGAGTCGCTTGACCCAAGATGACTTGTGCAAGGGTGCCTTTAGAGGGTTTACCGTTAAGCGTGTGCAATTTTTCCAACATTTGGACCTATTTTTGGTGGGTGTTAACCCTTTTGGTGATGCTGTAATGAGGTGAAATCATCGAAAACCTAACTTCCCGTGGAGCGGTCCGGCTATTGTAGCCTTCTTGGGGAAGTAGGAGAGTGATAATTTGAACCTCCATCATTTTTAGGGTAAGTGGTTGGGGGGGGTTGTTGGGGGAGGTTTGGGAGTAGGATCGTGACAATGTTGGACCTCGACATCAATTTTCTTTGCCTGGAGTTTAAGTGGAAGAGCACTTGTGTCCGGCAATGTTTTTTTTGTTGTCTGTTTTTGTTGAATTTTTTTATTGTTTTTGTTGTTTTGTGTGACGCATGTGGGGATAAAATTGTTGTAATCTTCTTCCCGTGGAGCGGTCCGGCTATGGTAGCCTTCTTGGGGAGTGAGATAGCGACAATATATGACCCCAACGTCTATTTTTATTGCCTTGGATTGCGAGTGTAACAACATTCTATTAGGCAACTTTATTTGTTGTTTTTAGTGCATTTTTGTTGATTTTTTTGATGTTTTGACTTTTCTGGCTGGAAATCGTCCCTGGGTGGGACGATTTCCAATTGTAGAAATCGTCCCTGGGTGGGACGAGCGCTGACCAGAGCGCTCGTCCCAGCCAAGGACGATTTCCAGTTGGTAGGCTTATTTAAGGCCCAAAACTTGGATTTGGGCTCATTTGTGTCATTTTTTTTCTTGCGATTTGGGAGCTCTGGGAGGAGGAGGTAATTCTGCGAAGCGAAGCGCTGCCGAAATTCTCTCTGTCATCATGAGTGCACAAACTGGTTCGAGCGGCGGAGCGGAGGCGAAACCCGTAAGTGCTCTAATTTTATTTTTTTATTTTTTTTTATAATTTTATTTTTTATTTTTTTTTAAATTTAATTTTTTTTTTTATAATTTATACCTTTTTTTTTTTTTTTTTTTTTTTTTTTTTTTTTTTTTTTTTTTTTTTTTTTTTTTATTATTTTTTTTTTTTTTTTTTTTTTGTAATTATCAGTTAAGGTTAGGAACCCTAAATCTGAAAAATTAGTTTTGAATTTTTGTGTGTGTTATTGTTTTGCAGGTTAGGAGCCGGTACCGTGTACTCGCCGCATTCGCTGAGGCACGGTCGTCGCTGACTGATGTTGACTGGCAGTGGCTTGATGCCCTTGGGCTCAAGCAAGTGGCTCGACTGGAGCCTGTGGTCCCGGATCAGGCCTATCTGACGGCCCTGATCAAAGTTTGGGATCCGCGGACCAACACTTTCCATATTTCGATAGGGGAGATGACTGTGACACTGGAGGACGTTTATCGGTTGCTTCGGATTTCGATAGATGGACTGCCCATTAGGACATCGTCGCGTGATCAGCGGACTGCTGTATTGACGAGATGTTTTGGGCATGCGGAGCGGCTGGGTGTAACGAACCCAGTGGAGACAGCCGAGGTGGACTGTCAGGCTAGCGGGATTTTTGTTAGTTGGTGGCAGGAGAGGGGGGTGTTAGGAGTGAGGCACGCATTCTTGATGGGCCTCATTTCTAACATGCTTCTACCTGATTCATCCAACGCGAGGTTCCCGTGGAACTCGCTGGAGTTGGTATGGCAGTTGGTAGAGTGCCCGATAGAGGCACCGCTGATTTATGGATGGGGACAGACATTGTTGGCACAACTCTACGGGGAGCTGTACGGCGTCCGTTGTCGGCAACGGAAGGGGGTGAGTTGCAGTTATCTTCTTCAGTGTTGGGGTTGGCAGCACATAGCAGTGGAGAGGCCGACCGGGTTACCGTGGACGACTCGGGCGGTGATGGATGACGAGGAGATTGGCTATGCAGCTTTGTGGCGGCGGTCTACGGAGCAGGGGTAGAGTCGGCGATGGGCAGGTGTTGTACAACACTATACTGATGCCTTCTCTCTGCTCACTCTAGGGGAGGTGGTTTGGCATCCTTATCGGGACTGTCCCGGTCTGGCCGGAGGTTGGAGAGTGGCTCCGACGGGTACGTAGGGAGCGGTGGTTGACTGGGCGACACGGGACGGAGCATGAGTTCTTTTCGTACCGCCGGGTTACACGATAGTTTGGGGTGCGCCAGGGGTTTCCTGGTGAGCCCGTGGTCTATCGACGTCGGGGAGATGAGAGGGATCTGGAGCCACCGGTCACCGCGCCATTGGGCGAGGAGTCGGATGCGATGATTGAGGTCCCGGATGTGGATGACATCGGGACTACCACTGAGTATGACTCGTGGTGGGTACTACGGCGTTGGAGAGGAGAGGGGCCACTGGGAGGCGCGAAGGCGGCAGTGGAGGATGCTGAGGCAGTAGGGGGTGATTGGGGGGGTCCGTTGGATGATGCGGACATGGTGGATGTGGGAGATGAGGATGTGGACTTGGGTGTTCCGGAGCAGCCGGACATGCAGGATGTGGAGGAGCAGTGGGAGCCTGAGCAGGCTACTATCCCCGCGAGTCCTATGCGTCCGGAAGATACAAAGGAGGTGGGGTCGGATGTAGGCGTTGAGATTGCGTGACTGACAGAGCTATCGCAGATGCGAGATCTGGAGTTGGGGGATGCGAGGCGGGAGCTGGGGGGATGCGAGGCGAGGGGGGAGGGGGAGAGGGATCTTCTGCGGGCTCAGTTGGCAGAGCGGGATAGAGTTTTGGCGCAGCGCGATGATGCATTGTCTATTTATCATCGGCGAGAGGCAGAGTGGTGTCTGTACCGGATAGACTTGGAGAGGGAGGTCATCCGCCTTGGTGGGCGGCTACCTGAGCCTTCGGTCGATGGATCTTCGTGACGGACAAGGGATAGTCTGACTGAGCAGTCAGCATCATCTCGTCGCAGGCGGTTAGATGAGGGGGGTGGTAGCAGGCATGATGCGGGGGCTAGTAGTAGCCGCCCTGCAGGGTCCCGTAGGACCCACACCACGGGGGGTAGTTCCCGTCGCACCGATCCTGCGTGATCATGGTGGTCGACGCCTTAGGTTGGGTTTTTGGATATGATTGCGGGGTCTGAGGACCGGTTTTGTAGCCTGCGGGCATCTTTTTGACGATATATATATATATATACCGATTTTATTGTGGTTTTGTACATGTGATGATGTGATTTTTGTTATGCATGTTTATTCATTTTGATGAATGCAGATGTTATGATGAATGCAAATGTTTTAGATGTCTATGTGATATGCGAAGTGAAATGGATGAATGATATTTGTGGTGATTGCATTGTAGGTTGTTTAAGAAGCTCTTTATTTACATGGTTTTTCTGTTTTTGTATTTTCTGATGGTATCATAAGGATGATAAGTAGCGCAGATGGTTTTGGAATGAATGTAAGGTTTTCTGAGATTCAGTCAGTTTTAACTCACCATCCATGACTGTACTTTATCTTACAAGACTTTTTGACCAAGGTATGAATCGGACTTGTTTTTGACCCAGTTATTTTTCACATCCCTGTGTGTGCAATTGAGTTCATTTAGTGGTATTTGTTAGGATACCGCCAGTGCCAGATGGGCTTTCAACCGAACTCCGTACTCGAGGATCACCTAATTAGCTCCACGAATTCCTTTGTTGTATGTACTAAGATTAATCTGCGGTGTAATCCAGGATGCCATAAGCTAGCTCATCCACATGCAAACATTGATCTGTACGCAAGTTAATGTGATAGATATATCGTCATGCGAGAGGTTTACTTCTATTACCGATAGGCTATCAACCAAATTGGTACTAAAGCTTGCCTTATGACCTATAGAATGCTGAGAGTTCCAGGGATTCAAGGTCAACTCCCTTCTTTTCTTCAATTGTATTGGGATACTTGCTCATTGTAGTGATGAGATCACTGTTTATTTTGATTTGTTTTTCTTTCGAGCAAGGGATTGGGGTCATGGAGTGACGAAAATCACCGTTGTTTGTGCCTTTTGATGTGTGCACTGTAGTTTGTCAAATTTGGAGTTTTGACATTTTGCAACTTTTTTGTGTTTTGCAACTATTGAGAACTTTAGGGATTCTTAGGGAATTGGGTAGGGAGGATGCTTGTCCTTTTGCCAACTCTCAGCATTCTAGGGGTCATTCGCACAGGGGGATGAGCAAGATAACCGTTTCGCTTGTGGTGACCTGGATTACTTTGCAGGTTTCATCTTTCGTTCACACAACTTGGGAATTGTTTTATGTGTTTTGATTTGTGTTGGGATGTTACGTAACAAGGTGTATTTCAAGTATGACTCTACCTTCGTAAAATCTGCTCGACTTGATACACTACATGGCTAAAGAGGAAAATGATGACTGAATCACGAAAACTCTTGGTACATTAACAGACCACTGACTCTAGTGTGGTAAAAGTTATGCTTGGTGTTTTTGTTGTTTTTGTAACATGAGACAATGCGGAACAAGATGGACTAGCGGAGCAATTACAGACCTATGGTGCCTTTGACCTATACGACCACAAATATGCAATGTATGGATGCAATGCTTAATGCAGCTATATATTTTTGTATTTTTGATGGATTGTTTTTTGTGAAGGTGAATATGAGGTGCGAGAAAAGCTCTCTATTGATGAATTTGAGTATGCCTAGAATTGAGATGCAAATTTTTGTTGTTTTTGATGATTTTTGTTATTTTGACCTAGTGATTGCGATAATCTCTTGGAGATTTTTGGTTGACCAAGTGATTGCGATAATCCTTGGAGCTTTTTGGTTTTTGACCAAGTGATTGCGATAATCCTTGGAGCTTTTTGGGTTGACCAAGTGATTGCGATAATCCTTGGAGCTTTTGGGGTGACCAAGAGATTGCGATAATCCTTGGAGCTTTTTGGGGTGACCAAGAGATTGCGATAATCCTTGGAGCTTTTTGGGTGACCAAGAGATTGCGATAATCCTTGGAGCTTTTTGGGTGACCAAGAGATTGCGATAATCCTTGGAGCTTTTTGGGTGACCAAGAGATTGCGATAATCCTTGGAGCTTTTTGGGTTGACCAAGTGATTGCGATAATCCTTGGAGCTTTTTGGGTGACCAAGAGATTGCGATAATCCTTGGAGCTTTTTGGGTTTTGACCAAGAGATTGCGATAATCCTTGGAGCTTTTGGGGTGACCAAGAGATTGCGATAATCCTTGGAGCTTTTTGGGTGACCAAGAGATTGCGATAATCCTTGGAGCTTTTGGGGTGACCAAGAGATTGCGATAATCCTTGGAGCTTTTGGGTGACCAAGTGATTGCGATAATCCTTGGAGCTTTTGGGGTTTGACCAAGTGATTGCGATAATCCTTGGAGCTTTTGGGGTGACCAAGTGATTGCGATAATCCTTGGAGCCTTTGGGTTGACCAAGCGATTGCGGTAATCCTTGGAGCTTTTGGGGTGACCAAGTGATTGCGATAATCCTTGGAGCTTTTTGGTTTGGATTATGGTTCTTCAAGGGATAGAGGTACCCCCAGCTTGATGGTCTTTGCGCTCTGGATCTGGCTCTAGAGGTACGGGCATGAATGGATCTTCCCTAGGTGCAAATTTTGCGAAAAGGAGGGCGGGGTCTTCCCTCGGCACTGTTGTCATGATGGGATCTCGAGGTGGACGATGCTCATCTTGAATTTGGAGCCATGGATCCAACACTTGGTCCCACCTCGCTGGGTCTACATGCCATTCATGCCCCAGCAGTATGCCCATCTGTCCCATTAGATCTTCATGAGTTAGAGCGCGGTGATGTCGTCGCGCATGTCTGAGATAGTCCATCTCAGTCTCATCTTCTGAATCGCTTTCATAGATCCAAAATTGTTCATCCTCTTCAGCATCTGTTGCTTGCGACGTTGAGGACTCTTCTTGTTCCAGTGAATTAATCTGGTCCCATTGCGGTTGTTCCACTCTTGGTGGAGGGACCTGATTCTCTTGAGACTGTGTTGTTTCATCCGGAACCTCTAAGGGGAACAGCTTCAAAAAGATGTCCGATAGCCGTTGATGTTCTCTTTGAGGATTACTATCCGAACTTTCACCTCTCTCTAGCAAAGGAGAGGGATTACTGCTATTTCCAGGGGTGTTTGTTGACCATGGGAGGTAGTCTCCCAATGTGTATTCTGTATTTGGATTGGCATAAGGGTCTAGTGCCAATCCCCCCTTGTTGCCTATTTCTAGGCCTTGCATATTTTCAACCAAGATGTCTAATGGCAGGGGATGGTTGAACCCTACCCCTGACTTGTCATATGGCATCCGATATCTTGGTTGGCAAAGGATCCGCATCCCTTGCTCATATCTCGCCTAGCTCGTATCCATGCCAATTGCATTGGCCTAGATATTTTAGGGCAAATTCCGGGTTTGACAGATAATTGATGTTTTCAACAAAAGGTTCTTCGTCTGTTTCCTTTTGTTGGCATGGTTCAAGACCGTGATCAAGGCCCCCATACACAAAATTTGTCTGGTTCGGTGGGTAGCCTAGAGGAACAATTGTCCCTATGGGAAGGCGAGGTCTTCCCATGTCCTGTACTGACTCCAATGTGGGGGTTGCCACAATGTTTTGCACTAAGTACTCCCCCAGGCCCGTACTGGCCATTTCAATAGTGATTGTTGATGATTGGGTGGGAGGAAACGGTAGTCCTTCCTGAGTCCATTCCATGTTTGGTTGTTCAGGAGTCTTGGTTTCTATTGTGTTGGGTGTTTCCTCTGTTGATATCGTTGAGATTGTGGGCAACCTTTCTTCTAGAGGCTTAACCTCTTCCATGATTTGTTTTCCCTTGTCCTTCTGTTGGGCCATGATAGGTGGCGTTGATGATGAAGGAGCAGGTGATGAAGTCTCACCTGGCTGGGATTTTGTCTTGTTGGCCACCAGTGGTGCCTACGGTATTGGACCCTGTTTAGATGGATTTAATTGGAAATCCAAATGCGTTGAAGGGAGGGTCGATTGAGGTATGAATTGTACCGCATTGCAATACTTGAAGGGCTCTAAGTCCATTGGGACTACATGTATTTCCCCTTCATAAGCATACTTTAAGCACTGGTGGGCGATCGAAGGGACACACTTCATGTCCCTGATCCAAGGCCGCCCTAGCAGTATATTATAAGCCATTTCACCTTCCAGAGACATGGCACAGTGTAGGTATTGACTTTTGTCCTACCTGGACTGGCAGAATGATCGTGCCGACTATCGAGCATATTGCATCATTAAAAGCTCGCAGTGTGTACGTGGAGGCTGTGATGTGAGAGGTTGGCGACTTCAAATGCTTTAAGGCTGCAATGGTTATGATGTTACCTGGACGAGCCGGTATCTATCAAGCACTCTCTTGTACGGAATCCCGTTGACCCGCGCGATAACGTGCGGGGGTGGATCTGCCATGTCATTTGATATCGTTTTGACCTCATCTTCTCCGAATGTGATGACCGGCTCCGTACATTGTTTCACATGTCCCACGAAGGCGTTGAAAGAATTTGCCTCGTGGGGTTGTAATTCAATGGCTTTTAAAATGTCCATAAGAGCTTCTCTATGGGGAGCTGATTGTTGAATAAGCTCGTAGATGGACAGCCTAGCCGACGTGGTCCGCAAACTCTGCGTGAGTTTGGTTCGTATCGTGACCTCAGGTCTAGGCGGAGGTAACTGCGTTGGGCATTGTTGAGGATGCGATGTTGCCGAAACTTCCCTCGTAGCTACCTCAGGGGCAGCTGTCGGGTACCTTCTATTCCTTGTTACTATGCTAATCATTCCCACAAATCCCTGTGTGGGAAGATCTTGTCGCACCTCGTTAATCTGGAGTGGTTTTGTCTATGCCTCGTGGGCTGGCAAGGGGTCCTTGAATACCCCCATTTGTTGGTTGTTTGGTGCGATGGGGTTGTCCACAACCAATGTTCTGTTGTCGATCAAATCCTGGACTAGGTCTTTGAATTTCTAGCACCCATTCAAGTCATGTCCTCCGCGCCTATGGAATCTACAATACAATTCCTCTCTGTACCCCCTAGGCTTGGGAATGTTAGGGTCTATAATTTGGATTTCCGACAGAGTGACTAAATTTTCCGCTGACAAGCGGTCAAATAAGGAGTCCCTAGACTCCGCATATGGGGTGAAATTTTGCCTAGGGCGACGCGGGTAATTCTGCTCCTGTCTTCTATTATCTCTTTCATAAGCAGGAGGCACTGCCTGGTAGTTAGCCTTTTGAGGCTACGTTTCTTGCACAGGCGCGGGAACATTTATCGCAACTTGGTTGACTACAGCGTGTTGTGGTTGCGTTGTCCCAGTTTTAGTGGTTTTATTCCACTCTTTCTTCTTAGGCTTGGCAATTGCGCCTTCGCCTATCTTAATCTCTTCTATGACTCTGGCTTGCGCCAAAGCTTCTTCTAAGTTGTCGTATTGTCGCAGCAACAATAGACCGGAGATTGATTTTAAGCAACTTTTTGCGAACATCCGCGTGAGATCAGACATAGGAGGACGGTAGGGTAACCTAGAAAGCAAAGCTCTCCATCGATTCCCATACGCTGCCATTGTTTCCTCTTCAAATTGCTTGAGGCTCGCTAAATCACTTAGTGATGCCTTCTTCCTTGTGTTGAAGGCAAAGCGTTCAAGAAACGCGTCTACTAATTGATCTAAATTGCTTATGCTTGTGTTTGGGCAGTTGTGTGAACCAATCCGAGGTAGGGCCTGCGAATGTGGTTATGAATGTTCTAAGCAACAATGCGTCATTATCTTGGATGCCGAAGCATTGGCTTAGAAATCGTGTAACGTGTTCTTGTGCGTCCTCTTCACCTTTAAAAACTGCCAATTGAGGCAACTTGAAGTGTTCGGGGTAAAGAGGTGTAGGCACTGAGGGATGCACCGGATTACTACGGAGTAGACGTAATGTGGGTTTTTGATGCCCAGCAGATTTTGTCTCCACAGACTCCAAACGCTCCAATAGCGCTTGGTATGCATCGAAAGATTTTATTTCTTCCTCTCTTGTTCGCTCTTGTTGCAAGTTACGGTAAACTGGAGGCCTATGGAGGGGTGGCCGAATGGCATCCCTCCTGCCTTGATGGGGAGTTTCAACATATTCCTCTTCTGGTTCATACTCCTCGTAAAATTCTTGAGGAGTCTCCGGGCGAAACCTATGACCCTGATCAAGCTCTTGTTGAAGGTACCCATCATTGTTTCGGGGAGTTGCCTCCCTCTCGAATCTATGAGGTCTTGGAGGCAGAGCTTGACGAGGTCGTGGAGACCTGTCCTGCACCAACGGATTACGCCTCTCATACTTGTTCGGCTCTTTGGATGCGAGGGGTTGGCCCCCTCTCGGGTATTTCATAGCGTAACTCATCCGCTTCGCGTTGCATGCGTTCTCTATCCAAGCGGTGTCGGTACTCTATTTCCTGATAACTTGGTTTAAGCCGCATGGTTTGGGCTTGACGGGTGGTATATCTGGCGACAGCTGGGTCAATTTGGTCTACCCTATTTTTCTCAGGAGGTTCGAATGTTTCTCCTATGTGTTTACCTCGAGTTTGCTGATCTAAGGTTTCAATGGGTCGCTTCCCTCTATCGAGGTAAGCGGTATGTGCTCGAGGTTCTGGCCTCAAGGGGTGATCATGATATCCTATTGGTGCGGAAATGCAAGGTTCCCGCGTTGTTTGTTGCCCTCGAGGAATGCGATGGCTTTCCTCGTACTCCCTTTCACGGGTGTGAAGGGGGTGGGCGGAGTTAGGTCGCCCTATGTAAGGAGCCCTGCGCTCCGGATTTGGTCTCTCTATTCTGATGATAGGTAAAGAAGGGATGCCATATCCACGTTGCCCCTCCAAATGGACGGTGTGCTTGTCTAGCGCTTCATCGCGCGGTGGCCACTCATGCCTAACTTCAAGAGGTGATTCTCTATTTATGTCAAGGTCTACATGTAAGGCATCTTCCCGAAAGGGGCTGCTTTGAATAGGCATACCCCACCGAGGATTCTGAATTGGATTCTTTTGTAGGTTAGACCTATAAGGCGGTATGACCAAATCCTCGGGACTGAAGCGAAGGTGACTTGTGCCTGCTTCTTGTGTACCTTCCGGAGCTTCCGCCCTTGATTGGGATTGATCGCAGGTGTACACCATTGCGGTGCTTCTATGCTATCTAAATAAGTTTTTATCTCGTTTATGATTTTTTTTTGTCTACACTAAGCGGAATTAAGCACACACATTCACAAAACCGTGATTATCTCTTTTAAGGATTATTGGTGTGCCCTAAACTGGTTTAGTGCATTTTGGTGTTTTGTTTTGTTTTTGTAGGTTTTGAAGATCGTTTAAATGCATTATGACGGCTCATATAACTCCCAAAATGGTAGCCCCTTCAATATACCAACCAGGCCGATATACCAACCTCTCTATATACCCGCCCTTACGAGAGGGAGACTATAGGTACGTGAGAGCAGAAGGTACGTGGTACGTAGGTGGTACGGAAGGGGGATTGTCCTGTTAATGGCACCTACCATAGAAAACTTATCCTCGCGTGCATGGGAATCACCCCAGCGACACTCGGTCTATCTTCGTCAGGATTTACGCCTAACAACAGTTGACAATCGGGAAATGGATGCAAATCAAGCCAAGGTGGTGATGAAATCCACCAATGGTCTTGATAAAGGGTTGGGGTCTTACGACCAGCTCCTTGGTTTAAAATTGTTACGTGGAGTGTGTGAGGTTCATTTTATTTAGCGAAAATGAAACAAGCATGAATGATTTTCCCTAAGTATGCAGGATAAAATGAAAACAGTCAAAGAAACAGAAAACAGAAATAGAAAATTTAATAGAGATGATAAAATCCCTACCTCTTCTCTACCTGCTCCAGTTGCCTCTGAATTTCTGCTCTGAAAATCTGCAGACAAAAAATCGTCCCCTGGTGAGACGATTTACAGAACAGAAATCGTCCCTGGCAGAGATGATTTTAAAATCGTCTCGGGGGTGAGACGATTTCCAGTAAAGTAATCGTAACAGTCAGAGACGGTTAACAGTCTACAAAAAAAAAATGTACCTATAAAACACAAAACACAAAAACCCGATTAGTTTTCTGTGATCTTAAAAATAGGGAACAGGTCCCACCGTGATCGCCACTGAAAGCACGAGATTTCGGGCAAAGGAAACACTAATTGCAATATAACCAAAACCAAATGCGCTTAAGTCCTAGAAACGTAAAGTGCATGAAATGGAAAAGAAACGCATTGGAAGAGACACAAGCAAATGGAGAAAACACAGCCCTTTCATTAATATCCCTTGATCTCTGTTACAATGACGTCTCCTCCCTTTTCGAGGGCTAGGAGCGTTAAAAGAATTCGATTACAATCACTCAATGTTCCTCTTTTCGCGTGCCCACGATTGCAATGGGCGGGCCAAGATGATGCCGCCACTGATGTCGATGAGTTCTTCACCTCCGCTGCTTCTCCTACGAACAAAGAAACAACCAAGATGTCAGTAGCACCTGCTGCAAGTGAAAAGTGTTCGTTCTTCTAAAATCATCAAAAGATGCATGCAAACATTTATCTAAAACAGTAAACAAAATGATTCTAAACAGCCTGAAAACTTGCCAGAAGACAAAAAATGTTACCAAAAGGCCATTGCCACTGAGACAGTTGGCCAATATGCTTTCAACTGGAAATCGTCCCTGGGTAGGACGATTTCTGACTGTAAATCGTCCCTGGGTGGGACGATTTCTTCTATGTTGGGGAAGCCGAACTGACACGCTCCAATGTCGACTCCCGAGGTCTCCAAAACACCTGCAGACAGAGGGGTTATGTAATTGGGGCCATTTTGGGATGACCCAGATGGTTGGATTCTCCCAATTTGGCCTCTACCCTCGGGAATTTGATATCGCCTCCTGCAAGTTAGTGAAACTACAAAATGACACAAAACATACTAGAATCTGATCAAAGGTTACGAAATTGCAGCTATGAATTCACCAAACAGAAAACACAATATGCAGCATGAGAAAATAAACTAGAATGCTTCTGAAATAAAACTTAAGAAAAGTGCGGGGATGCCCAAGTGGGCCTCCCACCGTTGGCACTTGATTCCAGTGCCAATCCACTAGGGATGGGCCCAAAACCTCTTAGGATTGGGGGGTCGGCGAATTGGTTGATTCAGGTGTCCATGTGTTGGATTTAGGTCCGATTCAAGCTTCCAAAAGCCACCCAACAACCTCCCTTGCAAAAGATATTGGTGGATGTGGGAAGGTGAACCAAAAGGGATGCAAGTGGGTCTTCAACTCGACAACACTTCGTTGCTTGAAATCTCCTTCAACCTATATATTTTGGGTGAGAAAAGTCCCACCTTTTATAGACCCATGGGGTCTCTTTTGGGAGGGAAGCACAAATGCCATGTGTTGGTCATAGGCGCCATGTGGCAGTCTTGTCTTCCCAAGAGGGAGGGGAGTCCTCCATTGACTTGGGCTTTCATAATCGCCCTTGTGACGATCCTCAAATGGCCTATTTGTCCACTCACACACGCGTGCGAGGCAGGAGTCATCAACTGACTTTTCTGGGCTGCCACTTGGCCTCATTTGTCTTTTTTCCCGTTAAACTTGGAAATCGTCCTTACTGGAGACGATTTCAGAAATCGTCCCTGGGTGAGACGATTTCAAGTTAGCAATCGTCCCTGGGTGAGACGATTACTAGGCAAAGTGTCTAAGTGTGCCAAATTGCTTCTTGACCTCACAAAATTGCTATGAAAGTGGTTAAGACCACTGTTTGACCTCTGAGGGCTGCCCTGGGGGCTGTGTTTGCCAAAGTGATCAGTTTTTGCAGTCACATAATCGGATTGGTGCTGTTTTTGTGTCTACAGTAAGTCTACAACTAACAAGATAATAGACTACCCTCTTATGGAGGATTAGTTCAAAAATCAAGCTCTAGTAGAAGAATTAGTGCCTTTGGCCATAGTTAATTCTGCTTCTCCCACTAATGGAAGGAAGGAGTGGATATTTATCACTAGGAAAAATGGTAAAGTCAACTGATCGCAACCTTCTATATGAGTTGGTAAAAATGAGTCTCAATTGAACTCCTAGCTAGGGAGCTCTAATTTAGTAACTATAAAAAAAACTTCTACTTTTGCTCTTGTAGGTACATGTAATTATATTACCCAAGAAGTCTCCTTGAATCCTCAAGGCTCCTAGATGGCTCAGCCATCAACTATGTTAAATTTCATTCCCTTAAGTGGATACCCTATCTCTCCTCCTAGTCTATCTAGTGAAGTTTCTTCATGAAATGCCCATCGCTCTTACAATCCAACTAGGAAGTCCTCGAGCATCCCTTTGGAAAAAAAAACAATTTTTTTTTTTGGGAAAACCATAATAGGTTTCTCACCAACGAATTTGATTCTTTGGCAGATTTTGAGGACTCTGAAGTCATAAAAAAATATGCTTCTTGATCATATCTCATGAAGTGCATATCCTAGAGTGCTAAGGGTTTGATAGATGTCATGCATAAGTACATTGTGCATCAGGTTCTGGATAATTTCAATATCAAATTTTGTATTATTGATAATTTATGCCTTAAATAAGTCAAAGTTACTAACTTCATTCTATAAAACACTTGCTCCTTTCTCTAGACCTAGGCCACACATTTCATACTATGCATAACACAAGAAAAATGGGCAATCATCTACCTTTTTGAAACATGTCATTCCAAGTTTATTTCTTGGGGATGTTACACTGCTAATCATGCTTTCTGGGTTTTGATGGATATTGATTACCATATCCTTAGTGTGCTCAATATCTATGTGCCTAAAAATTCTAATTACCATTGTACACTTTGGTAATGGGCGATGCTCTCTCTCCCCCATAATATTTGGTTGCTCTATGGGGACTTCAATATGATTAAATTCCCACATGACAAGGTGGGTATTATTCCAATGCAATGGGCTAGTGGGGAAAGAGAAGCATGGATTTTTATAAAAGAAAAATTAGGCCTCTCTAACCTCAATAACTACTTATTACCCATTTATTCCATACTAATGCCTAGTTCATGTGATCTAACAATCAACAAGATGAGAACTATGTGCTAAAAATATTAGACAAAATCATGCTCTTAGATTATGATATTTTCTCCATTGAGAACCCCTTGCTCTCTTCCCTCTTTGTATCTATCCACCCTAAGATCTTTTTGTTTGAACAGTATCTCATTTCCTTTTCCATCCTATTTTCTTCCATCTCGCTCCTCTTTCTTAGATGTAATTCTACCTTAATACTTATATTTTGCACCACCCCATGTTTAGATCCTATCTCATCATAATTTGGAACATAGTTCCTAAACCAAAAGGGGTCTTGGATTGGATTTATTGGTGGAATATTTCTATACAATATACTATCAACTTCCTATGCTTTCTAGGATGTATGATTTCCAATACTACCTCTCCAAAGCTACTCTAAAGTAGGATTTGGAGGTGGTCTCAACTCAACTATAGTTCAATTATTTCAATGAGGAACTTTAGAGGTACCTCAAAGTTTTTGAACATCAACTTTTGATGGTGGAGTACTATGATACCAGAGGGACACATATCAATATGAGGTTGCACTAGCTTAAAATTGGTGACAAGGTAACCAAGGAGTTATTTGTGTGTATATGTCCTCACAATCAATTTTTAGGTATTAAAACCCTTAATATTAATGAAGAGCAAGTTTATGATATTCCTCATATTCTCTATACTTTTGAAGAACATTACCAGACTATGTTTGTGGCTCAATATCATCTCACTCAATATGACTAGGCTCTTAACTCCTACCTCTCTATTATCTTGGTATGGCTTTTTGGGTTTGAAAGAGTTGGCTATGAACAAGCCCTCTATTTAAAGGATCTTGAGGAAGCTCTTTCTTATATGGATAAAAAAAAAATCTTGGTCTTGATAGCTTTCCTCGTGACTTTTACAAGTCCCTTTAGGATATTATTGGGTTTGATCTTCTCAAAGTTTACTAAAATGCCTTCTACAAGGGCTCTCTAGGCCCTATTATTTATCAGGGGATTATTAAATTTATCTTAAAGGATGGTGATATAGAAATAATCACCAATTGGAGGCCTATTATTCTCCTTAATATTTCTTATAAGATCATCTCTAAAGCCCTGGATTTATACATTTTCCATCTCCTTATCATCATAATGCACCCAAAACAAACTATATTCATTTAGGGTAGGTTTATCCTTGACAATATTATTACTATCTAAGAAGGCATGGAGTGGGTCTACAATTCCAACCAATGATTCATGTTCATTAAAATCAAATTTGAGAAAGCCTATGACATGATTGATTGGTCATTTATTTTGGCCATGCTTAAAGATCTTGGTTTTGGGCCCTCCTTCATTAGCTCTATAGAGATATTTTTCATTGAGGATTTAATTATTTTATCTATTAACAACTATAATTCCTTAGCCATTGGGCTCTTCCATCTATTCTATAGGGCTATTCATTGGTTATTTCCATGTATTTCCTCTTCATTGAGGGTTTTGGCTATTTATCAGCTCACTAAACTACCCAACATTCTATTCGAGGAATTTCTATCCCTAGAGGTGAGTCTGAGTTGATCAAAGATCATTTTGATCATGATTATTTCCTCATGTTTATTGAGAATTAAGGTGTTATTAAACATATGTTTGCCTACTTGGACATATTTTATTTGGCTTCTGGATCCTCCATTCAATGGAGAAAGACTCAATGTTATAATTAATATCCTAACACAATGCCCCACTAGCTTAGTTAATATTAGTGGAGGATAATCCAGGAGGGAGAAATATTTTGCTTTTTAGAAATTCTTTTTACCTTTAATAGTTTAGCATCAAAGCTATGGAAATATGTAAATAATAGGGTGGAACAAAAACTTACCTATTGGTCCACCAAGAAGCTCTCCCTTGTTTTTAAATTCTAAATTTTCTCAAAAGTCCTTACAACCACCCATGTTTATTATTCTTCCTATTGGGTCCTATCAAAAAATTTCTATAAGAAGCTTGGTAAGCTTCTATAGGAATTTTTATGTTCCTCTTCCAGTAATGGTTTGGGTTTCAACCATGTTGCCTAGAATTATTGTTTCCTCAATACCCAATGTCAAGGTTGGGTCCTCTGTCTTAAGTGGGTCATTAGAGCTCTTGTGGAAAATGAGGCCTAGAATATTCTCATCCATAGTTGTATCTCCAAAGGTTCCCCTTTTGGTCATAATATTTGGAGGTCCATGGGTGTCCCTTCCCTCCTTGTTACTCCTATGTCTATCAAAGTGATAGGATCCTTCATCATCAAGAGTATTTAGAAATCTTGGGAGAGTGTTAACCCTTGGTTGACATGGAATAGTTAGATATTTTGACATGGTATTCCATAAACTAGATGAATGTATGGTTATCACTTATCATCACCTACCACGATTTTTTTCATGTGTAGGTTTCCTTGGTTCATATGCCTAGATTTTTTTGTGAAGGTGTACGGTGCATCACTAATTTATTTTCTTGTCCTACTAGGGATTGAATCCTTTAGGATGACTTTAGAGTTAAATTTTAGCTCAAGCACTAGGGCGAGGACACATTTGAGGTCATCAAGGCTGCTCTCCCTAACTTCATATTTCACAAAATTTATATGTTTTCAAAATGACCTTGGTGGAAAGACTAGAACTAGTATCAAGACACTCCTGTATGAAATTATAATATCTGTGTGTGGTATGGATGGATCTATCCTTACCTCCACATGATGAAAAACATAAGCTTATACTGATAGGGAGTGAATAGTATAATATAAAATAGTTTACTTTTCAATCCAAATGATAACATCAATAATATCAAAGTAGATAATAATACATACATCATCACACACATGAGATACTTTATTTAGCATGGTTCACCCAATGTGGGCTACTCCATGGAGAAAATATTTCTTATAAACTTTTCTCAATGAATATTTTGGGAAGCCAATCCCTATTACAATATTTATGGACTTATTTGCAAAGGAGACACCAATCCTCCATGCTCTGACTAGTGGATCTCTCTCCACAGGAGAACTCTATCTCCTCTTCTCTGGCTGATGATCTTCTAGAAGACTTCTGCCCCCACTACTTTGGCTTGTGGGTCTCACTCTACAGGAGACCTCTATCCTCATTGCATTGGCTAATGGATCTCTATCCACTAAAGACTGCTATCCTCTTTGCTCTATCACTTCCAAATCCTGGTCTCAACTCTATCTCAAATCTGTACCAAAATCTATCCCTAGTCTAGCATAAATTTACTCTAACTCTACTCATAATTTTGCTCTTTATTCTATCTCAAATCTATTCTCAAGCCTTAGTACAATAATTGATCAAAACTACCTTCAAGCCTTAACACAAAGATTTAATAAAATTTATTTTAATTCTTTAGAACACATGCTCAAAAAGGATTTTTCAAAGATGCATAAAATTATCTTCAACCCTAGCACAAGTAGTTTACAACCTCTAGCACAAATGACTCAAAACTTCTCAAAAATTTGATTCATAGATTGTTCTCAAATTCTAATCCAAATATTTCAATAACATTCCACAATGAAGCATAAAACCTCACTCAAATATTTCCAACTATGCTTATCAAACAATCATTTTCACTCCACCTTATGTTCCAAAACGTGCATTTCAAAAAAAACTTTTAAAGAAAGGATGATGTGCCCATACCTTTTAATTGCTCTTGTGGAGATATACCTTCAAAAATTTATGTCATACACAATTGATTTTTCTAGTGCTACTTCAAGAGTTATTTATCAAAATGCTCTCTCAATACATCCATATGAATTTTCTTCTCAAAAGATATTTCACCATACAAAAATTACAGTAAAATATCAAATCACTTCTACACCTTATTTCTCCTATTATTTCATGCAAAATAATGCTCAACAAAACAACTAGAAATTACACACATGAATTTCACTTATACACCTTATACCTCCTCCTTATGAAACCAAAATAATGCACTTCAAATTTTAATAAAATCAAAGATATTTCCACTTTATCTCATGCATCAACCAAATATTAATAATCGGAATTTTTCAACTTTTATCCCCTAATTAAATTAAAAATTAAATCACTTTTATAATGTTATAACTCCCTAACCATACCATACCACAATGACAAAATTTATTAAATCTTATAACTCCTTAACCAAACATAAATTTGGATTGCTTTATAAACAAATTATGCTGCCCTCAAGCAGTACCGGCGCTACTCAAACATATGACCTCACTAGCCTTCATGTCTTAGCACAAGGAAAAACATGTGGGCTAGCCACCCATACAAACCAAAAGATCACATGCTCTCTTTTATCCTCTACCATCGGTGCAAAACAAAACCTCAACCAAAACCTTGTCACCTACATCTGTTGCATCTCGAACCCAAGACCTATCGGATACCATGATATACCATCACGAATATTGTCATATGGGCTACTTTCCCAGATGGGATAGAAGTTCAAAGACTTTGCTCCTTGTCCTTTCTTCCATCTCAAATTCTAAAAATTTACATCTTCTTCCTCTCCGTCGTGATTCGAATTACGATCGAATGGGCGCACAAATTTTGATGAATGAATGCCTTCTCAACCACTTCATCATTGGAATATTTATATGCAATGGTTGCATTAATATTTGACATCGATGCTAGATTTTTTTAAACCTTTGACGCTAAATAAAATATTTTATTTTAATTATAATTATTTAAATTCAAGGGATTTAAATATTATAATTTTATTTTCTTAGGTTAAAATTTTGCCACCAAGGTTAATAAATTTTACCTTTTATTTTTGTGGAATTACCACCAAGGTAAATAAAATAGATATTTTTATTTATCCTCTTTCAAATTTCACCATGATAAATCAACTTGACCCTTTTATTTTTCAATACCACAATGGAGAAGGCTTTTCTCTCTTCTTGTTGCCTTATGACTCATGTGCCCTTTGAAGAATATTCTCACAAATATTTCCATTAACCTTAGGATATTAAACCTTTTGACATCAATGACAACACAACATGCTCAAATTTTCAACAATATTCCCCTTTATCATTGATGACAACCCTTTTCTAAAATTTATTTTTCAAATCATTTGATTCCAAATATGTTCCCGCTGACTGAATGCTCTCCCCCTTACTCAAATCTCTCCCCCTTTGTCATAAATGGCAAAGGGACTCCTTTGGGGATAAATATAATACTCTTAGCTTAATCCCCTCCCCACTTCCTCTCCTTTAGGTGATTAATTTTGGGGTGGGAGTAAAACTACTCCCAATTTATTTCTAAGATACTCAAAAATTTCTTTTGGAAGTGGCTAGTGAAAATATCCGCAATATGTTCCTTTGTAGAAACATATTCCAATTTGACTTGCTTTTCTATCACCTATTTTCTCAAAAAATGGTATTTTATCGGAATGTGCTTTGTACTGAAGTGCATCACTGATTTTTTGAAATATTTATAGCACTTGTATTATCACATAGTATGAATATGGGATGATCATACTTTATCTTGAAGTATTTTAAGGTTTGCTTAATCCATAACACTTATGTACAACTAGAAACTTATATAATATACGCTGCCTCTACTGTGGATAAGGATACTGATGCCTATTTCTTGCTTAGCCATGATACTAAGCAATCTCCAAGAAAGAACACTCCTCCACTTGTGATTTTTCTATCATCAATACTACCTGCCCAACTTGCATCTGTATATGCTATGAGAGTGAAATTATCACTTATGGGATACTAGAGTCCAAAATCCATATTCCCTTTAAATACTTGAGAATTTTCTTTACTGCCAGTACATGTGTTTCCTTTGGATCTACTTGAAATCTTGCCATCAGCCATACTACTTTATATCTGGTCTTATAGCTATAACATATAGTAAGATGTTGATCATAAATCTATACAATATCTGATTTGCCTCAGGACATTCATCATATTTACTCAACTTGCATCCTGTAATCATGGGGGTACTTACTGGTTTGCAATCTTCTAATTTGAACTTCTTCAACATTTATTTTATATACTTATTCTGTGAGAGAAATACACCCTTCTATGATTATGAAATCTATAATCCAAGAAAGAAGGACAAATCACCAAGCATTGACATTTCAAATTTATTCTGTATACTCTTTGTAAATTTTGACACATTTTATCATTATTGCCTCAAAAAATGATATCATCCAAATAAACAACCATAATTAGTAAATTATTTCCTTCATTTTTGATGTGTAAATTGTTGTCAACTATTCCTTTTTTGAAACCCTATTCTTGACAATACTTATCCAACCTTGAATACCAAGATCTATAACCTTGTTTTAGTCCATAAACAACCTTATTTAATATGCATACATAATTTGGCTTATCAGTTAAGCTAAATCTCTCAAGTTCCTCAATGTAGACCTCTTCTTCCAAGATACCATTTAGAAAGACTGATTTAACATCTATTTGATACACTTTGAAGTTTTTGAAACTTGATAAGGATAAAAACATCCTTATGACCTCAAGTTATGCAACATGAGAAAATGTTTTATCAAAATCAATCCCTTAAAGCTCTGCATATAATTTGCATACCAATATTACCTTATTTCTAACTACCTGACCATCTTTATTTAACTGGTTTATGAAAACCCATTTAGTGCCAATTACATTCTTATCTTTTTATCGTGGGACAAGTTACCAAGTATCACTTTTTTCTATTTGATCCAATTCCTCATCCATTTCCTTGAACCAAAACTTATCTTCTCTTGCACCATTGAAATATTTGGGCTCAATTTTAGATAATAAGGAAATATTTGCATGCTCACTAGTTTCTATTATCTTCCTCGTCTATTTTTCATCTAGATTCGGAATAATTAGATATTTTGGATGATTTTTTCGCACGTACCTAGATGAAGTATTAGGTAGTATTCTTTGAGCTTCTTCTTCTTCTTCTAATTCTTCACCTAATTCTTCTTGGCAACTTTCTTCTTCAATTTATTGAATTTATCCTTTTGACCTTATCTGTTCATCAATTGTCACATTTATATTTCCACAATTGTACGTGTCCTCTTATTGTAGAACCTATAGGCTTTGATCTTAGTTTAATAGCAAAGCTAAATACCTTCATCGCATCTTGAATCAAACTATCCCTAATTTTTCTCTTCCCATCTTATGTAGTATTTGCTTCAAAATTTTTTGAAATATTTTATAGTAGCTAGTCACCCTTTCCAGAGCTCATATGGGGTTTTGTGATGATTTACTCTTACTTGAGCTCTATTAATGATATATATCATTGTATGAACTACATATGTCCAAAACCCATATGAAATATTAGACTCATTCAATATGGATCTGGCCATATTTTTAACAGTCCTATTTTTCCTTTCAACTACTCCATTTTGTTGAGGAGTTCTTGCTAATGGATATTCTCTTTTGATCCCATGTTGTTAACAAAATCTATGAATTCACCTGAAGTAAATTCTCCTCATCTATATGATCTTACACACTTAATCCTTCTACTTTTTTTATTTACTACCAGTTCTTTGAATGCCTTGAACTTCTCAAAGACTTCTAACTTTTCTTTTAAGAAAGCTACCCAAGTTATTCTGGAGAAGTCATCTATTACATGAAGTAACTTTCACCTAGTAGACTCTTTGTCCTTTTAGGACCACAAAGTTTAGTTTGAACTAGTTTTAATTGTTCATATGACGTAAATTATTTTGACATGAAACTTGTTCTTGTTTGCTTTCCATGTTGACATTGTTCACAAAATGTGTTTTGTGGTCTTTTTATCTTGGGTAAATCTCTGATTGCCTTCTTGTTTCTTATTTTCACTATTTTTTCAATTTTAAGATGACTCATTCTTCTATGCCATAACCAACTCTCATATTCTTTTGATAAGAAAAACTTTTCTCCCTTAATATCACTTAGCATGTAAATATTATTTGTGGTTCTATTGGCATCTGCAATGAGCTTTCTAGTTATATCTTTTCTAATCTCACATCTATTTGGATGAAAATTTACCATGTGACCCTAATCACAAATATGACTTACACTTAGTAGATTGTGCCTCAATCCCTTGACATACAAAAAATTTTCCATCTTTGTATTTCCATTATCTAAACTCAAGGTTCATTTCCCACATATTTTTGATGAACCATTATCACCACATTTTACTGATCCTCCATTGATTTATTTAAGTACATGAAATTTATTCTTGTCCCCTATCATATGACTTGAACAACCACTCTTAAGAAACAATTTTTTTATCTTATCTTGCACATGAAGAGATATTTCTACCAAAATTGAATTCACATTTTATTGCTCTTTTCTCTCTTTCCTAATTGTTGAGATTATATTCTTTTGAGCCTTATGATTCTCTTTCTTTTTGTTTAATTTAGGAAATGCTATTTTACACCATTTTGTCTTGTGCCCAAATTTATTGCATTTGTAACATCTGATATTTTCATTCATGAGAGATGCAAAAGAATTAAAATTTCTATCAACATTATCTCTCACATAAGCAGTGCAATGTACAACTCTATGACCATAATTATTTCATGAAAAACAATACCCATGGAAGAGATTTTGTAACCTATTGGAGTGACTCACATAATATGGTTGCATGCTTTTTATTTTGCTATTCTTGTAATTGAATTTTATCCATGGATCATATTTGCCTTCTTCTTTCTTGATGCTTTTGCCTTTCAATGTATTATCATAGGTCATGGGCTCTTCTTCTTTCGATATATTTATTCCTTCAGAGCTTAAATCCTCTTTCTGTTTTCCTAACTTTATGTCCTGTTGTAGCTTACCCTTAGTTTTTTCAACTTCCTTTATATGAAAGACAATTTCTATTTCCAATATTTCACATTCTAACTCTTTTGCCTTTAATTGTTCTACCATATCCTGTTCAATTTTCTTTCCTTCTTCAAATTTTACCTTGAGCTCTGTGAGGTTTTGTAGAAGTTCCATCTTTACTTCCTCATCCTCTTGGATTTGATACTTCATACTTGAATTCTTCCTTCTTACCTTTTCCAAGTTTCTAAAAGTAGTAAAAAATTCCTCTTTTATGTCAATCATGGCTTCTTCTCCATATTTTGAGGTCATGTATGTTCTTGTGGGATATTTATTCTAGATGTTAGGCTTTTCATGAAGGAACCTACTCTGATACCAATTTAATAACATAAGCTTATACTGATAGGGAGTGAATAGTATAATATAAAATATTTTACTTTTCAATCCAAATGATAACATCAATAATATCAAAGCAAATAATAATACATACATCATCACACACATGAGATACTTGATTTAGCATGGTTCACCCAATGTGGGCTACTCCATGGAGAAAATATTTCTTATAAACTTTTCTCAATGAATATTTTGGGAAGCCAATCCCTATTACAATATTTATGGACTTTTTTCCAAAGGAGACACCAATCCTCCATGCTTTGATTAGTGGATCTCTCTCCACAGGAGAACTCTATCTCCTCTTCTCTGGCTGATGATATTCTACAAGACTTTTGCCCCCACTACTTTGGCTTGTGGGTCTCACTCTATAGGAGACCTCTATCCTCATTGCATTGGCTAATGGATATCTATCCACTAGAGACTGCTATCCTCTTTGCTCTATCACTTCCAAAGCCTGGTCTCAACTCTATCTCAAATCTGTACCAAAATCTATCCCTAGTCTAGCATAAATTTACTCTAAATCTACTCATAATTTTGCTCTTTATTCTATCTCGAATCTATTCTCAAGCCTTAGTAAAATAATTGATCAAAACTACCTTCAAGCCTTAGCACAAAGATTTAATAAAATTGATTTTAATTCTTTAGAACACATGCTCAAAAAGGATTTTTCAAAGATGCATAAAATTATCTTCAACCCTAACACAAGTAGTTTACAACCTCTAGCACAAATGACTCAAAACTTCTCAAAAATTTGATGCATAGATTGTTCTCAAATTCTAATCCAAATATTTCAATAACATTCCACAATGAAGCATAAAACCTCACTCAAATATTTCCAACTATGCTTATCAAACAATCATTTTCACTCCACCTTATTTTCCAAAACGTGCATTTCAAAAAATACTTTTAAAGAAAGGATGATGTGCCCATACCTTTTAATTGCTCTTGTGGAGATATACCTTCAAAAATTTATGTCATACACAATTTATTTTTCTAGTGCTACTTCAAGAGTTATTTATCAAAATGCTCTCTCAATACATCCATATGAGTTTTCTTCTCAAAAGATATTTCACCATACAAAAATTACAGTAAAATATCAAATCACTTCTACACCTTATTTCTCCTATTATTTCATACAAAATAATGCTCAACAAAACAACTAGAAATTACACACATGAATTTCAGTTATAAACCTTATACCTCCTTCTTATGAAACCAAAATAATGCACTTCAAATTTTAATAAAATCAAAGATATTTCCACTTTATCTCATGCATCAACCAAGTATTAATAATCTGAATTTTTCAACTTTTATCCCCTAATTAAATTAAAAATTAAATCCCTTTTATAATGTTTTAACTCCCTAACCATACCATACCACAATGACAAAATTTATTAAATCTTATAACTCAACCAAACATAAATTTGGATTACTTTATAAACAAATTATGCTGCCCTCAAGCAGTACCGGCGCTACTCAAACATATGACCTCACTAGCCTTCATGTCTTAGCACAAGGAAAAAAACCATGTGGGCTAGCCACCCATACAAACCAAAAGAGCACATGCTCTCTTTTATCCTCTACCATCGGTGCAAAAAAAAACCTCAACCAAAACCTTGTCACCTACATCTGTTGCATCTTGAACCCAAGACCTATCGGATACTACGATATACCATCATGAATATTGCCATATGGGCTACTTTCCCAGATGGGATAGAAGTTTAGAGACTTTGCTCCTTGTCCTTTCTTCCATCTCAAATTCTAAAAATTTACATCTTCTTCCTCTCCATCGTGATTCGAATGACGATCGAATGGGCACACAAATTTTGATGAATGAATGCCTTCTCAACCACTTCATCATTGGAATATTTATATGCAATGGTTGCATTAATATTTGACATCGATGCTAGATTTTTTTAAACATTTGACACTAAATAAAATATTTTATTTTAATTATAATTATTTAAATTCAAGGGATTTAAATATTATAATTTTATTTTCTTAGGTTAAACTTTTGCCACCAAGGATAATAAATTTAACCTTTTCTTTTTGTGGAATTACCACCAAGGTAAATAAAATAGATATTTTTATTTATCCTCTTTCAAATTTTGCCATGATAAATCAACTTGACCCTTTTATTTTTCAATACCACAATGGAGAAGGCTTTTCTCTCTTCTTGTTGCCTTATGACTCATGTGCCCTTTGAAGAAAATTCTCACAAATATTTCCATTAACCTTAGGATATTAAAACTTTTGACATCAATGACAACACAACATGCTCAAATTTTCAACAATATCCCCCTTTATCATTGATGACAACCCTTTTCTAAATTTTTTTTTTCAAATAATTTGATTCCAAATCTGTTCCCCCTGACTGAATGCTCTCCCCCTTACTCAAATCTCTCCCCCTTTGTCATCAATGGCAAATGGACTCCTTTGGGGATAAATATAATACTCTTAGCTTAACCCCCTCCCCACTTCCTCTCCTTTAGGTGATTAATTTTGGGGTGGGAGTAAAACTACTCCCAATTTATTTCTAAGATACTCAAAAGTTTCTTTTGGAAGTGGCTAGTGAAAATATCCACAATATGTTCCTTTGTAGAAACATATTTCAATTTGACTTGCTTGTCTATCACCTATTTTATCAAAAAATGGTATTTTATCGGAATGTTCTTTGTACTGAAGTGCATCACTGGATTTTTTGAAATATTTATAGCACTTGTATTATCACATAGTATGGAGATGGGATGATCATACTCTATCTTGAAGTATTTTAAGGTTTGCTTAATCCATAACACTTATGTACAACAAGCAACTTATATAATATACTCTGCCTCTACTATGGATAAGGATACTTATGCCTATTTCTTGCTTAGCCATGATACTAAACAATCTCCAAGAAAGAACACTCCTCCACTTGTGATTTTTCTATCATCAATACTACCTGCACAACTTGCATCTGTATATGCTATGAGAGTGAAATTATCACTTATGGGATACTAGAGTCCAAAATCCATATTCCCTTTAAATACTTGAGAATCCTCTTTCCTACCAGTACATGTGTTTCCTTTGGATCTACTTGAAATCTTGCCATCAGCCCCACTACTTTATATCTGGTCTTATAGCTATAACATATAGTAAGATGTTGATCATAAATCTATACAATATCTGATTTGCCTCAAGAGATTCATCATATTTACTCAACTTGCATCCCGTAATCATGGGGGTACTTACTGGTTTGCAATATTCTAATTTGAACTTCTTCAACATTTATTTTATATACTTAGTTTGTGAGAGAAATACACCCTTCTATGATTATGAAATCTATAATCCAAGAAAGAAGGACAGATCACCAAGCATTGACATTTCAAATTTATTCTGTATACTCTTTGCAAATTTTGACACATTTTATCATTATTGCCTCAAAAAATGATATCATCCAAATAAACAACCATAATTAGTAAGTTATTTCCTTCATTTTTGATGTGTAAATTGTTGTCAACTATTCCTTTTTTGAAACCCTGTTATTGACAATACTTATCCAACCTTGAATACCAAGATCTATAACCTTGTTTTAGTCCATAAACAACCTTATTTAATATGCATACATAATTTGGCTTATCAGTTAAGCTAAATCTCTCAAGTTCCTCAATGTAGACCTCTTCTTCCAAGATACCATTTAGAAAGACTGATTTAACATCTATTTGATACACTTTGAAGTTTTTGAAACTTGATAAGGATAAAAACATCCTTATGACCTCAAGTTATGCAACATGAGAAAATGTTTTATCAAAATCAATCCCTTAAACCTCTGCATATAATTTGCATACCAATATTACCTTATTTCTAACTACCTAACCATCTTTATTTAACTTGTTAATGAAAACCCAGTTAGTGCCAATTACATTCTTATCTTTTGATCATGGGACAAGTTATCAAGTATCACTTTTTTCTATTTAATCCAATTCCTCATCCATTGGCTTGACCCAAAACTTATCTTCTCTTGCATCATTGAAATATTTGGGCTCAATTTTAGATAGTAAGGAAATATTTGCATGCTCACTAGTTTCTATTATCTTCCTCGTCTATTTTTCATCTAGATTTGTAATAATTAGATATTTTGGATGATTTTTTCGCACGTACCTAGATGAAGTATTAGGTAGTATTATTTGAGCTTCTTATTCTTCTTCTAATTCTTCACCTAATTCTTCTTGGCAACTTTCTTCTTCAATTTATTGAATTTATCCTTTTGACCTTATCTATTCATCAATTGTCACATTTATATTTTCCACAATTGTATGTGTCCTCTTATTGTAGAACCTATAGGCTTTGATCTTAGTTGAATAGCCAAGGAAAATACCTTCATCACATATTGAATTAAACTATCCCTAATTTTTCTCTTCCCATCTTATGTAGTATTTGCTTCCAAAAATTTTGAAATATTTTACAGTAGCTAGTCACCCTTTCCAGAGCTCATATGGGATTTTGTGATGATTTACTCTTACTTGAGCTCTATTTATGATATATCATTGTATGAACTACATATATCCAAAACCCATATGAAATATTAGACTCATTCAATATGGATCTGGCCATATTTTTAATAGTCCTATTTTTCCTTTCAACTACTCCATTTTGTTGAGGAGTTCTTGCTAATGGATATTCTCTTTTGATCCCATGTTTTTTACAAAATCTATGAATTCACTTGAAGTAAATTCTCCTCCTCTATATGATCTTACACACTTAATCCTTCTAATTTTTTTATTTACTACCAGTTCTTTGAATGCCTTGAACTTCTCAAAGACTTCTAACTTTTCTTTTAAGAAAGCTACCCAAGTTATTCTGGAGAAGTCATCTATTACATGAAGTAACTTTCACCTAGTAGGCTCTTTGTCCTTTTAGGACCACAAAGTTTAGTTTGAACTAGTTTTAATTGTTCATATGACATAAATTCTTTTGACATGAAACTTGTTCTTGTTTGCTTTCCATGTTGACATTGTTCACAAAATGTGTTTTGTGGTCTTTTTATCTTGGGTAAATCTCTGATTGCCTTCTTGTTTCTTATTTTCACTATTTTTTCAATTTTAAGATGACTCATTCTTCTATGCCATAACCAACTCTCATCTTATTTTGATAAGAAAAAATTTTCTCCCTTAATATCACTTAGGATGTAGATATTATTTGTGGTTCTATTGGCATCTGCAATGAGCTTTCTAGTTTTAGATTTTCTAATCTCACATCTATTTGGATGAAAAGTTACCATGTGCCCCTGATCACAAAGTTGACTTACACTTAGTAGATTGTGCCTCAATCCCTTGACATACAAAACATTTTCCATATTTGTATTTCCATTATCTAAACTCAAGGTTCATTTCCCACATATTTTTGTTGAACCATTATCACCACATTTTACTGATCCTCCATTAATTTCTTTAAGTACATGAAATTTACTCTTGTCCCCTATCATATGACTTGAACAACCACTCTTAAGAAACAATTTTTTTATCTTATCTTGCACATGAAGAGATATTTCTACCAAAATTGAATTCACATTTTATTGCTCTTTTCTCTCTTTCCTAATTGTTGAGATTATATTCTTTTGAGCCTTATGATTCTCTTTCTTTTTGTTTAATTTAGGAAATACCATTTTACACCATTTGGTATTGTGCCCAAATTTATTGCATTTGTAACATCTAATATTTTCATTCATGAGAGGTGCAAAAGAATCAAAATTTCTTTCAACATTATCTCTCACATAAGCAGTGCAATGTACAACTCTATGACCATAATTATTTCATAAAAAACAATAGCCATGGAAGAGATTTTGTAACCTATTGGAGTGACTCACATAATATGGTTGCATGCTTTTTATTTTGCTATTCTTGTAATTGAATTTTATCCATGGATCATATTTGCCTTCTTCCTTCTTGATGCTTTTGCCTTTCAATGTATTATCATAGGTCATGGGCTCTTCTTCTTTCGATATATTTATTCCTTCAGAGCTTAACTCCTCTTTCTATTTTCCTAACTTTATGTCCTGTTGTAGCTTACCCTTAGTTTTTTCAACTTCCTTTATTTGAAAGACAATTTCTATTTCCAATATTTCACATTCTAACTCTTTTGCCTTTAATTGTTCTACCATATCCTGTTCAATTTTATTTCCTTCTTCAAATTTTACCTTGAGCTCTGTGAGGTTTTGTAGAAGTTCCATCTTTACTTCCTCATCCTATTGGATTTGATACTTCACACTTGAATTCTTCCTTCTTACATTTTCCATGTTTCTAAAAGTCGTAAAAAATTCCTTTTTTATGTCGATCATGGCTTCTTCTCCATATTCTGAGGTCATGTATGTTCTTGTGGGATATTTATACTGATAAGGGGTGAATAATATAAGATAAAACATTTTACTTTTGAATTCAAATGATAACAACAATAATATCAAAGCAGAGAATAATGCATACATCATCACACATATGAGAGACATGATTTAACATGGTTCACCCAATGTGGGCTACTCCATGAAGAAAATATTTCTTATAAACTTTTCTCAATAAATATTTTGGGAATCCAATCCCTATTACAATGTTTATGGAATTTTGTAAAAAGGAGACACCAATCCCCCATGCTCTAATTAGTGGATCTCTCTCCATAGGAGAACTCTATCTCCTTTGCTCTAGCTGGTGATCTTCTAGAAGATTTATTATCCCACTACTCTAGCTTGTGTATCTCTCTCCATAGGAGACCTCTGTCCCCACTACACTAGATGATGGATCTCTATCCACTGGAGACTACTATTATTTCTTCTCTGTCACTTACAAAGCTTGGTATCAACTTTGTCTCAAATATTTACCAAAATATATCCCAAATATAGCACAAATATACTCTAAATCTACTCATAATTCTTCTCTTTATTCTATCTCAAATATATCCTCAAGCCTTAGTAAAATAATTACTCAAAACTGCCTTCAAGAATTAACACAAAGATTGAACAAACCTGCTCTTAATTATTTAGAACACATGCTCAAAAAGGATTTTTCAAATATGCATAAACTTTTCTTCAACCCTAGCACAAGTAGTTCACAATCTCTAGTGCAAATGAATCAAACTCTTTCAACAATTTGATGCACAAATTGTTCTAAAATTCTATTCCAAATATTTCAATAATGTTCCATAATGAAACATAAAACCTCACTCAAAGATTTCCAACAATGCTTATCAAAAACTCCTTTTCACTCCACCTTATGTTCCAAAATATTCATTCCAACAAACACTTTAAACAAAGAATGATGTGCCGATACCTTTTAGTTGCTCTTGTAGAGATATACCTTCAAAACTTTATCTCATACACAATTGATTTTTCTAGTGCTACTTCAAGAGTTACTTATCAAAATGCTTTCTCAATACATCCATATGAATTTTCTTTCCAAAAGATATTTGACTATATAGAAATTACAATAAAATATCAAATCACTTTTACACCTTATTTTTCTTATATTTTCATGCAAAATAATGCTCAATGAAACAACTAGAAATTACACACATGAATTTCACTTATACACCATATACATTCTTCTTATGAAACCAAAATAATGCACTTTAAATTTCAATAAAATCAAATAAATTTCCACTTTATCTCATGCATCATCCAAGTATTATTAATATGAATTTTCACCATTCATCCCATTTTTAAAATAAAAATTAATTCACTTTTCTAACCTTATAACTCCATAACCATACCATGCCACATTGAAAAAAATTATTAGACCTTTTAACTCCTTAATCAAACACAAATTTGAATACCTTTTTAAAAAAATGTGTTTTCCCTTAAGCGCTACTTTTGCTGCTCGAACCTGCGACCTCGCTAGCCTCTGCACCCTAGCATAAGGGAAAACACCATGTGGGCTAGCCACCCACACAAACCAAAAGAGCACATGCTCTCTTTTATCCTCTAGCACCGGTAAAAAATGAAACCTCAAGCAAAACCTTGTCACTTGGCTCCATCACATCTCAAACCTGAGACCTATCGGCTGCCATGACTTAATGCTAAGGACATTGCTATCGAGGCTACCTACCCGGATGTAATAGAAGTTTGGAGACTCTACTCCTTGTCCTTTATTCCACCTCAACTTTTGAAAATTTATGTCTTCTTCCTCTCCATCGTGAGTCGAACGATGATCGAATGAGTGCACACATTTTGTTGAATGAATGCCTTCTCAACCACTTTATCAGTACAATATTTATATGTAATGGTTGGTTTAATATTTGACTTCAATGCTTGAGCATTTTAAACCTTTGGAACCAAATAAAATATTATATTGTAATTATAATTATTCAAATCCAAAGGATTTAAATATTATAATTTTATTTTCTTAGGTTAAAATTTTGCCACCAAGGTTAATCAATTTAACATTTTCTTTTTGAAGAATTACCACCAAGGTAAATCAAATAGAACTTTTTATTTTTCCTCTTTCAAATGATGCTATGATAAATCAACTTGACCCTTTTATTTTTCAATACCACCATGGAGAAGGCTTTTCTCTCTTCTTGTTGCCTTATGCCTCATGTGCCGTTTGAATAATATTCTCACATATATTTCCATCAACCTGAGGACATTAAAACTTTCTACACTAATGACAATACAACATGCTCAAATCTCCAACACATGATTGATAATGTCAACCAATGATGGGATGTCTCTTTCCCTTGGCTTGTTTGGATGCACAAGTTCCAAATTTTCTTGGAGCCCAATATTTCCTATTTTTCTTGGAGTCTTCTTCAACAAGGGCTTCTTGTTGGGGAGTGTCTTCGATATTTAACTATCCCCAACATTTCTTTCTCTTTTTATCTTTAGTATAAGGAATTTATCCATATTTGTTGGATCTATGCTCAATATTATTCCCTTTTGGAGTGATGTTTTTGCTTTTTTAAACCCTATTTTTATGCCACGCTTGAGTGGAATAATAGCATTTTGAGAGACCCCCAACCCTTGTTGACTATTTTATTTGAAGTGTGGAACTTTTTTTGTATGGCGGCCCTATAAAAAACATGGAAATATAGAAATGACTATATATTTTGTAAGTGTTATTCCTCTCTTCACATATCTCCTTTTGAGAAATCTAATATTATTTTTTCTATGTATTTCAAATTATTGTTCATGTCAATAAGGTGACTATGGAGATATCTCATATTCAAGAGCTTATTGATCATTATATGAGTGCTCCATGCATAGTCAATCAGGTTCCTCCTACATAGGATTATCCTCGAAGTTAGTCTAGGTCTAGGCAACATCATCGCTTAGCCCCAAATTGCACTCCTATCCCAACACAAGGTCCCCTTCCTTACAAAGTTGTCCTCGGTAATCTAATTTATCCACTCTCTTCCCTATCTCCTTAACTCAATGCTTAGATCAAGTCAGGTGCTCTAGTATTTATTGTTAATGAGGACCTATTTATTCATAGCTAAGGAGATGTTCCTGACATTTCTCCTTCTATATAGGGATGGAGTTTGGCACCAAAGTCTCATGATTATAATTTTGGGTGGGATTTTTTCCTAGTGGTGTCTAAACCCACATAATGGTTGTTCATCATTGTGAGGATTTCTCTTTTTTTGCTTTTGCTCTTATGGAGTGTACTCAACCATCATTTTTAGTATGTAATCATTTTGTTAGCTAGTTTATAGTATGTCCATTAGTTTTGTAAGGTGGTTTTGATTAGCTATTAGTTTATTTATTGGTTTCCCATGTTTTTTTACAGCAGTGGTTTTTTATTGCTCAAAATTTTCCTTGACTTGCATACATTTTTTGATGTAGTAATTTGTTTTCATCTGTATATTTTTTTGATTGCATAAATTTTATAATTATTATAGCAACATTTTGTTTTAGCTATTATGATAAGGTAAAGACTTTGTACATTTATCCTTTCTTCTTCTGACGGAATTTTTTTGATCCATTAAGCTTTTCTATTTTTTATATGATAAGAATAGGCCACCATATAAATCCACTATTTGTACCAATAATTCAAAACTAATTTTATTTCATTTTCAACTTCACAATTTGGTTTATCTAGATTAATTAAGCACTATAGAAAGAGATTTTATACAAAAACTATTGTACACTTACAAGATTTATTCCATGCAAAATACATAAATTACAAGAGTTATTTCCATAAACTTCACCATCATTGAGATTTACATCCACCATGCCATTGTTTGTAGCTTCACATAATGAATCTCCACATAATGAATCTCAATGGTATCCTTACTCTCTAATTACTTGAAACATAGTTTATATATTCTTGACTCTCCAAATATCCCTTGTTCTTGCTTGTCTTGGACCAAATAAGCCTCACATTATCTTCTCTTCCAAATTTAGAAGTGTAATTGATATTTCTTCAATAATGATATCTTCCAAGTCTAAAAACGTAGGTAAATGGTTTTTTTTTCTTTTCCCTCCACATATTCCTCTTGAAACATGTACAAAATAGTTTTTAGGCAATTTTGCATATGCCCAAGTTTCTAATTTATCCCATTATATGATAATCCATTGGTTGTATGTTATTTTGATATTTTAAAGATCTAAATAGAAAAATTTGGAGTGGAATTTTGGTAGGGATATATGCAATAATGTTAAAAATATTTACTATAAATTTCATCTTATTTAGATCTCTCATGATAGAGAAAATAATATTGAATAAAAGAACACATTTTATAGATTGGTTTGGTCAAAGAGACATCTTTTGGCATAAAATATAAGCATAAATTATGCTCTAAATATTAGATCACTTACCATAAGAGTAACTTGTAGCACAAGGGTGCAGTATTCCCTATGGGGAGGTGATTCTCAGAGGTTTGGAATGATCAATTTATTGTTCTTTTTCAAATACGCATATTGTACAATCGTAGAGTCTTCCAAACAATTGATATGCAACTAAAAAATATCTTGTATGCACTCAAATCATACAATATCTCACAAGATGTCTTTCCTGATGTAATATTCTTGATAGATCACTTCCAAGGCTCACACTAGTGGTGGTTCAATTTAATTATTCATACTAGTGCATTAACATCATCCATAAACATAGAAAAGTAACATGCAACAATAAGATACTGCAAAATACTAATCCATCATTCCAAAATCATACAATTACATGAGATAATGCTATGCAATATGGTTCTTCATTCATTACTCTTCAATGGTACATTACAATCACTAACAACTTCCACAAGGATACACAATAAACTAGTAATTCCACACAATGATCAGATAGATGCATTCAATAACTAGACCTATGAAATTAAAAGGGGGGAGTCTTATATAACTTCAGCCTAGGATTTTCCAAGAGTTTCTTGAGGTAATTCATTATTTACAATTGCCCACATATAATGGATCTTAATTACACCCTTTACTAAGTCTAATTACATTTATTATCAAATTCATTCACAAATACAACTCAAATTACATTTCATTTATGTTTCATTGCATTACATTATACCTTGTACATTTTAGCTTCCAGTTTATACATTTTACTCCTAATTTGTACATTTTACTTTTGTTTTGTAAGTTTTACTCCTGCTTTGTATGTTTTACCAAAACTATCAAAATTGTGAAAACTAAGCAAATTCTCTTTGTCACTTCTTCTTCTTCTTTTGGGAGGTGGATTTGTTGCCTACATCTACCCTCCACTTTACTTTGGTTGATGTCCTCACCGAATCATATTTCTATTTTATTTGGGTCTCATATTATTTGACCAAGGATTCACTATCTTCCAGTTGGGCATGAAGACTTATGTGTTGGTTCTGCAACTTGGCTACGTAGTTGCCTATATCTACCGCTTTCATACCATGATGGTTGGTTGTATCCTTGGTAGTATTTCGGATTTACCTTAATTATTTTTCATGTTTAGTAGCACTCCTCTTAAGATTCTCCTCTAAATGTGCTTTTGTTCGAGCTTCTACTACTAACTCTTCATTCTTATCTTTATATGTACCATGTTGGATTGCCTCCCCACAATTTCCTCCCTTTATTGAACTAACGACTACTCCTACTATCATTTCTAAAGTTATTGTTATTCCAGTTTAGGTTGCAACTTCCTAGATATTTTCGTTCAACGGTGTACCTTCTCATAATCTTCAATATCAAAATCCTCGGGATGAGATTGTTGTTTCCCTATTGGTTCCTTGATTTCCTTTTGTTGTTTAGGCAAGTCCACCTGTTGTTCTTCTATCACCTATTTTTCTTCCCAATTCTGCTAAAATTCCATCAATGTGGCCTCTTCAACAACAATGTTTTCCTATTATTTTGATGCATGCACCACTCCTTGTATATTTTGTGCATTTGTATCTTCTTGTGCATCACTCTATTCAGTTTGATTAGTGCCTCCTCCCATCATGAATCTAAAGTGAGACTTATTTTTCTCTCTTGACTCTCCTTCAGAGGATTCCACTACCACATTGGATTTCTTCCTTACTTCCTGTGTAGTGGATATCACTTCTTGTACTATTTGTCTTACTTGTATATCATCCAAAATTTTAGAAGAGTCCAAAATTTTAATATTGGTAGACTAGAAAATCTATGGGAACTCTACCATCTCGTCTACATCTACCCAATACCAATTATGTAAACCCAACCTCTCCAAGTATGATTTTCCTTCCTCTTATTGATTCTCTTGTACAAGCTTAGTTTACTTTTTCAAAATGGGATTGTTTGCCATTCTCTCCTATTGTCTTCTTAGTTGTTGATAGGCCATTGTATAAGCTTGAGGATCAAGATTTTCTTGAGACTCCTCGGGTCTTCTTAGATAGTCATCATAATCACTACTCTCTGTGTTAGGTTTCCTTACCAACCAATGTATTCCTTCATCACTAGATTTACTCGAACCTACTCGTGTGTTACCTTGTGGTTCAAGTGATGTGGTTTCTTCTTCAATGTATGACAAAATTATTTATAAATCTTCATTTGTCATTTGTATATCAAATGGTGCTACTTGTGATATTTTTCCTTCACTTGTAATTGCACCATCATTTATTATACCACTTATTTGAGTTATCCCCTCATTTTCCTCCCCTTATCCTTCTAGTTCCTGTATCCTAGATTCTCTTTGCTCATCGAACCTTCATATTGTACCGTCCAATTATTAGATGATTTGCTACCTCAACCTTGAATTATGCCCTTCTAGTGTTTGAAATTCCTGCTATAGTTATTGCATTTTTAGTCACACTATTTGATGTAATAGCCCTATCTAAGCTAATAGAGTAAGTCCAACCAATTATCCATCAATGGTCTCATTCCCATTTTTATCTCGAACTTCCATTTCAAAAGTGTCCACTCTATCTTCATATCGTACTACTAATAGTATCCTTATTTTTCATTCTACTTGTTGGGGTAGTTCTCTATGTTCCACCCGAGGATACATAATATTTTGATTTACTTGGGATGCTTATTCTTGCTTTTATCTATCCATGGGTAATAATATTATCTTTGATATCCTCTTCCATTTGTAGGAATCTACTCTTTGTCTTCATATGTTACTCATTTGGTCCCATTTACAAATCTGACAGGCACCTACATTCTTCTTATTTCTTTGGGTCAAGGTACCAACTCCTATCATTCTATAGTTATCTATCTCCTCCAATTTTGAAAATAAGTGTGTGAGTCCCATGTTAGTCTCTTATTATGATGAACCTTGCTCATATTGAGTTCTCCATTAAGCTCCTGCTCGTCTTCTCCATTCAATCTCTTTTGAAGCAATGAATAAGCATTGTACTTTGTAGGGATTAAACTTTGAGCCATATACAGTGTTAATTATCTCAGTCCCATTCAAGTTTTGCAACTTGACTACTCCATTTTTCATTACTTCCACCACTTTGGAGGGACCAAGCCATAAAGTATTCAACTTACGAGGCTTGATTTATTGCTTCCCATTAAAATTTAGAACTAAGTCACCCAAACTAAGTTATAGCTTTCTTAGGTGTTTTTCATGCCATAGTTTCCTTCTTTTATGGGCTACCTCAATTTACCATTGTTCCATAACTCTTATTTCATCCAACTTAATTAGTGCTTTCAGTCACTCATCCAAAATTTCCAGATCACCCAAGTGATGCTCCACTACAACACTCTGACTTGGTATAAATAATTTGACTAGCACCACTGCATCTTTTTCATACATCAACTAGGAAGGTGTATGCTCTGTTGTTAATTTAAAATTTGTTATGTATACCCATAAAACAGATTGTAACTTTTCCTCCCAATCTGCTCCTTCTATTCCACAATTTTGTACCAAGTATATACTAAAATTTTATTTGTTGCTTTCGCATAACCATTGGATCTAGGGTAATACATACTAGACAATGAATGCAAAATCTTGAATTTAGTTGTCAACATCTTAATGATATCATTTACAAATTGTCCTCCTCGATCACTTGTTATTTGTAGTAGAATTCTAAATCTTGTATTTACCTATTCATACAAGAATCTTATTGTACTTTTGGCTGAGTTATCAGGTAGCACTCTCACTTCAATCCACTTTGTCAAGTATTTTTTTGCTACCACAATGTACCTACACTTCCTTCTTTGAGAAGTTTTTAATGGTTCTATGAAGTCCAATCCCCATATTTCAAATAGTTCCTCGAGTTGTGATGGATGAAATGGCATAAAGTCTCTCTTTACTAGCTTCCCCATACTTTGACAAGTATTGTATGCTTTTACGTATTATTTTGCATTATTATACTATATGGAACACCATTATATTGCTAGTAATATTTTCCTAGCAGTGGCATCTAGTCCCATGTGCCCTCCTGCTAAGTATTTATGAGCTTCTTTCAATGTCACTTTAAATTCTTTCTCCATCATGCATCTTCGTAAGATACCATCAATTCCCATCTTATACAACAATCCCACTATCAACTTGAAGGGTGTTGACTTCATAATTAATTTCTTCTTCTTGGTTGCTATCATCTCTTGTGGCAACTCTCCTATGGATAGATACTGGCCAATCAACTTGTACCATTATAGAAAAATATAGATGGTGAATAACTATGCATAAGGTAATTCATCCAAAATCCTTTAACCTGTAGGCTATCTTAATCGTATCTAAGATAGTTGGTCTACAATTACATGATTCTTTCCAAGTCTTACTACCACTCAAAATATGAACTCCTATAGTGTGACGATCCACTTACTAACCCATCCTTGTATCACCAGTTTGTTTATAAAGTACAATAGAGCTTGGTATTCTACATAAAAAGTGAAGGGATTCACCAAGTAAATAATAACTAAACTTTTGAATTGCATATACCATTCCCAAGGCTTCTCTTTTTGTTGTACTATAGTTTCTTTCTACCCTTGACAATAGATGACTAGAAAATAAAATAGGTTGATCCAACTTAAATTATCCTTCTTGTGCTAAAGCACATCTAATTTTAAAATTTGAAGCATCAATATGGACATGGAATTCCTTATCCCAATTTGGAAACACCAAAATTAGGCTACTGACAAGATTGGCCTACAAGTCCTCAATGTCTCCTTGGTGCTCCTCTGTCCATCTTAAAGGAACATTTTATTTGTCACTGAATCTAATGGATAAGACACGTGCATAATTCTTGATAAACCTTTAATAATACCCATCGATCCAAGGAAGGTTTTAAGTGAATTCACATCATATGGTTCTTCCATGTGCAATATCATACAGATCTTATCAGGATCTATTTTTAATCCCTCACTACACACTATGTGCCCTAACAACTTTCTATATGGTACCATCAGGTAACACTTTATAGGGTTTAATGAGATATGTGTATTTTTGCACCTACTCATACATTCACTAAGGGTAGGAAGATGCTCCTTCATCTCCCCATAAATGGACCAGTCATCAAAAAATACTTTGAACTTATCTATTACCAACTGATCAAATATATACAGTATAATGCATTGAAATGTAGTTGGGGCATTGCATAGCTTAAATAGCATTTGAATATATGCATAGATGCCATTCTCCAAAATAAATGTGGTCTTAATTTTATTTTCCTTGACTATGCTTATTTTATTGTAACCCAAAAATCCATCTAGAAATGAATGATCATGTCCTACAACTTCCTCTAGAATGGAATCTATGAAGGGAATAGGAAAGGGATCCTTAATTGTTACTATGTTTAGACTTCTAAAGTCCACATATATTCTAATTTTATCCACTTACTTCTTCAAAGTGACCACTATAGGTGATACTCATTCAATGATTGTAACCTTGAAGATGATTCCAACATCCAATATCTTCTCTATCTTTTCATTCCCTAATGAAGCATATTTTAGATTCATCCTATATGGTCTTCTCCTTACCGGTTGTGCTTTAGGCATCAACATGATATTATGGACACATAACTTAGGTGGTAATCTCTTCAACTCATATTTCCATACAAATACATCCTTATATTCTAAGAATATATTAAAGGCTACCACTTTCAATACAAGGTTCCAATTATCACCATAGTGAATCATCCTAGGTTCCTCCTCCATCCCTAGATTGATGTCCACTATCAAAGGTATTTTGTATTTGATATTTTATGGCTCACTCACTGATTTCTCCACATTCTTCAGGTGTGCTAGTCTTGCATCAATTTTTGCATCTCCTATTGTATATTCTACAAAATATTTTGGAAATATGTATTTCTCTTCCAATTCCTTTTTAGGTTCCTGGATGACTTTTATTTCATCTTGTTTTTACTTGATCTCCTTCGAGTTAATACAAAGGAATTTGGGCTGAAAAATTTTGTACTCCTCCATTTTCCAATGAATAATTTCACTATCATATCTAGCTTCATCTTCACTACATTCATAATGGTACATTATTCCTTCTTCATTAGGTTCATATCCTTCATCTCCTGAGGAGTTTTCTGATTCGTCGGTTGTGGCTACATCCTCATGGACCATTTGGTTATTAAAATTAGTCATATAATTATGTTTTCCATTTATAAAAGTGATCTTATTCTTTCCCCAGTTGTGATTAATTTTAGCTACACGTATCCATCCTCTTCTCAATAGAGCATCATACGCAGGATTATACATAGTAATCACAACAAAATCCAAGACAACTCTTGGTTAGATATCACCACCTATTGTGCTATCAATATTTCATTAATATCGATACCATACTAGTAGTAACAATATAGTCGAAAGCTATGTTCCCATAGATATCGAGGACCAAGTTCTAGAAAAGTTCTTTTAGGTAGCACATTGACATTGGATACTTCATCTACGATCACTTGCATCAATTTGTACCCTAAAATATCCATATGAACTCATGTGAGTTTCTTTACCACATCAATAATTAATATGGTGGGGTCCATAAATTTATCTTTTTGTTTCTTCTTTTGAATCATTTGACTCTAAACTTCCATTACCTTGTGGGGTTATATCTCCTCCATCATCGCTTTTTGTAATGATGGGATAGCTTCCAAGGAGTTAGTAAATTTGATTTCTATTGTGGTGTTCAAAATTTGTGCTACCAGATTCTGTACAAATACCTTATCTTTTGATGGTTTCTTCAGTTCCTTATCTTTTGCTAACATTACTTGCTTAGATTTTTAAGCTTCACCTTCTAGTACTTTCTTTTCTACTTGCCATCATTACTTTTCTTTTGTTGGATCAGACTACTTATCCTTTTTATCCTGATTCATTATCATGGGTAAAAATTCATGGGTTTCCTCTTTAACTTGAGGAACCTAAATATTCAAATAATTTACATTTTACAAGTTACTTGAACTCACCTACTTGGGGCAATTTACTTCCTTGTGATTACCCAGACCACACCACCTACACATGTGTGTATTGTTTACTTGTTGCACTTCCTATCTCTGAGGCAAAGGATATTTTTTTACAAAATGCCCCCTCCTAGAAATTACGACATTGTATGATCAACCTCCCTTCTGAGTCATACTGTAAATGACTCTATCCTCCTAGATGATTATCTTGGTTCTACCTTCCATCTCATCAACTATTTCTATAACTACCACTTGTTACGACTTGTGGATGTACTTTTGCATTATACGGACATAGCATCACCTTGTATCCCATCACATTACATATATTATAGTAATAATTTCATGGATACTTTATATTTGTATGGCCCTCGATTTTACATTTTGTGTACCAAATATCATTCTTGTTACGATTGCTTCTTTCTTATTTTATGATCTTGTCTGATTTTTGATGGAATGATGCTATTGTCCTTTGTATAGTGTGTTCTTCTCCACTATCTAAATAATTGAACTTGGGATGAGATAATATTCTTGTATACATCTACTTCGAGTCACTTTAAAAATTCTTTGCATGCTTTAAAGCTTCATCATATTTTTTTGATGGTATTGCCTTCATATTTTTCTTATATTTTGGTAGAAATCCATCTATGAACCATCGCTTTACCAATACATCTGCCAAAGTCATCTGCATCTTGTCTACTAACTACTTTAATCTATGATTATATGTTTGTGTTTTCTCCTCTCCTTCGTTTCTCCTTCACTTAATTCTATTTTGGAAATCTTTCTTTTTTTTTAGAAAAATACTCCCAATCCTCTCATGGTAGTAGGCAATAAAGTAAACCAATCATCTATATGATCTACGCCATTTTCCCTCAAAATGGTTATGCAGGTTCTAATATGCCTTTTGGGGTCTTCGTTACCTTCACTTGTAAAGGGTGGACATATTTGCTTGGCTACCATATTAGCCATATTTTGTGAATCATCCTCATCACTTGAGGTGTCCCTTGGAATCTCTATATAATTCCTCCTTGGGGGTTTTTCACTATGCTTGTCATCAAAAGTTTCTATCTGAGGTATCTTGTACTCTCCCACCAGTCGTTGACCAAACTCACATGCATATTCACTCAGGGATTTCCTTCGCTGATGTGAGGGAGATGGTCTTGGTATTTATTCCTAAGACCTCACACTCTATTTCCCTGGTTCCTGAATCCCATTCTCTCCCCTCCTTTGCAATGCTTCTATCACTTTCTCAGATGTCACCATCCACTCTCATTCCTCATGCACCACTTCTATATCAACTTATTTCTCTATTTTAGGTGGTTCTAGTACCTCCTCTTCTGTCTCCATTAATAGTACCTCAAAATATCCTTTATCATATGTCCAAACATGCTATATTTCTAGTTCATGTGTACTATGGTTAGAATTACTTGCATTTCCTCTTTGAGTAATTCTCATGCTCCTTCTCACTAGAATGTCCTCTTGTAATTCTTGCATCCTACATATTTGCACACTGGTGTCTGTCATTCACCTACAATTTTATAATATTGGTACTTTGTTAGTTTAACCCATTTTAATAAAAATTCCAATTTCAATAAGGTAATAGTGCCAAATGTAGCACAGGGGTGCAGTATTCCTAATGGGAAGGTGATTGTCAGAGGCTTGAAATGATCAATTTATTGTTCTTGTTCAAATACCAAAATTGTACAATTGTAGATTCTTTTCAACAATTGGTATGCAACTGCAAAATATCTTGTATACACTCAAATCGTCCAATAGCTCCCAAGATGTCTTTCCTGATGAAATATTCCTCATATATCACTTCCAAGGATCACACCAGTGGTGGTTTGATTCCATTATTCATACTAATGCATTAATATCATCCATAGACATAGAAAAGTAACATGTCATAATCTGATACTACAACATACTAATCCATAATTCTAGAATCATACAATAATGTGAGAGAATGCTATGCAATATGGTTCTTCATTCATTACTCTTCAATGGTACATTATATTTTCTAACAACTTCCACAAAAATACACAATAAACTAGTAATTCCACACAATGATCAGATAGATGTATTCAATAACAAAACCTACAAAATTGAAAGGGGGGACCTTATATAATATCTACCCAGGTCGTTCCAAGATTTTCCTAAGGAAATTCATTATTTACAACTGCCCACATATAACAGATATTAATTACACCCTTTACTAAGTCTAATTACATTTATTATCAAATTTGTTCACAAATACAACCCAAATTACATTTCATCTATGTTTCATTGCATTAAATTATACCTTGTACATTTACATTTTTCTCTTGCTTTGTACGTTTTACTCCTACTTTGTACATTTTACCAAAACTATCAAAATTGTCAAAATTATCAAAACTAGGCAAATCCTCTTTGTTACTTCTTATTCTTCTTTTAGGAGGTGGATTTTCTGACTACATAACTCAATATGTATTTAATTTGGTTTGTTTATGACTAAATTATTACTCCTTAGTCTTGATTAGATTTGGATTTTTTATATTGATTTTTAAGGGTTAAAGGATGCACTTGAAATCAAATTAATTTTCTAAATTGTTCTTGATTCTAGGAATAAATTTTTAAACATTCTTTAAAATCTAATTTCATCTTAAGGACTTATAGCCAATAAATATTTTTAGCTTATTTTGGATGCTCGCATGATCAAACCCACTTGACCATTATCCCTTGATGTCTATTTTATATGCTCCCAACTGACCTATTATAAATCTATATGGATCACATATCCCCTTTGAGAAGGCTTTTGGCATCTAAATTCTTACATATTGTGTTAGCTTTTGAGGATGTATATTGAAAGAAATGTAGGCAAAAGATGTGAAATAAGAAAGCTATGATAACTATATGATAATGATACTATAATATGTAGGAAAATAATGAGATAGACTTCTACAATAACCTAATAACATGCCATTAATGAAAGCTCATGAAAATGGTAGAATGCAATATAATGGAGGACTTGAACACTCCATAATTTTAATGAAGAACTACATTGTACCTACTCACTACTACAATCTAAATCTCTATAGTAACATTATCTCTCACACTTTTTACTCTCTATCATAAAGGTCTATATATAGGAAGATATATGCCTTGGACTTTACTCTACCTATGAATCTTCATCTACCTATCCTATGACTCATGTACATGTGGACTATATGAACATTTACATCATCGCACATTCTACCACTTGTGCATTTATTACTTGCTTGAAGTAACTACTCAAATCTTACTCTAAAATAAACTCCTACTCTAGTTATGTACCCAAGGTGGTACATTGGCAAGTTATAAATAATGTAATATAATCTAACACCCCCATTCTATTATATTATTTGATATTAAAGAAATTTTATCTTCGATATGGATATTCATTTGGTTTTGGAATTTGTACTCTCCTCTACTTTCTTTATTATGCCCCCTATATGTATCTTGTTCAAGTAAGTACTTAGCATCTTCACAAAAATATATATTTTCTAAGAGAGCTTTAACTTCATGTTCCTTTGTAGGTTCTTCCATTTCTTGAATTTCCTTGATCTCGTGATCTAAGTGCCCTTTTGATTCCCTTATAAATATTGTAATTTAGGATAATTGTATTGATTATGAGAAGGATATGGATGCCAAATTTATTGCTAATGTGGACCATATTGATTTTTATAGTGTTATCTTGTTTGGTGGGCTTTCATAGTTTGTCTGATTTTCTTGATACTGGTTTCTAGGATTGAATCTACAATAGTTGGTACTATGTCCTTTCCTCTTGTATACTTGATAATATCTATTACTCCATGGTATTTATCCTTTTGAGGATGAGGTAATATTTCCCTATGGATTATCCTTTGAAACTAATGCATTGTTAGTCATTTTATCTTTAACTATATTTTCCACCTCATATTATTGAAGAATATTGACTAACTCATCAAAATATGTATCTTTACTTAGGATTTGTAAATATGTAACTAAGTGCTTGGAACTATTTGGAAGTGCTCTCAAGGTAACTTGAACAAGAAACTTATATTCTACCTTTTCTCCTAATGTTAATAATTTTTCTTTTATTTCTGCTACATTCCTTAGGAATAGTTCTATACTTTTACCACTATTCATTTTCAAAGAATGTAATTGAGTTTGAATATTTAAGATATTTGTTTTATTATTCCCTTCAATATGTTTGCTAAGATTTTCCAATCTTCTGTAGATGTTCCTACGGAACTAATGTAAGGTTGCATTTCATCTGTAATATCAAAAGTTATTATCATTACTACTTTTGCTTATTTTTTTCAAACTTCGAAATATAACTATCACCTAAAACTATTTTAGCTTTAGTTCCTCTGACTATCTCCCAAAGTTTTTTGACTATTATAATTGTCCTTACTTTATTTTTCCATGAAGAGTAATTTGGACCTCTAAGTAGTTGAGATTCAGTGAGAATTAATTTATTTGTTGTCATGATGATATTTGTAGACTACCTTATACCTCGCTAGTTTTAAGTATATGCTCAACCTTGCTAAAAAAATTTCAAATTTTGTAAAATGCCTTCCATATTGCAAGTGTTTGAATATACTATGATACTTGATAGTATGCTTAGCTTTCCTAGATTGATTTGAATTCCTTTTGTCTTCCTAATGTTCAAATTCACTTTTTTTGCCTTATGTCTCCATAATAATTAGTAAGTAGAAACCTAGAGATAAATGGTGATAGACCTTCAAGTTTTAATAAGGTTCTTTTTCTTCAAGATATTTTAGTTGGATTAATGTCTCATAAATTAGTGTAAGAGACTAATGTAAAATGCAATTTCTAACTTTCAAGCAATTAAAGGTTTTGCTTCTTTAACCTTAAATTTTCAATGGTTCAATTTTATAAATTCCAAGAAACTAAATTTTTATGTAGGATTCCTTATATATCCCTAATTTGGAGATTTAGAAAATAATAATATTTACAAACTAGTATTTTAATTTTCCAATGTTTAAAACCTTATATCTTCTACATAATTATTTACAAATATTTTAATGTTTGAATCTCATGTAATTTGTAATATCCTTTAATATATACTCCCTTTACTTTAATTACTTTCTAACTCTTTAAGATTGATATTTCAATGCATTAATAAAAAAATTTCAACCTTATATTAAGTAGCTTATAACTCCTTAAACTTGATGAAAGTACATATTAAATAATATAAGTCTTTTACCTTCCTTGCAATGTGGAATATGTGTGTTGATTATTCTATCGTGTGACTCTTCAATCCAAGCTCTATATATTTTTGGTCTTCTATGTAAGGTAGATATCATTTAATGCTCATGAGTGTCTTCTTATCCTCCTTAATTACACTTTGAATCAAATCTTAATGTTTGATTGTGTTTCCAATTATCTCCCCTTCTCTTCAATTTGGGTGCTTGAATAGGCCCTTTGTCCCTTTGAAGCTTTGGCAACACAATGCATACATTACTTAGGCGGCAAGTGGTGGTTATGGTCTTGATGAGAATTATTTTAGGTGCCTTTAACGTTCATGTGCAATGATTAATATACCTTCTAACCTTTGAAATATACCTTCAATACTTCAATATAAGTGTTACTTCTAATCTGAGCACTTTCTTCTTATAAAGGTGTTAGAAAGAATCTGAGGTACCTTCTTTTATTGTGCCAAGTGAAACAATATACCTTGGCTCATGTTTGCAAGTGGAACTCCTTTCTCTTGTATGTAGGGATGCCTTCAACATGTTTTATTCCCTATATACTTCTTGCCAATGAATTAATTATGGGTCTTATATTCAACGCTTTCTCTCAAGTTAATGGTGATGCTATTCTCCCATGAATGGTGATGATATTCTTATGCTTTCTCTCAAATGAATGATGATTTTATTCTTATGATTTATCTAAGGTGAATGGTGATGCTATGGTGGTTCTATGGCACTCCAACACTATCCTCTTCAATGATGATTCTTCTTATCTTGTGGTTCATCTATTGCTTAAGTAATACACTTTATTTTCTGTTAGAAATTATAGTGCATTATCCTTCTTGTTTTATGTAGATTTGCATTGTATGTAAAGCTACCTTACACAGGTTTTGATTTTGGAGGTTAATGTTACTTGTAAACAATCTATTTCGTGATAGATTTGGCATCTTTAGACACCTTGAAACTTGGCTATTGAGCCCTTTATTTGCCCTCTTCCTTAGCTTGATGTTTGATTATTTACTTTGATGAAATGATTGCTTTGTAAATGTAATTTTCTAGCTATTGTATTGTATTTGAGACACTCTTTCTTTGTCCTCTTTTTCTATGTAGAACAAGAGGAATACAATGCAATAATATAATGCAAATATCTTTGCAATAGTTATAATAGAATACATTAATTTGGACCAAAGTTTTGAAGTTTTTAAATCTTATTTTGCAAGATTTCTCTCTTTCTTGATGAGGCAGCTCTTTGCTCTACTTCTTGAGAGTAAATAATGATACAATTTTTCCCTCCTTACTAGCCAACTCTCTCCAATAATTTATTTTCTTGGTTAGATTTGTAATAATGAATCCAAGACTTTAATCATGCAACTAATACACATTTTAACTTTGCACTAGTTTTTACCTTAACTTGAATACTTAATACACCTTAAATAACTAGTATGATGCAATAGTAATCTCTCTTTATTGCTCTTTCAAATGAATTCTTAATCTATGCAACCTTCACTTAAGAGTAATGTATTATTTATTTTACTAAAATATAGGATGCTAATATTCTTATTTCTCTTGAAATATATCTAACTCCTATTTTTGGTGTGCAATTTTTAACCCTTGTAGAAACTATCTTCTACACTCCCTTGAAGACTTAAATATGCAACCTTCACCTTGCAACATTAAAACTCTAATATGATGTTCAATTAAAATTAATAATAACCAAGTATATAATGTTCAAGTAATGAAACTTGTGCACCAAAGTTTCTTACCTTAATAACTTCTATAGATGATGGATATTTAGGTGATTTGAATTACCTAATCATTGTCTTGTAATGGATACAATTGCAGCTCTTACTTGCTATCCAAAATATCTCTTTAGCTCACCTATTTTCAGATTTAAAACTCCTCTAACTTGCTACATGAAAGTGTAGTTTGGTGGATTTAATTATCCTTAATAATGCTCTCTTGAAATCTTAAAATTAGTAGCTATAATTTTTCCCTTATTGCTGCTTTCTTACTATGCTCAAATCTAAAAATTTTATATTGTAAAGCAGTCAATTTATCCTCTAAAGTGTTGTCCTTGAATCGCACAAATTTGATAGGAAAATCCAACAAATTGTAGTTGAAAGTTTCCTTTAAGAAACATTCACTTCTCTAATATAAAACCAACAACCTTATTTATCTAAAATAGCCTTCAATGACAATATTCAAATCTCTTAGATTTGATGGCTTCTTCTAATTACTTTCTCCTTATCTCTGCTTGTAAAATTTTGAATTCATTCTTGGGCTATCTAATGTACTTCTTCTCAATATTTTGGTTGTCTTGAGGTCTTCATTACTCTCCTCCAAAATTGGGAAAAATCCTTGCTATATTCTTCTTCTTTTGGACCTATTGTCATATGACGATAATTATCCCAAATTTTTCTTTATCATGAACTTCTCCTTGTGTTCTCTTCAAATATTCTCCAATGGACTTCTTTAGGTCTCCTTAAATAAGACTTTCCTAGGTATCTCCTTGATTCTCATTTCAAGTAGATTGAGGCCTTCTCCTAGGGACTTTTAATTTCTATAGATTCTCTAATATTCTTTGTAAGACCTTTTATTTAATATTTAACTATGGATATTTTTGTAATGATATCTCCCTCTTGGATATCTAAAATATATTGCTTCTAAAATTTGGAATAAGATCTTTGATAGTCCTTCTCTATATTAAATATTTAAAATTTGGAAATTCTTCAATGAGACCTTCTATGGGTCTTCTCTTCAACATTCAATGGATATCTCCAATATACGATCTTCTTCAGGACTCTTTTCTTTGAGTCTCTTCTTCCTTCAATGGGGTATTATTGTAGTACATCCTCTTTGATTTGTAGTCTTCAATCTTCAATGGAGATCACCAACCTCTAATTTTCTCCTAGAATATTTTATTGAGTCTCTTATTCTTCAATCTTTAATAAGTCTCCTTTGGACTCTTTATCTCTTCTACAATTTGTAGGTCTGTAACTCTTGCAATGGGACCTTTTCTTAGGTCTCCAACTATTTAATATCGAACTTATTACTTCATGTACTAGATTGATGCCAAAGAAGATATTCTTTATAGCTCTTTGTATGAAGCTTCCCAACTTTCTTTGAATATCCTTTTTTTGTAAAAAATATTATAATCTATAATGGATAAAAATTTAAATCTAGAGATAATCAGTATTCATTAGTTGACTTATCAATCTAGTGAAATCAATGTTGAGTCCTAGTCTACACAAGTTTTTTGCAACTCTATGAAAAGACTCCAGCCAAATGTATTTTTTAAAATTCTAAAAAGGATATTTTTAATCTCCTCTCAATCTCTCTTATGGATCTCCCTATTTCCTATTGATCTACCGTGTGCTCTGATATTACCGTTAGCTTTTGAGGATGATATTGAAGGAAATGCAACCACAATATGTGAAATAATAAAGCTATGATAATTTTATGATAATGACACTATAATATGTAGGAAAATAATGAGATAGACTTATACAATAAATTAGTAATATGCCACTAATGAGAGCTCATAAAAATAATATAATTTAATATAATGGAAGACTTAAAAACTCCATAATTTTAATGAAGAACTACATTATACCTACTCACTACTATAATCTAACTCTCTATAGTAATATTGTCTCTCACTCTCTTCACTCTCTACATTAAAGGCCTATATATAGGAAGATATGTACCTTGGCCTTTACTCTACCCATGACTCTTGATCTACTTGTCCTATGACTAATGTACATGTGGAATATATGCACATTTACATCATTATATATTCTAACACTTGTGCATTTATTGTTTTCTTGAAGTAACTACTCAAACCTTACTCTAAAGTAAAATCCTACTCTAGTTATGTACCCAAGGTGGTACATTGGCAAGTACCAAAAAATGTAATATACTCTAACATATTGTTCCCTCTCCAATTGAGTATTTGCAGATTTTAGTAGCCTATTAGATTATTTCCCTAACATGAATTCACTCTTATACTTCTTGCTATATTGGATCTATCTAATGTAACTATAGATAACTCCATACATAGATATTATCTTCAATATTTTTTAATAAATATCATCCATTATTTTTAGTTTTTGCATATTTTTATTTTCCACCCTACACTCATATTTTTATTTGGTACATTGGCAAATACCAAATAATGTAATATACTTTAACATATTGTTCCCTCCCCAATTGAGTATTTGTATATTTTAGTAACCTATTAGATTATTTTCCTAACATGAATTCACTCTTACACTTATTGCTATCTTGGATCTATCTAATGTCACTATAGATAAATCCATACGTAGATATTATCTTCAATATTTTTTAATAAATATCATCCATTATTTTTAGTTTTTGTATATTTTTATTTTCCACCCTACACTCACATTGAAGGTCATCATCACACACTTGATTATATTTTGCTTCCAACACATTATGGAATATGCATTTTCCTTTCCACAAAAAAATTATGGATGCTTTTCTAACTATAATAAATTTTCCATTCCATTTGTAGTTCAAACAAGTTAGGTAAATCACATTAGCTTCTTAAACCCAAACTTTTCTTCTAGTATATTAATTTGTCCATCATTTTTATTTCTTCAAGCCACAAAAATACCAAAAAAAAATTATCACTAGTATGATCTATAAATTCCATTCCTTTCCAAGGGATCATAATGCTCTTTGGAATAGTTTCACTTACACTTTTGTGGAACTAGTCACTAACCACTAGTGAAATCCTTAAATTTTGTATCAAAACTATTCTTCCATAATCAAAACTACTTACGTAAGAGAATATAACTCAAATAATGGATAGTTCATAGACAAAATGATGTAAATTTGATAAATCTAGAAATCTACTTATAAACCAATATTTATTGATGTACCACATCACTATACATTACAAGCTCAAAGTATCTTGTTTCCAAACATTTGAAAGTATATAAACTTGCTAAAATCCTATATAATGAATATAATTTAATTAAAATTACCGAGATACTTGAAAATAAAATTAATTCAATAGTAAATAACATAATTATTTAACATGAAAAACCCTTAGGAAGAAACCCATAAATGACTCATTCAAGTTTTTCATTCCATGTAAAACAAAGATATAAAAAGAGTAATCATCATCAACATGGTCATCACTAATACGTACATCCACCATGTCCTTGTTTTTAGATTCATATTATGCCTCATTATTTATATCCTTTTTGTCTCATTTCTAGATATATGCTACCCCTATTATCATCGCTCAAAATTCCTCTTATTCTTCCTCATATTGTCTACTTTTCAAAACCAAAAATTAAGAGATAACATTCAAGAACATACTACACTAAGATCATCCAAAAAAATTATATGCAAGGATGAATCCTAATGTAGTAAATTGAATACTTAGAATGGAGTGCATCAAGGACTATACCATCCATAAGTAAGCATAGTAAAGAACTCAATTCTATTCTATATAATTGTAATATCACCACTATAAAAAGAGACACACCTAAAATAAAAGCGCACACACACACATATATGGATGGGGGGGGGGGGGTGTGTGTGTGTGTATTTAGGGTTAAAAATTTATTATATTTATATGTTATTGAATTATATTTTATTGTATTCTTTTAAATATTTATTATTTATATTGTGTATGAAACCCTAATTAGCATATGTATATCAATATATCATGTTGTTATTTTTTAATAATTATAACACTAACAATTTAGATCTATTTAGGATCTTAGAATTTTTATTTTTAATTTTATTTTTGCTTTTAATTTTTAGTTTTATTAAAAAAAATAAAGCTCAAATATCATGAAGATAATATCTACATTTGAGTGGGTTTTTGAAAAGTATATTTATAGAATATGAAACTAGAATCTTATTCAAATGGAACCTTATAGGATTTTCTTACTCATAATGATGAGACAGATATGTTGTCTCAAACCATTGAGAAAAAAATTTAATGCATGATGTATTTAAAGACTCATAAATATAAATAAATTTCCTTCTTAGTTTTCTTTTAAATTTTCTTTTAATACTTAAATAATAAAAAATACACTAATAATAAAAACATGGTGGGTGGAAAAAATGCACCTCAAAATCTCACACTAAGCAACCACCTAGTGGAGAAAAGAACAATCTATAGTGATAAAAACAAAATCTAAATTTTTAACAACAAAAAATGTATAATCACACCATGGAAAATAACTCTAATGGTTATAGAACTAACATAGGAGGGATGATATTTGTATTTAGTACAACCCTACCCAAGCTTTGTGGTTGGATCTTCTACAATAGAATAATATATAGATGAAGCATCATAAGGAAGTGACACTGAGAGGTCCTTATTAGGATTTGTTAACACCCAAAAAATGGAATGATAGTATTTGGAGCTCTAGCCCTACTCCTACTTGAAAATTCCCTAGCCTAGGAATTGAGTAGAATTATCCCACCCTCATCTATGCATCTAAAGGGAAGATGTAATATCAGAAGATCAACCTTTGATTCTAGTAGGAAAAAGAGATACCTCTAGCATCCTAAAGAACTAGCCTCTAGTAGTTATTATGAAATTCAAAATCTTTGACTCATGCATACCATGGCTCCTATGCACAAATGGTTGGCCAAGGATAACATCACAATTACCCAAGGGTATAACATCAACAAATATTCATCTTTGAATGGTCTAATGACAAAATAAAATATATTATTGAGTGACATGAATATATTTCCATATTTGAATGGTCATGGTGTGACAAGAACATCCAAAATTTTTATAATATATATATTTATATTATTTTAATTCCAACTACTAATAATAAAATTTGATGGTTATCCTTAATCCACATATATAATAATATATATTCTCCTCTTCTTATGGCTTATTTGTTGCAACATATGTTGTGGTAATAATCATATTTGGTTCTATGATTTGTTTCCCCCTATCCTTAGCCTATAGATGTATAGCCAATGTTGAGCTCAATATATGAGGTGTCCTCTTAGTAATAGTGTCTAAATTTCCCAACACTTCTATTGAATGTTGGTTGCTCTTATGATACTCATACTATTTGTATACCTTTGTTCTTTTAAGGATATTTTTAGTGGGACTTATTATTTTGGTTATAATTTTTTTGATGTTAACCTTCATTGTATTAATTCTTTGATTATTTTCTTCCCTTTCTTTGGCTAGTTCTTGGTACTTTAGTTTACATTATTTTCCCATCCTACTATTTTTAGTTTTGCTTTTGTTATTTTTCTCTATTTTTCTAGTATACTTATACATATATCCTAATATCTTGAGTTTAAAGATATCCATGTCCTCTTGAATGCATTATTTTATTATAATATTTAAGTATTTGTTGGCTTCCAATGTATTTAATACTATATTTTGCTATTATGGAATGATAAATATCAATATAATCTTTAACTAGCTAGTGTGTACCTTTGTATGGTTGTTGCTATTGTATGTAATAATCTTCATATATTTACATGGTATTATATTCATCTTTGATAGCTTCCATATAAAAATACATGTGACCTCTAAATCATCATATCCATTCTCCTACTTAACCCTATTACAATATGCTTCCCATTAATTTCAAATATGTAATGTAACATTCAAGAGTTAAAAAGTGATTTTTCCAATATAGGTGAATATGCCTATAGAAAAATATGCACTCATCTAATCCAATGAACTTTCTATCACATTAACATTAAATTTTCCTTCAAAAATAATAACATAAATAGTTACCTATAATTTAAAATTTGTGAGGGCACTCAATAGTACTAGGTAATGAGATGTTGTTTAGAAAATAAAAATTCTAGAATTTGTATTAGGGAGTTGATGAAGAATTTGAGAACACTAATCCATCGTCATACTCAATGATTTCATGGGGGCTTCACTAAACATATTCTTGAAAGGATTGACTATCTTAGTGTTGTTCATTCCTTTTGAAATTATTTAAAATCACAAGAGAGATAGTAAAAGGGATCTTGCTCCAAATACCCAAGATTTTGATAAGTTTATCTCATATGTATGGGTATACACTCAAAATACAAATAACTTTAATATCACTATTTTTAAAACTAAGATTTATGGGTTAAGCAACATTAATAAACAATGCAATCCAAAAAATAAAATTTTAAAACAAAATTGAATAGAAAAATAACATAATGATTTTATTTATCATTAAAAAGTAAAATATAACAAAATATTGCTATAACATTTCATCTATTCGTCATGCATTTTATAAAATTTCTCTTCATAAAATATTCGATGGGTTGAAAATCTAACATATTTAATATGGATGGTCACATGCATGGTAATATGATGATTCACCTTCCATGACTTAAAAAGTGCATATTAAATAAAATAATATATACATGACTTAAAGTTTTATGATTTATATTCTAGTTCATTGTCAATTTGGCTAGAACTATATTTTTTGTATAGATATATTATAATAGAAATATACTATATTTATTAACTAATTTATTTTACGTTTTGTAGGGAATGTGGGGTATTTTTCATGTAGTTGGTCTAATAAATCCATGCAAACCATTTTGCATGTATTTTCAATGAAATATTTTGTTCTTCCTCTAACCTTCATAATCCATTTTGAATAGGTCCAAATGAATTCTCATTCATAAAGTTATCTTCCTCACAAGGTGGTGAATTACATGATCTAACATCTTAAAATATATTACTCAAGGTATCCATACACATGGTATGAGAACCTTACCTATATAAATTATAATAACAATAATAATCTTCATAACTCTATAGCCATGGATTTGAGGTGGTGCAGAACTGCATTAACAAAACACATACAATCTACAAAAAATAGAGAAATGCCAAAGTTTTTCTTCTATTCCTTTCTGAGGAGAATGGAGCTTACAAATACTAATGCTTTACAACTTATAAATTACCCACCAAATACCTAATTTTCCCTTTTCCCACCTAAAACAATGTGTTTGAAATTTGAATTTTGGGGGAAAACTTCCTGGGGTCATAACTCCTCGCTCATTGCTCAAAACAACTATTAGCACATGTTTTCAAAAATATCTAAAAGGGGTTCATGGTTCGTTAATTTCCCAAAGGATATTAACACCATTTTTCAGCCCTTTAAAAGGTCTCTAAGACCTTCAAAATTGACCTTCAAGTTTTAGTAGTAGGATTTTCACTAGTTTTGGCAGGGTAGAAGACCTTAAAATTTACATATCTCCCAAACCACTTGGGATATTAGGATGATTATTTCACCGTTGGGTCTATTTATCCATCCTCTAAAAAACTAAAAAAAATTTATAAAAAAATAAAACAAATACAAATTTTGGATGATGCAAGATCACTCTTACGCCACTAGATGCTCCTACATCACGAGGGCTTGGTTCAACTATCAAAATACTTTTTTAGGAGAATAGATACTATGGTTCCAATCCCTCAAGCCCTATAGTTTTAGTGTGCATATTTTTTTATCGTATCTAGATACATAAAATATTTACCCGATGCAACTAGAGGTTATAGTGGAAATAAGGAGTGAGATTCAAACCCACAAAGAGGCATATAAAATTGTAACGAGTTATAGATTCCTCCAATATAATAAAAACTCTATAGCCATAGTCTAATTTAGGTATTCATTATTTTCTAACAAATGGGTCTAAGTGATATAGCTCTTACTCTAATTGTAATGAGTTACCGATTCCTACACTCTAAAGAAGGAAAAATAAAGCAACTTGATTTATTGAAAAAAAATCAATAATCAATTTCCATGTTCATTATATGCAACAAATAACTACAAAATAGAATAAAATACATGGAAATAATTAAGCACCACACCAAAACCAATTTGGTGATAAAGTATTGTTACATATTCAAAAGGGATAACTTTAAGGATACAATATAAAACTCATGGAATTATGCTATCAACCATACATATTACCAAGTAGGTGGAGGATACTATCTTCAAGCTTAGTCTTTATTATTACTTAGGACTTCATCTATCATACTTTCCACCACCATTAGACACATTGAATATGGCATAGAAATATCATCCATAAATATTAAAATCTATATATATTAAGATCCCATCCAAACACAACTATTATTATGTAATGATGTATCTTGAAAATATAGTACATATGGGCCCATTATGATGTAACCATTACTTTTATAAGCTTGAGTTAGAAACAATGAAGTATAATTTATTATAATTATGTAACAAGTAGGATTTGTTAAAATGATACAAAAATTACTTCATTACAAATAATATTCTATACAAAGGTATGAGTGGAAAAGGAATGGACCATATCATATTTCTCAATTTGTAATTAAGCTCAAATTCCAAGGAGGTTTCCATTTTGAAGTGACCTATGATAATATAAATTTGTTGTATATTCTTTCAATTATTTTCATAAGCACTTTTGTTATTTCATGCTAGATATTCCATCAATTATTGAATTGCTCTTATGGTTATGATTGATTTTAATATTAAGATTCCTAATAAGTATTATCATATCTATTTCCAAGGCCATGTTTTATAATAGTAGCAATAATTATTATCATTCTTTCTATTTTGTATTCTATAAAATTTTCATTGCTTATTTTCCATTGAAAATATTGTGTAAACCAATACCTCACTTTTTTTCTATTTTTGGTGGGTTAGATTGGAGACCATGTGTTGGAGGTTTTTTAATATAATGAAGAAGCTGTTAATTTTGCTTAAGCTAGATTTCCCATTAAGCATCTAGTGAAGTGAGGGATTATTAAACTACAATACCTAGGCCTTAGAAAATACATGTACATGACTATGATCTTATACGTACCCTCGTGTATGTGGGGAGATATCCTAGGAATAGGAGAAATATTTATCCATAGAAATATATCGACCATTTGAGTTTTATGGTGCGTTGATAAGAAATTAGTCCTAGGAAGTTACTATCATAGTACACTAAAAAATAGATAGTGTAGCTATGGGTATGGTGCAACCATCCATAGTTAGAGCTATGTGATATTAGGTTTACCACTAATCATGACCAAATATTGTATATCAAAGAACCCATAAAACTAGACACACCTTGACTTAGATTTTTCTTATTAAAGTGATTTTCAATCCTTTCCCAACCAAAACCAAAATCATATTTAAGAATTTTTTAGATGATACTACTTCCATCATAGACTAACAATGTACTGAATATCAAGTGTGATAGAATAGGGAATATATAGTTTAAAATGTAAGAAATATATTAAAGTAGTTAGTTGTCAATTATTAGAATAGTTATTTGTTAGAGAAGTCAGCTATCAATTACTAATATAATAGTGTAGAATACCCTATCTAATTGCTATAGCAGGTGGTTGATATCAATCCATACAAAAAATACCAAATAAAAAAATCATCATTTTCGGTATAGTCCATTTTGATTCTATCTTCAAGCTGTTCATTTTGATATATAATACCCATACACTTTTTGGAGACCCTAAATTCATATTCGGGTATAGTTCATTTTGATATATAACACCCATACACTTTTATAGAGATACGAAAGTGCTTAAAATTGGTTGGAGGTAGAAAAGTTGCCTAACAGATAGACAAATTGGATAAATAAGAGAAATGCTTAGAAGATCAACAGTAAGAATTTTACCTACTAATATCTAAACTAGACAAATTAGATAGATTATATGACATTGATATTTTTATAGAATACCTAGATACCAAATAGTATACATTATATAGGCCAATAAGGAATTAAGAAGGTAGTTTCAAGGGAAGAGCATGAAATACCTTACCCAATAATACAAATCATAGAATGCAAAAGCTATAATTTTCCAAATTTGGTGCCATGGACCCAATAAATTGGTCATATAAGTCCAAAAAATATTTTCTCCTCATACCACTATCGATAATTGAAGGCTCTAAATAGCACCTTTTAACCTCAAACGTGAAGTAATTCAATGATACTAATGGGTGGAGAATATACATCTACATCTCATTGAGGCTAAATTTAAAACTAAATTACCCATCCAATTTGGACCTAAATAGTATGAGAATTTTACTAGATCCTGCATCAAGTTAAAGCAAACAATAACCATCCATTAATATCAAACATAATTTTAAAATCTAGTAAACCACACCAGGGGATTGAGTGTTGAGTTCTTCAAAATTTGTTACATTAGTGGGTTAAATGAAGACACATACACTAAATAAAAAAATATTTAGGTTAACAATCATGATAGTAGTAGTAGGTTTGGCCAAGTTGGTTGAAGATGAATTCATTGCACAAAGACATTCCTTTAAATCTCCATAAGCCAAAACACCTATTACACCTTAGACTTTATCAAACATAGTCAACAAACCACCCATAATCAAACGCATTACCAGAGAAAAATTAGATGCATTGGGGAAATAGGGACTATGTTACAACTATAATAATAAATATTCTCCAATCTATAAGTGCATACAAGAAAACCTATATCTACTTGATGAATATGAAACTCTCACCTAAGAATCATAATACAAAGAGGAGGAACATAGAGAAGAAGAATAATTTGAAGAGTGAAAATTGATAGAGGATCAACCATATAAGATCTTAGTACATGTCTAAAATAGGGTTTCCATTATCTACATCATGAGAGTGGGAGGTAATTTATAGGGATAATAATTTATTATTCTCATTGGTTTAGGCATTACCAATAATTTTATTAATCCAGAAGTAGCTAAAGAAGTAGACTATTATATATACTTGTGCAAGTCCTTTGGATTCATGGTGTATAATGGAGGAACCCTACCATACAAAGAAAAATATAGAAATATAAAGGTACAAATGGATGATTACAACATTTGGGCAAGCATGGTCTCCCTTCCCTTGGGAGGATGTGCCATCATGTTGGAAACTCAATGGCTTTGTACATTAAGCCTGATAGTATGGGACTTTTCTAAGATATGAATGCAATTCACTGAGCATAAAAAATAATAATTTTTTTATAGGATACCCATAGGCCCTACCATACCCACCATATCACATTGAATGGAAATGTTTTTAAATAAACTATCTCAAGGATTAGTGGCATATTAATTTTTACTACGAGCCTTGACTATCAATAATATAATTCAATCAACTAAATTACAAGAAATTATAGATAAGCATACTATCATGTTTATAAAACCCCATGGGTTGCCACCACAATGCACCCATGATCATGCCATCCAACTCATACTAAGAAGCATACCACTAAAAATATTTTCCTATAGGTACCCACATGTCAAAAGACTAAAATTGAAAATATGGTGTAGGAATTATGAGTAGTAAGGATCATTCAGCTAAAAGTGAATCCATATTCCACCCTAGTATTACTAATTTATAAGAAATATTGGTATTGGCAATATTTTTTTTGTGTTTTGAAATCTCAATAATTTTTTTGTCAAGAACAATCTTCCTATTCCCATCATTGATGAGTTATTGGATGAACTATGTGGTGCTTACTTCTTCTCTAAACTGGATCTACTTTTAAGATATAATTAAATAATATTAAGAGAAGAATATATTCCAAAGACAATATTCTAGATTCATGAAGGACATTATGAATTCCTTCCTATGCCCTGTAGTCTTACCAACATGACTTCCACCTTTCAAAGTCACATGAACCCAATATTTTGGCCATTCATTTTTTATATTTTATGATGAAATTCTAATTTATAGTCACACATGGGTGGAACATTTGATACATATAGACTAGAATGTATAACTCTTGGCTAATAATCAACTATATACAAAATGATCCAAATGCTTTTTTGGAATGTAGGAAGTCAAATACCTAGGTCACATAGTTTTAGAGAAATGGGTCAATGTGGATGCCAAGAAAATTATTGTCATAAAATAATAGCCCATGATACACTCTCTTAAAAACATTTTAATTTTCCTAGGCCTCACCAACTATTAAAAAAAATCATCGTTTGTGATAGATATATTATAAAAAAACCCATTTCTATGATCATAAGTAGTTGAACGTGTCTTGTAATAATTAAAATAAGTTATGCTATGTACTCCCATGCTAACAATACCTAATTTATCCTAGCCTTTTATGGTTGAAATTGATGCATCAAAAAATGTAATTGGTGTAATGCTTATGCAAGAATTATAACCATTAATTTTTACTAGTAATAGATGCACCATATCTACTCCACTTCTTTAATGGATCTACTAGCTTCAAGAAGAGGTGACCCAAGATATCAGCTTGCAATCCTTAATTCAAAAACTTCAAAATAATCCTAATTATTATACAAATATATATGGTATGGAAAATATTTAAGTTGTTGAGGCTACTTTAGTATCCTACATAAGCTATACTACAATAAAGGTATGATTCCTTGAATTAAGGACACTTTGGGTTCTTAATGATATATTCATGGGTTAAACATATATTATTTAGCTAGGGATGAAAAGGTACATTTAGAACTTGGTACATTTAGAACTTGGTGGAAAAATATGATAGTTTTTAATATATGAAGGGGAAAACTATTTGTACACCATGCACACTTTCATATCTACCTATTATATAGATCATTATGATAGACATTTTCATGGAATCTATTGAAGGGCTTACAATATCTAGAGGTAAAACAATCATTATTAATATGGCATATCATTTGAGTATGCTCACTTATGTCCTTATCCTACCCATACAAGTTCTCAATAGTATCCCAAACATTCATTGATTTTTTTTTGCCTTCATGGCATGCCCTAGTCCATCAATTGTTATTGTGATCCCACCTTCACTAATTAGTTTTTGTGGGAACTATTTAAGTTGTATGGAACATAACTTAATATGAGGTTGATATACCATCCTTAGATAAATAGAAAAATAAAAATTGTTAACCAATGCTTAGAAACATATCTCTATTGCTTTGGATCTGAGCAACTAACTCAGTGGGTCAAATGGATTCCAATGGTCAAATTGTGGTATAATGACACATATCACTCTATCACCAATATGAAACCATGTAAATTAATTTATGGAAACCCTCTACCATCACTTATATCATACATTACCAATAGTTCTAAGGTATAAGATATGGATTCCACTCTTAGGAATCATGCATAACTTATCTGACATCTCAAAGCTAATTTATCTATGGAAAATAATCATATGGGACGGTAAATTGATCAACCCTACTTAAATCATAGTTTTAATGCTATGGATAAGGGGTTATTGTGCTTGTATCCATACCAAAACTCATCATTGAAAATTTATGGTCATAAAAAATACTAATAAAATTATATGGATCTTATAAGCTGCTACAACAAATTGACCCACTAGTATACAAGTTCAAATTGTCAACCTCCTCCTGTATACATCTAGTTTTTTAGGTCTTCTATTTGAAAAATGTTATTGGCATCCATACATAGGTTCAATCAATACTACCCTAGTTGGATGAATAAGACTTAGAACCTAAGAGTATTCTAGACTGATGGATGAACACACTTTGAAACCATACATTTGGTAATATTTTAGTGTAATGATGAGGATTGCATCTAGAAGATGCCACCTTGGAGCTTCTCCATCAACTCTAGCAATAGTTTCCTCACCCCAAGCATTGAAGAAAAAACTTCTTAAGGGGAGAGGGTATATTAGGACCCTATCTAAATACAACTGTCATTATTAGGCACGTAGTATGTATGGTTCCATTATGATGTAACCACTATTTTTATAAGTGGCAATTAGTAAATATGTAAGATTTATTATAATGATGTAACATTTACTTAATTATAAATAAAATTCTATATGAAGGTAAGGATGAGAAGGCTATAGACCATCTATATTTTTCAATTTATAGGAAAGCTCTACTTTTGAGGAGGTTGTCCCCTCAAAGAGACGTATGATAATATATGTTTGTTTTATTTTCTTTTAATTATTTTTATAAGAACTTTTGTTATTTTCTTCTCACATTTTAATTAATTCATGCATTGTTGTTGTGGTTATACTTTATTTTATATTAAGGTTTCTAGCAATGTGCATGTCATTATAATGATAGTAAACTAAATTATAGATACTCAATGTACCTACACCAATATTTATAAGATAACATTTGTTTTAATTCTTAAAGCAAGTCAAGCTCTCTATTAATGAAAAGCCTCTACACTCATAATCAAATGTATAAGAAAATTTCTCATCTATTGTATAAAGTAGTGGGGTCTATCACTTTTTAAAGATATGATTGATCCAAGCAAGAATCACAGTGGATGCTAAAACTATTATCTATCAATAAAACGTGGTACCACTTACCTATTAGTTGTGCCAAGGCCACCATCCTAGTTTCTAGGGGTGTTAAGTTAAATGTATGTAGTACTAAAACAAGTGCCAACTACCCTCCATGCTAGGGCATTTTCCTAGTAATGCATAGACTATTCTAACATCTTGTTTGGACAACACTAAAATAATATAAAGGGATGATAATTGTAAGATTATTCTAACTTCTTGTTTGTAAACAAGAAAGATAAATCATCCCATATTTTTACGAGATCTCTCCATATTCTATTATAAAAAATAATATATGAATACCTATTACAAATTAATGAGGACTTGACTTTTATATCAACTCTACTACTCAAACATTTCATTTTTAAAATCCACCATATAAATCCTCCTTATACATAAACAAGGATTTCAATTTATTTGCATAAGTTTTGTTGTTTTTGTACTTGATATCTTATTCCAATTGAATAATTGTAATCTAATACCATGGCCAAATCATTTACCTATAGATAATTTATCCTTTAGATTTTCATATTGTTAAATATTTTGAGTTTGTAATTTGTGTATAAAAATAGCTTAGTAATGAGACATTCACTTATACAAATTGTAAAGGTCAAGTATGGCCAAACTGTTCTAATTATGGATCTGTTTATCTTGGGGAGCACTCTCCATATGAACTTGAGAGCATGTCTCCTCTTTTTCTCCATTTTTTTTTATAGAAGTTAACCTCATAAGAAAATAAAATAGGGGAGAGGGGCCTATTAATTAAACACCCACAATTATGATTTTCATAAAGATCAAATGGTGTCACCATAGCTCAAGAAAATTTATAAGCAACAGATTTTTAATGTTGTCTTATTGGATCAATTGTTTTGATAACTTCGATCATGATAAATAATACTAATATATACTAACTTTTTAAAAAGTATCAATATTTTTTTTTGGTAATATTAAGAGAAAAGAGGGTTTTAAAAGGAACCCCACAACCTCTTATAGAACACACAACAACTCAGACAGAAGAGGGTTTTAAAGGTATCAATATTACATACAAAAAACAGTTGGATCATTTCTTTAAAAAACACATTAGAAATTACATTTTTCATATAAAATCCTATAATTTGATTCAAAATTTCAAACTTAATATTCAACTAAAATAAATATAACCATCCTATGCATTATTATTTTTTAAATATCTCTTGATATATAGAATATATTTTACATAATTAATATATTATTTATTTAATTTGTTATTATTATTATTTTAAATATTTAAAACATATAAAATTTCAGATCTAATATCTCCCTTTGTCATCACAAGTGGTCACCCATTTAAAGATAGGTCCTCCTCCCTCTACACACTTGCTGACGAATAAGGCCAAGATTGCCGGCATCACCGAAGTTAGGTGAAAGCCCCAAGAAGCATCACAAAACTAGCATTTAGATTTTTAGTGTTCTCTGTTGACCACTAAAATGGCAAAATTTTGTCCATATGCATTTTTTTAAGTTATATTTCGTGAAAAACGAAGTACAGCAGAAAATTGCTAGAACGCTTACGTATTATGTATAATACGGCCATGGAAGTAAAAATCCTCGAACTTTAACATGGTACGGCAATCGAATTTTGGCATTTGTGTACTCATGTCTTTGGCCATCATGAACATGTTTATTATAAATTTGGGATATGTAGTGTCCATTCAGGTCAAAGGAACTCATAATCTTAGTTCCTTATTCAAAATCCAAGGCAATGGAAGATTACGAAGAGCAGCCTTCAATGCCCCTGAAAGGATTAGACGGGAATCCCATTAGACGGTGGTGGTTTGAAGAAAACATGAAAATGCTTGAAAGTTGTTCTGAGATTGATTTAAGAGAGAAGTAGTCCCGTGGTTTTGAACAAAAGTCTGAAGAGGATAAAGATGATCTTACTTTGGAGAGTTTTTACCTGATGGAATTGTTTCTCAAGGACAATGAGTTTCCACCAATGCCTAGAGAGTTTCTAACGATAAATCCCGCGGATAAATTCCAAGGCCTCCAACAACAGATTTCAGCGTACGATCTTATCGAAATAGCGGCGATAAAAAATCTCGGTGGCTTTGATGATCTCTGTGGTGTTGGTTTCCCAGGATCCAACGAATATATGGGATTTGAATTGATGCATATGTCGTTGTGGGCTGCAGACTGCATTGGAACTCAGCGATAAGGTGCTGCTCGCCAAATGCTTTTGCACAGCAAGAAATTATCTACCCCCTTTGGAAACTCCACCGAGAGGATCGGGTACTATTTCACAGGTATGATGGATTTAGAACCTTAAATATGCTTGGTATCAATCTAGAATAATATCTAAAGTAATGAAACATGCAATAAAGTAAGAAAACACCAAAAAGATGCATGACTTTAATACAGCTCCCCAACGGACGAGGTTTCCCTAAATCTCCTCTGTGTTGGTCTGTCTGTTATAATAGGTCAAATCAGTCCGTCATAATAGGTTATCATGATTTCAGCTAAGCTAATTATTTTAACCGCAGGAGAGAGATATCATCCATGCACTGTCAGGATAAGAAAACACCAGATAAACCGCTGGATTTGAATCCTTTCAAAACCACAAACAGTAAACCATCAGATTATGTCTTTCTATTATCTCTATTAACGTCTAGTCTCCGCTTACCCTTACCTTTTAGTTGACCGATTATAATGCTTTTCTACAAATTATTTTCTTACTGGCCTTGCTTCCACAGTGGCCTATTCTTATGATCGATTTTCGTCCAAATATCCCAGTTGACCGTTATAGCCAACGAAGTCGCTTGACCGCTCTGCATTGAATCTAACCATCCATCAATGTCCAGTCTCTCTAGTGGGCACCAGAAACAGTTTAAGATTGAATCTGAATGAGAATCTGTGTATATTTTTGAAATTAAAAAATACATATACATACATGATAAATCCGTTTCTAAACTCCGTTCCTTCCCGTTGTCATTGTCGCCATTTTTCATGTTTCTCATTTCTGGAACATTGAGCTAGAAGATTATCTTCTTGTAGTCAACTTTTTTATTTATTTTACATTTTACAAAATCACTTGACACTTAAAATTTGGAGATGCAGTCCGTTCTCGTTATTCATTTTGTTTTTCTATTTTCATATAATTAACAAAATGAATATTTAAGAATGGTGCCTGTTAAATATCTTAACGTAGGAAGGATTCAGCACCCCCGATGAACTGCGTAAACAAAGTGAAATGTGTAAAATAAATATTTTGCGTTAAGAATTTGACTGCTTCGCCTGTGGCATTGTAGAAAAGATCGACGTTAAACAAAACTGAAGAAAAATTATTGTATTTGCAGAAGCCATGGAAGAAAAGATCGACATCGAAACGAGAAAAGCAGACAAGAAGATACCTACCTTAAACATTACGGAAAATCTGCAAAATATAGAGGCCAAAAGGAAAGAAATTGAAATGTGCGGCATCTCATGGTACAAGTCACTTCCTTATTCCAAAGTGGCGCATTTCACGGCAAACCAGGCCATTCTCGAAGCAGTCGGAAACGCAAAAAAAATCCACATAATTGACTTCAACATCAGAGGCGGCATACAGTGGCCCAGTCTCATGCAATCCCTTTGCGTACGACAGTGTGGTCCCCCGCAGACGTTAAAGATTACGGCGATCGGAATGAGACGTTCCACGAAGGCGGCAACCACTGGCAAACGCCTGGCGGAGTTTGCAGAATCGTTGAACATTTCGTTTGCTTTCCAAACGGCCATCATCAGCAAAATAGAGGATGTGAATGAAAACCTATTCGAGGTCGATCCCGATGAAGCCGTCGCCGTTAACGCCCCCTTCGTTCTCCAGAACCTAATGCAGAAACACGACGGACTGAAATCGTTGGTCGCCGTTATTTCGAAGTTACAACCGTTGGTTTTCACGGTCATCCACAACGAAGGCCATCACAACTCCGCTAGCTTCGTCAAGCGGTTCATCGAGGTCCTCTTCTATTGCAGCGCGATATTTGATTCGTTCGATGCGGTTTATGAACGGTGGGATTTGGATCGGCTGCAGGTAGAACGGTACCTCGTGGCTCCGGGGATGCGGAACATGCTGGCTTGCGAGGGGAAGGACAGAGTGATCAGACACGTGCAGGCTGACGTGTGGAGGTCGTTCATGAAGGAGGTTGGCTTCACAGGGGTGCCCTTCAGCGAGAAGGCCAAGTATCAGGCTAATTTGTTACTTGGCGATTTTCGATCTCACGAGTGTTTTACTATTGGTGAAAAGGGGCCTGCTCTTACCGTGGGGTGGAAGAATACTCCGATTTTTTCCATCTCTGCGTGGATGCCCAATACAGTGAAGTCATATATGGGAAGAAATTTTTATAGTCCTAGACATGTTGAGGGGGGAATGTAAGATACAAATTTGGTATCGTTCATCTGGTCTCTATATAGGAGTCTCTTAGGATTATGATCCACCATTTTATTTTTGGCTTCATAGTTATTGTGGATGGATGATTCACTATGTTCAATTTTATTGGATAATTTTAGTTTATTTTTTTTTTTGGCTTCATAGTTATTGTGGATGGATGATTCACTATGTTCAATTTTATTGGATAATTTTAGTTTTTTTTTTTTTTTTTGGCTTCATAGTTATTGTGGATGGATGATTCACTATGTTCAATTTTATTGGATAATTTTAGTTTTTTTTTTGGCTTCATAGTTATTGTGGATGGATGATTCACTATATTCAATTTTATTGGATAATTTTAGTTTAATGACTCTTTTTAACATATACGTTGAGAATTAGAATTAGAATAAGAATTATTATAATCTTCTTTATTGTAATATAATTATGCGCAATTTTCCATGAAAAATAATAGTAATATTAATTGTATTAAATATATTTATACAATTAAATATTTTGGAACATTTATTTTAATCTTATTATTATAATTTTTATTTTATAATTTTTTAAACATGTGATTAAATTATATAAGTTTTTTTTAATAATAAGAAATTTTAATTAAATTAGAATTAAAGATCAATTTTATACATGGTCATAAATTATATATATGATATATTTTTAATAATATTAAAAGGAAGAGAGTTTTGACAAGAATCCCAAAACCTATACAACCAAACACGTTAAGAAAGTGAGCACCAAAAAATGCAAAGAACTAAACACCTTGTTGGGGCAAAACATACCAAAAAAATGAATAACTCAAAAAACTACAAAAAGAGAAATGGACAAAGGGGAGAACTGAGATAGTTCTACCCTATCATACCACCCTCCTAATCCACTGAAGCATTCAACCGTGAGATATCCTTTGAAAATCTAAACTATTCTACAAAGAACTCCAAATCACTCTTTGTTTAATATCAATGAGCTTTAGCTTGTGAAAACTATGTTTTTCCTATCAAGAGTGTCCTCCGATACATAAACGTCTTTGTCAGTTTTATCTCTATGATAGTCTTTGGGTAGGATACCCACTTCGGAAGAAGGGGAGAAGGGGGATAAACCATCCTCCTCCTGATTCTTGTCATGCAAACGTTTGGACTTGCGGGTGCTACTCCCTACCACCATTCTGGCTAGTGAAGAACCATCAACCAAGAATGCATGATTATCCTTTTTAGGAGAATCATTGACATTGAAGGTAGGGCAATTCATAGGGACATTATCTCTATTACAAAATGCTTTTCCAGACACACCTTTTATAGAAACATGAATCTTTCAAGAAACCTTGTAAGGTCCCTTTCCCAAAGAGAATGAGTAAATATCCTCACTATTATCACTAAAATCCTCAGATGCATCCTTTGATAAACTAGGAGTGGGACAAGGAATATCCACACATGGTTTTAGAATCTCCTCCATGATCAAACCATGCTCAAAAGCTGCTTGTTCAAAAACAAGTAGAGCCAAACCTTGGTGAAGGGGGGCCTAACCCCGACCTCCTTGCACATCCACCATTGATTTTTCATTGACTAAAAAAATAAAGGGATGTTCATTTGGATATGCCTACATAGATGGTTAAGAAACATAGCGTGGAAACTTCGAATAATCTCATAAGAATAATCTAGGGTGAAATAGTCCATAATAACTTTTGCCACCCTATCCCAAGGAAGGGACAACATCTTAACGCTAAACCCATTACGGATTCTAAGCATAAATTCATCATCATCCAAAAAGAAACTAATTTCTTTCAGTAGGAAGTTTTTTTCATGGTTGTGGTAGGCACCATCCAAAGCAAGACCAGTAGTCCTACTAATCAACTCTACCATCACTTGGAAAGACCACAAACCAATTCTTACCCAACCATCATTTCAAGTAGCCACCATTCATTTAGAGAGCATGTGATTATGTCCATGAAATTTTTGAATACACTCCAATAGGCCCCCACTAAAAAAATAGATTTAACCTCATCATCATAGGTGAAAGCACGAGATTCCGGGCGAAGGAAACACTAATTGCGATGCATTCAAAATCAAATACGCTTAAGTCCTAGAAATGTAAATTGCATGAAATGAAAGAAACGCATTGGAAGAGACACAAGCAAATGGAGAAAACACAGCCCTTTCATTAAACTTTCTTGATCTCTGTTACAAATACACCTCCTCCCTTTTCAGGGGCTAGGAGCGTTAAAAGAATTTTACTACAATCGAGACTTAAGGTTCCTCTTTCCGCGTGCCCACACTTGAAATGGACGGGCCAAGATGATGTCGTCGCTGATGTCGATGAGTCTTTGACCTATGCTGCTCCTCCTGTGAACAAAGAAACAACGAAGATGTCAGTAGCACCTACTGCACATAAGAAGTGTTTGTTCTCTAAAATCGCCAAAAGATGTATGCAAACATTTTTCTAAAACAGTGAGTAAAATGACTCTAAATGACTCGAAAACCTGACGAGAGGACAGAAAACATCACCGGAAGGCCATCGCCACCGATACGGTTGGCCAATCTGCCTTCAATCGGAATTCATCCCTAGGCGGGATGAATTCCGACCGCTATTCGTCCCCGGGTGGGATGAATTCTTCCCGTGTTGGAAAAGCCAACCTGATGCTGCTCCAATGTCGAATCCTGAGACCTGCAAAATGCCTGCAAATAGAGGGGTTATGTAATTGGGGACATTTTGGGACGACCCAGATGGTCGGATTCTCCCAATTTGACCTCTATCCTCGGGAATTCGATGTTGCCACCTGCAAGTTAGTAGGACAACAAAGCGACAAAAGGCATGATAAAATCTGATCAAAATGTTATGAAATTGAAGCTATGAGTTAACCAAACAGAATAACATGAGATGCAACCTACAACAATAATCTAGAATGCTTTTGGAATAAAACTTAGAAAGTGCGGGGGTGCCCAAGTGGGCCTCCCACCGTTGGCACTTGATCTTGGCGCCAATCCACTAGGGATGGGCCCAAAACCTCTTAGGATTGGGATGTCTACGAATTGGTGGTGTAAGGTGGTCAAATGTTGGATTTGGGTTGGATGCACGCTTCCAAAAGCCACCCGATAACTTCCCATGCAAAAGAGATTAGTGGATGTGAGAAGGTGAACCAAAAGGATGCAAGTGGGTAATCGATCGGACAACACTTCGTTGCTTGAAATCGCCTCCAATCTATTATTTTGGGTGAGAAAAGTCCCACCTTTTATAGACCCATGGGGTCTCTTTTGAGAGGGAAGCACAAATGCCATGTGTTGGTCATAGGTGCCATGTGGCAGTCATGTCTTCCCATGAGGGAGGGGAGTCCTCCATTGACTTGGGCTCTCATAACTGCCCTTGTGACAGTCCTCTAATGGCCTATCTATCCACCCACACACGTGTGCGAGGCAGGAGTCATCAACTGACTGTCTTGGGATGCCACTTGGCACCATTCTTCTTTTTGCCTATTAAACTCAGAATTCGTCCCTACCAGAGACGATTTTAGAATTCTTCCCTGGGTGAGACGAATTCCAGTTAGTATTTGTCCCTGGGTGAGACGAATGCTGAGCAAAGTGTCTAAATGTGCCAAATTGCTTCTTTACCTTACAAAATTGCTATGAAATTGGTTAGGACCACTGTTTGACCTCTGAGGGCTGCCCTGGGGGCTGTGTTTGTCAAAGAAATCAGTGTTTGCAGTCACATAATCGGATTGGTGTTGTTTTGGTGTCTACAGATGCCCCTTTTTGGGATGCGCTGTGCATAGCATAGTTTCGAGCAAAAATAGATAACCAAAGCACTAATGATTAGGGTTTCTTGGTAACCTAACCAACTTTTGATGCCCCAAGCATGGGAAGGGCATGCATTCTTGAATCCTTTCTTCTGACGAGAGGAGTTTGATTTCAAGTGTTAACCTTTTTTGGTGAGGTGTGACTTGAGCTTGGACATTGATTAGTAATGATTAGGCAAAGGGCACAACCTTTTATCCTTATGGGAACCTTGTGTTCATGATTCACGAAATGCCAAGTGTTTGATTGATTTGATTGTTGCTTGTTTACTACCCCAAGCAAGAGCGTGATTGTCTTTGTCAATGATTCTTTGAATGCATGTCGTTTTCCTTAATTGGGTGTGTGATTGTTGATTGGTGACCAAATGTGACTACCCCCTCAAACGACAAATCGATGAGAGAATGACCTTCGTGAGAAAAGCGACGAGTCGCTTGACCCAAGATGACTTGTGCAAGGGTGCCTTTAGATGGTTTATCGTTAAGTATGTGCAATTTTTTTCAACATTTGGACCTATTTTTGGTGTGTGTTATCCCTTTTGGCGACGTCGTAATGGGGTGAAAGTGTCGATAATTCGTCTTCCCGTGGAGCGGTCTGGATATGTTAGCCTTCTTGGGGAAGTAGGAGAGTGACAATTTGAGCCCCGACATCAATTTTCTATGTCAAGAGTGTTAGCGTACTATTGTATTTATTTCATATTTAGCATACATTGTTACAACTGTGTAACAGTTCTGGTTATTCCAGTACGCCGGTGTTCTATTCCCGGCACTTTGTAACCTTATTTAAATGCCTGCAATACAATAAATAGATGTTCACATTTTCTACATGGCATCAGAGCCACTCAATTTTCTGGCGAAGTGATTGCAGGGAGGCGTGAAGGGAAAGGCTGGGAGAAGACTGCTATTTTTTTTCTGAGGGCGTTTTAATCATGCAATCATGATTAATTTAAAAAAAAAAAAAAGCGCAGGACGCAGAGGAGTCCGCTCCCCTAGACGTTCGCGTCGCTAGCAGAGGAGGGAAGTGCAGATGCGGAGGTCCGCTCCCCTGGACTCACGATGTCCGCGCGCAGACTCGCGACATGGGCAGACCGTCGTCCGTGCTCAGACTCGCGGCGCGTGCAGGCCGACGGCCACGCGCAGAGTCTCGACGCGTGCAGCCGGCCGTGCACAGAGTCGCAACACGGGCAGACAGCCTGCACGTCGCACGCAGAGGAGGAGGGACCCTGTCCCCCCCCCGCAGTCCAGCGCGCGCGTCGAATAGCCCCCCCGCCCGGCCGACGAGAATTTAAAATTCCCGCCCAACCTGGTGGGCAAGGGGTATAAACCCCCCCCCGCGTTTTGCGTAGAGCGTGAATTGCGCGACTTCCCGCCCCCAAAACAAAAACTAGTTCGAATTTTTTTTGGGAAGAGACAAAATTTGATTTCAAAAAAAAAAAAAAAAAAAACCGGAGGCCGAAGCAACGCCCCGCTCGGGAATTTTTTTTTTGGTCAGGGGGAAAGCAGGCAGCAGACGTTGAATGCTGCAGCGGACCGCTCGTAGAAGAGGTGGCAGAGGCAGCGGACGGGCAGACCAAGGTTGAAGAAGGAGGTCTCCACTGATCCTACCGGATCAGCCCGCTGGCTCACGTGGTCGTGAGCTGTGCGGTAAGGCTTAAGGAGCCTGCAGGTCGGGGGTTCAAATCCCGCCGACAACCCCCAAGGTATAATTTTTTTTCAAAGTTATTTTTTTATTATTATTTTTTTAATTAAAATTTTTAATTTTAATTTTTTTAATAGTTTTTTAACTTTATAAATTAAAATTTTAATTTTAATTTATTTTTATAAGTTTAAAAACTATATAAATTAAAATTATTTATTTTAATTTTAAATTTATAATAATTATTAAAATGCTTTGTTAAAGAACGCCTTTTAAGGGGGGATATTTTTCAAAAATCAAAGGGGGATAGTGAGTAATTTTTCGAAAAATAGCAATTTGGAAAATTGTAAAAGGTGCATTTTCGGCTGTGACCGACACCTTGTGGGTTATTATTGTGGGCATTTTTTTTTTTGTATGTTGCATATTTCATTTTTGCACTATAACATTAAAAATTAAAATCAAACACTCCCTAAGTCCCCGGAATATAAAACCCATCTGTGCAATTTATTGCACCGCAGCGTTCGATAAAAATGGTACCTCTGGCCCACACTTACAGGTAAATCTGTCGTGCTTTGGGCTACTGTATCTATCACCTAATATAGCTGCAAAAACGACGTCTAAGCTTGTTCTCTATAAATCATCGGGGAGGAATAAGTACACCATTTTTGCATTTTTTTACTCCATCCACTACCCTTTATCACACTTGTGTTTAGGCGTAAATCCTGATGAAGTATTCTTCATAGTGTTTAGGGGAAGTTACGCCCCACGCATGAGAAGAATCTTCTATGGTAGGTGCCATCAACAAGGCGATTCCCTTTCAGTACCGCTTATGTTCCACGTATCGTATGATCTCTAAAACTCACCTATAGTCTCCCTCACGTAAGGGCGGGTGATTTTTGTTGATCTTTCCTAATACCTATAGTTTCCCTCACGTAAGGGCGGGTATTTTGTACGGTATATTGGCCTAGCAAAAGGTATATAGAAAGGGGGACCAATTGGTGATATAAGGAACCTTCACTATGGCCATCGTTGCAAAGTTGATGAGCTGATCCGCATCGGTTATTGAAAGGTCCAAATTATACACCATGGAAACATAATATGAAGGCTATTCTCCAAATGGAAGATATGTGGGATATTGTTACTTGGAGTAGCAACTAGGCCTTCACCAACAGACGAGATCCACAGGTCCTTCAGCGGATCGGATAGCTTTTGACAAGAAAGACAATCGAGCAAAGGTGCTCATTTTGTTTGCTGTTTCGGATGAAGTGCAACCTCATATAGCCGACAAAGCAAGTGGTAAAGAGGCATGGGATGCCCTTCAAACCATCTATGAGGGAAAGAATGATTCCACCATTCTTCATCTTCAACAACAACTTCATAACCTGAGTCTGAGGCAGGGTGAAATAGTTGAAATATTTCTGTGCAGAGTGTCTGAGTTAAAAGATAAATTGAGTTCTTTGGGAGATACTGTGGACGAAAAGCTTCTCATTTCACTTGTGATGAGAGCTTTACCTTCTTCATTTGATATGTTGATAACCTCCATCCAGGTGTCTCAACGACAAATTACCTACATCGAGTTGGTCAATCTGCTTCAACAACAGGAGGCACGCCAACTTCACAAGGATGATTCTTCCAATACAGCCCTATACACCAACAGGAAGGGTTCAAGGAAGAAAGGTAATGGGAAAAAAGGAGGCAACTTTCAGAAAGGAGGAAATTCTCAACAAGATACGAAAGGAAAAGGCAAACAACCTCAATAGAAGAAGATGTGGTGCAAGATCTGTGAGAAAGACAACCATGACACCAACAGGTGTTGGCATAAGAACAAGCAAAAAGGCCAAAACAAACCACAAAATAAAAACAAGCAACCCTAGGTGAATGTTGCTATTGAAGAATCTGACTCAGATTCTGAATGGGCACACAAGGTGCTCATGACTACCACATATTCCACACAGAGGGATCCTATTTGGTATGTCGATTCTGGAGCTAGCAAACATATGACTGGCGACAGATCGTGGTTTGAATCATTTGAGGCCAAAGAGGGCAAACCTGTCACCATTGCTGATGATAAAACCTATAGGGTTCAGGGAGAGGGTATAGTTTCAGTCACTCTTCCTGATGGAAAGTGTCAGATTGACAAAGTCCTTTATGTTTCGGGATTGGCCAACAATTTATTATCAGTGACACAAATCCTGGATAGAAATATGGTTGTCAACTTTCGTGTTGAGAATGGAAATAAGTGTTGTACGATTACCAGGAAGGGTAAGCAGATTGCAACAACTTCATATAAGCACGGATTATTTGCACTAGATGCTATCTCTACTCAACATGTTGCCATGACTGTCTCTACCAAGGAGGCAACTTCCCTATGGCACAAGAGATATGGGCATCTTAGTTCTGGCTACTTACTTGAGCTCAGCAAGTATGAGATGGTAAAGGGTCTTGCTTCCCTTTCTGCCACATTGCTAGTGTGCTCTCGACCGCTATGGCGAAAGCAAAGATAGAGTACCATTTGACATGAGCTCTACAATAGCACAAAAACCTCTGGAGTTAATTCATACCGATCTGTGCGGTCCTTTCACACCCAACAGTTGTGGAGGGAAGAGGTACTTTCAGTTATTCGTAGATGACTACTCATGAAAGATGTGGGTTTTCTTTCTCCAACTGAAATCTGAAGCTTTCGCATTCTTCCAGCAGTTCAAGAAATCCATTGAGAAGGATTCAGGAGCTTCTATTAAAACCCTCTGCTCAGATCGAGGGGGAGAGTTTACCTCTAATGAATTTTCTACATTCCTAGATAAGCATGGAATCAAGAGATAGTTAACAACTGCCTATACTCCTCAGCAAAATGGAGTTGCTGAGAGAAGGAACCGTTCTATCATGGAAATGGTTCGTTGTATGCTCCACAGGAGCTACTCTTGGGTAACAATATTGGGCGTAAGTCGTCACCACTGCAGTTGTATCGTTGAATAGGGCACCCACAAAGGCCCTAAAAGGAATGACTCCACAGGAAGCATGGAGTGGTCGAAAACCCTCCATATCTCATCTACGTATTTTCGGATGTCATGCTTTCATGCACATACCGAAAGAAAAAAGGAAGAAGCTAGATGAGAAAACACTGAGATGTATTTTTCTTGGTTATTCTAAGCACTCTAAAGGATATCGGTTGATAGATCCTTTGACCAAGAAAATTCATATCAGCAGAGATGTTGTCTTTGATGAAGCTTTCACATCACATAGCACATCTAAAGTACACCAAGATATTGTGGAAACTAAGGAAGAGAAGATTCCTTCGTCAACACAGACAGGAGGTCCTTCTACATCTTCTTCAACTCCACCGAAGAAGAATCCTAAATGGTGTACAAATACAATCAAAGATGCAAATTTATCCACTCCTCCCAATTTGAATTTGGATAGACCTCGTACACGCAGTATGGCTCAAAAGGAGAAAGAAGCCAAAGAAACTGGTGAGGTTGATGATCTTTGTCAATATTTTGAGGAACTTTTTGTGACTCCAAGTACAAAATTAGAGGATATGGATATTTATGATGAAAGGGCATTCATGTCTACCATAGATAGTCTTGAACCTACATCAGTGCAAGATGCTCTCAGTGAGCCTCAGTGGAAGGCTGCTATGGATACAGAGTATGAGTCTTTGATGAAGAATAAAACTTGGAAGCTTGTTGATCTGCCACATGGAAAGAAACCTATTGGCTGCAAATGGGTATATAAATTCAAGTACAAGGCAGATGGAACAATTGATAAGCATAAGGCCCGTCTTGTTGCAAAGGGCTATGCTCAAAAAGAAGGCATTGACTACGAGGAAACTTTTGCACCTATTGCTCGGATGACCACAATTCGGGTTATGTGTGCTATGGCAGCACAATATGGGTGGAAAGTTCACCAGATGGATGTCAAATGTGCCTTTCTAAATGGTGATCTCCAAGAAGAAGTCTATATGACTCAACCTGAAGGATTTGAAGTGGAAGGCCAACAACAGAAGGTTTGCAAATTGGTCAAATCCTTGAATGGTCTGAAACAAGCTCCTCGAGCTTGGTATATAAAAATGGACAATCACCTTATGCAGCATGGATTTAAGAGATGTCCGTCGGATGCAAACCTCTATTTCAAGAAACGAGGGTTCGAGATAGTGTTGCTTGTACTCTATGTGGATGATCTGCTCATTACAGGGAGTTCAGAAACTATGATCTCTACTGTCAAAAGAAACTTGTGCAAATATTTTGAGATGATAGATCTCGGACTTCTCCATTACTGTCTTGGTCTGGAATTCAGCCAGAAGGAGCACTCCATCAAAGTGTCTCAGAAAAAGTATGCCAAGACATTGCTGGATAAATATCGCATGACTGACTGCAAGCCAATGGCAACTCCAATGGAGAATGGACTTCAGTTATCATGATATGATGACTCACCTCAGGTAGATGGTACTCTCTATCGACAGTTGATTGGGAGTCTCATATATCTGACCAATACTAGGCCAGATCTCGTATTTGCTTCGTCAACTATCTTTCAAGGTTCATGCGGGAGCCTAAGACCACTCATTGGAAAGCGGCAAAACGTGTTCTTCACTATGTCCGTGGTACTATGGAATATGGCCTAGAATACAAGAGGAACAACAAATTCTTCTTGCAAGGATACATGGACTCCGACTATGCCAGATCATTTGATGATCGCAAGTCAACTTCTGGAAACATTTTTCATCTGGGATCTGGTCTTGTCTCTTGGCACAGTAAGAAGCAACAGGTGGTTGCTATTTCATCAACAGAGGCAGAATATCGCACCGCACGTGAAGCTGTGTGCGAAGTGATATGGTTATGTCACATTCTAACAAGTATGGGCCATCCATCAAAATCTCCAATACGCTTGTTTTGCAACAATCAGGGTGTTCTGAACCTCGTCAAGAATCCAGTCCATCATGAAAGAACAAAGCACATTGACACACAATGTCATTTCATTCGAGATGAAGTTCCAAAGCACCAAATTCAGCTTCAGCACATTCCCAACGATGCTCAAGTTGCAGACATTTTCACTAAGGCACTTGGACGTGTCAAATTTGAATTGTTTCGCAGCTCACTTTGTATTGCAAAATGATGTAAGGGGATGTTAGTAGTCTAGTATAGCTATTAGTTATTACATTACCCAAATAATGTAATAAAGGGGGATGTTAGCGTACTATTGTCTTTATTTCATATTTAGTGTACACTGTTACAACTGCGTAACAGTTTTGGTTATTCCAGTATGTCGGTGTCCTATTCCCGGCCCTTTGTAACCTTATTTAAATGCCTACAATACAATAAATAGATGTTCGCATTTTCTACAAAGAGGTTAAGTGCAAGAGCACTTGTGTCCGGCAATGCTTATTGCTTTGTTTTTATGTTGCATTTTTTTATTGTTTTTGTTGTTTTGTTGTTTTTTGTGACGCATTTTGGGATTAAATTGTTGTAATTTGTCTTCCCGTGGAGCGGTCCGGCTATGGTAGCCTTCTTAGGGAGTAGGATTGCGATAATTTTGTGACCCCAACATCTTTTTTGTATGCCCCAGATGTCAGGTGCAGTAGCACTCCTATCGGGCAAGTTTATTGTCTGTTTTGAGTTCATTTTTGATCATTTTTTGATGTTTTTGAAGTTCTGGCTTGAATTCGTCCTTGGGTGGGACGAATTCCAGCTGGAGAATTCGTCCCTAGGTGGGACGAGCGCTAACCAGAGCGCTCGTCCCAGTCAAGGATGAATTCCAGCTCAAAAGGCCTATTTAAGGGCCAAAACTTGAATTTGGGCTTATTTGTGTCATTTTTTTCTTGCGATTTTGGAGCTCTGGGAGGAGGAGGTAATTCTACGAAGCGAAGCGCTGCTGGAATTCTTTTTGCCATCATGAGTGCACAAACTGGTTCGAGCGGCGGAGCCGAATCGAAACCTGTAAGTGTCTTCTAGAGCTTATTTTTGTTTAAATTTGCACTTGTTTTATTTAATTGTTTTTGTGATGCTGTTTTTCAAAATGTGTTTTAAAACTTAAATCCTGAAACTGGATTGAAGACAACTACTTGAATTTTCTTTTTATGCTGTACGGTTCTTTTCCATGATTTTTAATTTTTTTTTGTTGAATTGTTTTCTTTTGCAGGTTAGGAGCCGGTACCGTGTACCTACCGCCTTTACTTCGAGGCGCGGGGTGCACCGACTGATGGTGATTGGGAATGGCTTGATGTCCTTGGGCTCAAGCAGGTGTCTCGACTGGAGCCTGTGGTCCCGGATCAGGCCTATCTAACGACCCTGATCAAACTTTGGGATCCGTGGACCAACACGTTCCATCTCCCGACAAGGGAGATGATTGTGACTTTGGAGGATGTCTATCGGTTGCTTTGGATTTCGATAGATGGATTGCCCATTAGGTCATCGCCGCGTGATCAGCGAACTGCTATACTTTCGAGATGCTTTGGGCATGGGGGGCGGCTGGGTGTAACAAACCCAGTGGAGACAGCCGAGGTGGACTGCCAGGCTGGCGGGATTTTTGTTGGCTGGTGGCAGGAGAGGGGGGTGTTAGGAGTGAGGCACGCATTTTTGATGGGCCTCATTTCTAACATGCTTCTACCTGATTCATCAGGCGCGAGGTTCCCGTGGAACCTGCTAATTTTGAGGTGGGGACAGACATTGTTGGCACAGCTCTATGGGGAGTTGTATGGGGTGCGCTGTCGGTAGCGGAAGGGGGTCAGCTGCAGCTATCTGCTGCAATGTTGGGGTTGGCAGCACATAGTAGTGGAGAGGCCGACCGGGTTACCGTGGATGACTCGGGCGATGATGGATGACACGGAGATAGGCTATGCGATTTTGTGGCGGCGATCTACAGAGCAGGGGTAGAGTCGGCGATGGGCAGGTGTTGTAGAGCACTATACTGATGCCTTTTCTCGGCTCACTCCAGGGGAGGTGTTTTGGCGCCCTTATCGGGACTGTCCAGCCTAGCCAGAGGCTGGAGAGTGGCTCCGTCGGGTACGCAAGGAGCGGTGGTTGACTGGGAGGCACGGGACGGAGCATGAGTTCTTTTCATACAGCCGGGTTACACGACAGTTTGGGGTGCGGTAGGGGTTGCCTGGTGAGCCCGTGGTCTATCGGCGGTGGGGAGATGAGAGGGATTTAGATCCACCGGTCACCGCGCCATTGGGCGAGGAGTCAGATGCGGTTATTGACGTCCCGGACGTAGATGACGTCGGGACTACCACTGAGTATGACTCGTGGTGGGTACTACGGTGATGGAGAGGAGAGGGGCCACTGGGAGGCACGGAGGCGGCGGTGGAGGGTGCCGAGGCGGCAGGGGATGATTGGGGAGGTCCGTTGGATGATGCGGACATGTTGGATGTGGGGGATGAGGATGTAGACTTGGGCGCTCCGGATCAGCCGGACATGCGGGACGTGGAGGAGCAAGTGGGAGCCGAAGCGGGATGCTTGTTCCGGAGGGTCCTGTTCGTCGAGCAGACACAGAGGAGGTGGAGTCTGAGATACGTGCTAAAAATGCGTGACTGACAGAGCTACTACGGATACGGGATCTAGAGTTGGGGGATGCGAGGTGGGAGCTGGGGGACGCGCTACGGGAGAGGGATCTCCTGCGGGCTCAGCTGGCAGAGCGGGATAGGGTTCTGGCACAGCGCGACGATGCGGTGTCATACTATCATCGGTGAGAGGCAGAGTGGTGTCAGCACCGGATAGAGTTGGAGAGGGAGGTCATCCGCCTTGGTGGGCGGCTACCTAAGCCCTCGGTCAGTGGATCTTCATGGCGGACGAGGGATAGTGCGACTGAGCAGTCAACATCATCTCGTCGTCGATGATTAGATGAGGGAGGCGGTAGCAGGCATGATGCGGGGGCTGGCAGTAGCCGCCCTGTAGGGTCCCATAGGACCCACACCACGGGGGGTAGTTCCCGTCGCACCGATCCTGCGTGATCATGGTGGTCGACGCTTTAGGTTGGGTTTTTGGATATGATTGCGGGGTCTGAGGACCAGTTTTGTAGCCTGCGGGCATTTTTTTTTGACGATATATATATATATATATACCGGTTTTATTGTGGTTTTTTACATGTGATGATTTGATTTTTGTTATGCATGATGGCTAATGGCTATGGATGTATGCATGTTTATTTATTTTGATGAATGCTTATGTTATGATGAATGCAAATGTTTTTGATTTCTTTTTGATATGCAAAGTGAAATTGATGAATGATATTTGTGGTGATTGGTTACGGCACCATAGGCTGTTTAAGACTCTCTTTATTTCACTTTTAGGCGATTGCTATGATGTATGACTCTTGTATGTATACATGTGGTTTTCTCTTTTTGTATTTTCTGATGGTATTGTAAGGATGAAAAGTAGCGCAGTTGGTTTATAAATGTAGCTAAGGTTTTTCGAGACTCAGACATTTTAACTCACTAGCCACGATTGTACTTTGTCTTACAAGACTTTTGAACAAGGTATGAATCGGACTTGTTTTTGACCAAGCTATTTCACATCCCTGTGTGTGCAATTGAGTTCATTTATGTGGTATTTGTCAGGATACCGCCAGTGCCAGATGGGCTTTCAACCGAACCTGTCTTGAGGATCACCTAATTAGCTCCACTAACTCCTTTGTTGTATTTAGTTAGATTAATCTGCGGTGTTATCCAGGATGCCATAAGCTAGCTCATCCACATGCAAACATTGATCTGTACGCAAGTTAATGTGACAGATATATCGTCATGCGAGAGGTTTACCGCCGGTTATCGATAGGCTATCAACCAAATCGATACTGAGGCTTGCCTTATGACCTTTTAGAATGTTGAGAGTTCCAAGGATTCAAGTTCCACTCCCTTCTTTTCTTCAATTGTATTGGGATACTTGCTCGTTTGTAGTGATAAGATCACTGTTTATTTTGATTTGTTTTTCTTTTGAGCAAGGGATTGGGGAGATGGAGTGATGAAAATCACTATCGTTTGTGCCATTTGATGTGTGCACTGTATGATGTCAAATATTTGATTTTTGATGTTTTGCAAATTTTTGATGTTTTGCAACTATTGAGAACTAGGGATTCTTAGGGAATTGGGTAGGGAGGATGCTTGTCCTTTTGCCAACTCTCAGCATTCTTGGGGTCATTCGCACAGGGGGATGAGCAAGATAACCGTTTCGCTTTTGGTGACTTGGATTACTGTGCGGGTTTCATCTTTCGTTCACACAACTTAGGAATTGTTTTATGTGTTTTTAATTTGTGTTGGGATGTTACGTAACAAGGCGTATTTCAAGTGTAACTCTACCTTCGTAAAATCTGTCTGACTCGGTACATGACGTAGCTAAAAAGCAAAATGATGACTGAATCATGAAAACTCTTGATACATTAAAAGACCACTGACTCTAGTGTGGTAAAAGCAATGCATGGTGTTTTTGTTGTTTTTGTAAAATGGAACAGTGTGGAGCAAGATGGACTTAGTAGGGCAATTACAGCCTATGGTGCCTTTGACCTATATGACCACAAATATGCAATGTATGGATGCAATGCTTAATGCAGCTACATATTTTTGTATTTTTGATGGATTTATTTTTGTGAATATGAATATGAGGTGCGAGAAGAGCTCTCGATTGATGAATTTGAGTATGCCTAGATATGAGATGCAAATTTTTGTTGTTTTTGATTATTTTTGATTTTTGACCAAGTGATTGTGGACATCCTTGGAGCATTTTGGTGACCAAGTGATTGCGATAATCCTTGGGGCTTTTTGGGTGACCAAGTGATTGCGATAATCCTTGGAGCTTTTTTGGGTGACCAAGTGATTGCGATAATCCTTGGAGCTTTTGGGGTTTTGACCAAGTGATTGCGATAATCCTTGGAGCTTTTGGTGTGACCAAGTGATTGCGATAATCCTTGGAGCTTTTTGGGTTTGACCAAGTGATTGCGATAATCCTTGGAGCTTTTTGGTTTGACCAAGTGATTGCGATGATCCTTGGAGCTTTTGGGGTTTTGACCAAGTGATTGCGATAATCCTTGGAGCTTTTTGGGTTTTGACCAAGTGATTGCGATAATCCTTGGAGCTTTTTGGTTTGACCAAGTGATTGCGATAATCCTTGGAGCTTTTTGGTTTGACCAAGTGATTGCGATAATCCTTGGAGCTTTTGGGTTTGACCAAGTGATTGCGATAATCCTTGGAGCTTTTGGGTTTGACCAAGTGATTGCGATAATCCTTGGAGCTTTTTGGGTTTTGACCAAGTGATTGCGATAATCCTTGGAGCTTTTTGGTTTGACCAAGTGATTGCGATAATCCTTGGAGCTTTTTGGTTTGACCAAGTGATTGCGATAATCCTTGGAGCTTTTGTGTTTTTGACCAAGCGATTTTATGGATCCTTGGAGCATTTTTGGGATATGGCTCTCTTAGATATAAAATGGTCGCAAATGACTGATATTCAAGGGTTCTGTTTCCTTGATACCGTCAAGAGAAGCTAGCCGGTACGTCCCGGGTCCTATTTTGCTATCAATGACATATGGACCTAACCAATTTGCCGTGAACTTGTCCCTTAGGTGGGACGGCAAATTAGAGTTCTGTTGGTTTTCCTTCAAAACCAAATCACCAACCCGAAAGTCCCTTAGGTGAACTTTCATGTTGTAAGCTTTCTTAAGCCGCTCTTGATAGATACGTAAGTGCTCGAGAGCATTCACGCGTCGTTCGTCAAGCAACGTAAGTTGGTCTAACCGGGCCTGCCGTGCAGTGTCATCATCGATGAACTCCTGCATTGATATGCGAAGGGAAGGAATTTCCAACTCGAGAGGCATTACTGCCTCTGAGCCATACACGAGCGAAAACGGAGTTGCCCCAGTTGGCGTCCGAACGCTAGTGCGGTAAGCCCAAAGGGCAAGTGGGATTTGTATGTGCCAATCCTTATGACTGTCTGTGACTGTCTTTTTAAGGATGGCCACTAGTGTTTTGTTTGATGCCTCTGCTTGCCCGTTTGCTTGCGGATAATAGGGCGTTGAAAAGCTGTGTTGAATTTTGTACTTTGTGGTCAAAGCACGCACGTCTTTGTTCTTGAATGATGGCCCATTATCCGATATTATTTTGGATGGAATACCAAAATGACATATGATGTTATGCAAGATGAACTCCACAATGCGGGGTCCTTTCGTTGAGGTTAACGGAATTGCTTCCACCCATTTGGTAAAATACTCTGTGGCCGTTATGATAAACGTGTGACGGCCTGACGATGCAGGGGAGATCTTTCCGATTAGATCGAGGCCCCACTACAAAAATGGCCAAGCAGACTGGACTTGTCTGTAGGGCCTGGGAAGGTACGTGCATCAAATTGGCATGATGTTGACATTTCACGCACTTCTTGACATATTCGCAACAATCTCGCTCTAAAGATGGCCAATAATAGCCCATGCGGAGAATGCGCTTTGCAATGGCCATACCACTAAAGTGGCCACCACATGTACCGTCGTGCGCTTGGGCGATCGCCCAAGTGGACTCTTGCTGGTCCAAACAACGAAGAAGAATTCCGTCATAGCTGCGACGATACAAAATGTCTCCTATCAAGACATACTTAGCCGCTTTCTGCTTGAATGTTCGTTTTGCGGCGTGCGTCAATCCAAAGGGAAGATTACCTAACTTGAGGTAGTCTCTAATGGGTAAATACCAGTCCTGTTGATCGGAAACCTCGACAGTATGAACAACCAATCCCTTTTGAAGTTCTTCCCTAACAAATGCTGAATGGGATAGAACTTGTAAGAATAGCGTTGTGTTGCTTTTAATGGGAGTGGGGGAAAACAAGGACCCCCAGTTGGCACGTTTCAGACGGTCTCGGATTCGAAAGAACTTATCCGAGGATGGTTCGATCTGGATCATGTGGATTCCTGGTGTCAAGTCTGAGCTTGCACGCTCCATCACGGATTGCGATAAGGTTTTGACTTGAATGGTTGTCATATCACCGGAAAGGTCTTGCGGGATTAATGACCCCAAGGAGGCCATTGTGTCCGCAAAATGATTCGATGATCGAGGGAGTGCCTCGATGTCGTACCATTCAAGTTTTGCCAGGAATTTGTCCACGAGGGCTTTATAGGCCTTCGAACTGGGCATTTGCATTGATATACCCCTTTGACTTGATTGACTATTAACAGCGAATCACCAAAGATATTCAATCGTTTGATGTTCATGGCGATTGCTGTTTGAAGACCTAGGAGCAAGGCTTCATATTCTGCATTATTGTTGGTGCACTGGAAGTTTAATTTAAATGACAGGGGCATTGGAGCACCCTGCGGTGTGAAGAATACAATTCCCGTGCCACCACCTTGCTCGCATTTAGAACCATCGAAGAATAGGGTTATGTCGGCCTGTGACTCAGGCTCATCAGAATCTGGCGATTCTGAGACATGGAAGACCCCATCATCGGGTAGTTCTATGACCAGAGGCTGATCGTCTTCAAGAGGAGCCTCTGCTAGTTGATCGGCTATGACTTGTCCTTTGATAGATTTTTGCCCAATGAACTCAATGTCAAATTCCGTCAACAACATGATCCATTTCGCCGTGCGACTACTATGATAAGTACGACTCATCATGTATCGCAATGGATTCTCCTTAGACACAACATACGTAGTGTTGCTCAGCATGTAGTGGCATAGCTTTTTGGTAGCAAACACCACTGCCAAGCAGAGTTTCTCAACGTATGCATAGTTAAGTTCGTAACTGACCAGGGTGCGGCTAAGATAGTAAGTAGCCTGTTCTTTGTGAAGTTCATTCTTTTGGGCTAGCATGGCACCCAGTGCCACCTCAGTAGCTGAGATGTATAAGTAGAACGACACTCCTGGTCTAGGTGGTGCCAATATCGGCGGCGAAGCCAAGTATTGTTTGATTTCGTCAAAGGCTGACTGGCACTCGTCATCCCAGTGAAATGTAACTCCCTTGTGCAATAATTTGTTCATGGGTCGGCATTTGTCAGATAATTGCGCTATGAAGCGTTTAATCGACGCGACCTTTCCTTGCAGACTTCTGAGCTGCTTGATGGTAGTTGGGGGAGCCATTTCAAGGATTGCCTTGACTTTCTTTGGGTCCACTTCGATGCCTCATTTTGAGACTATAAAACCCAAGAGTTTTCCAGATGTGACGCCAAATACGCACTTCTTGGGATTCAGTCTGACCTTATGCTCTATGAGGCGATCGAGGATCTTGCTTAAGTCACCGAGATGATCTGAGCGCAAAAGAGACTTGGCTAACAAATCATCCATGTAATCTTCCATAGTTTTGTGCATGTAATCATGGAAGATATATGTCATGGCACGTTGGTAGGTAGCGCCAGCATTTTTAAGGCCAAAAGGCATGACCTTATAACAAAATGTCCCCCAAGGCGTTGTGAACGCCGTTTTAAGTTGGTCTTCAGGATTGATACGAATTTGGTTGTATCCTGAGAAGCCATCCATTAGGGAGAGCATTTCATGACCTGTTGTAGCGTCTACTAGCGCGTCGATGCTTGGCAAGGGGAAATCATCCTTAGGACTCGCTTTGTTTAGGTCTCAAAAATTGGTGCATATGCGAATCCTCCCGTCGGGCTTCTTGACGGGAACCATGTTGGACAGCCATGGCGGATAATCCACGCAGATGACAAACTGTGCATCCAACAGCTTTTGTAATTCATCTTTGACCATCAAGGCCACTGTTGGGTGCATCTTTCGTAGTTTTTGCTTTACGGGCTTGATTGTCGGATCAAGCGTTAAATTATGCGTGACTAGCTACGGGTCTAGTCCCGGCATGTCTCTGTATGACCATGCAAAAACTTCCTTCTTCGCTTTGAGAAGGGCGATGTATTCGGCTTGCTCTTCGGGGGAAAGACTTACCCCCAGCTTGATAATCTGTGGATTCATTGGGTCTAAGCCGATGTCTACGTCAGTCGTTTCCTCGACTGACATGTGGGATCCGTCCTCCAACTGATGTGGAGTTGGGATCAAATGGATATCATTAGCTGAGTTTAGATCTACGTTTGGAACCTCGGGTCCCTCTTCAGCCTGAAAAATATCCTGAGTTGTCCTTGGGGTGGAATGAAGCATTTCACCGAAAGGCCGATACTCTGATGGTGATAAAGGTGAATTGACGTGATCCCAATCGATGGCATCTATGTCTAGGTGCAATGATTGTGATGGATCGGCCGGATTGCGGATGGGTGCGGTCAAATCAATGGAGATCATGTGGATGGAATGAATTTGGTCTCCAGAACCGTGGGTGTGATAACTCGATTCTTTTAGATGCTCCCTATACTCTGGATCTGGCTCTACGGGAACGGGCACGAATGGATCTTCCCTAGGTGCGAATTCGTCCCTATTTGCGAAAAGGATGGCAGGGTCTTTTCTCGGCACTGATGTCATGATGGGATCTCGAGGTGGACGATGCTCATCTTGAATTTGGAGCCATGGATCCAATACTTGGTCCCACCTTGCAGGGTCTACCCACCATTCATGCCCTAGCAGTATGCCCATCTGTCCCATTAGATCTTCATGAGTTAAAGGGCGGTGATGTCGTCGCGCATGTCTGAGATAGTCCATCTCAGTCTCATCTTCTGAATCACTTTCGGAGACCCAAAAATGTTCATTCTCTTAAGCAACTGTTGCTTGCGACGTTGAGGACCCTCCTTGTTCCAGTAAGTTAATCTGGTCCCATTGTGGTTGTTCCACTCTTGGTGGAGGGACCTGATTCCCTTGACACTGTATTGTTTCATCTGGAACCTCTAAGGGGAACAGCTTCAGAAAGATGTCCGAAAGTCGTTGATGTTCTCTTTGAGGATTAATCTCTGAACTTTCGCCTCTCTCTAGCAAAGGAGAGGGATTACTGCTGTTTCCAGGGGTGTTTGTTGACCATGGGAGGTAGTCTCCCAATGTGTATTCTGTATTTGGATTGGCATACGGATCTTGTGCCAATCCCCCCTTGTTGCCTATTTCTAGGCCTTGCATATTTTCAACCAAGATGTTTAAGGGCAGGGGTGGTTGAACCCTACTCCTGACTTGTCATATGGCATCTGATATCTTGGTTGGCAAAGGACCCGCATCCCTTGCTCATATCTGCCTAGCCCGTATCCATGCCAATTGCATTGACCGAGATATTTTAGGGCAAAATCTGGGTTTGACAGATAGTTGATGTTTTCAACAAAAGGCTCTTCGTCTGCTTCCTTTTGTTGGCATGGTTCAAGACCATGATCAAGGCCCCCATACACGAAATTCATCTGGTTTGGAGGGTAGCCTAGAGGAACAAGCTGTCCCTATGGGAAGGCAAGGTCTTCCCATGTCTTGTACCGACTCCAATGCTGGCGTCGCCACAACATTTTGCACTAAATATTCCCCCAGGCCCGTACTGGCCATTTCAACAATGATTGTTGATGATTGGGTGGGAGGAAACGGTAGTCCTTCCTGAGTCCATTCCATGTTTGGTGGTTCAGGAGTCTTAGTTTCGTTGTGCTTGGTGTTTCCTCCGTTGATACCGTTGAGATTGTGGGCAACCTTTCTTCTAAGGGTTTAACCTCTTCCATGATCTGTTTTCCCTTGTCCTTCTGTTGGGCCATGATAGGTGGCGTTGATGATGAAGGAGCAGGTGATGAAGTCTCACCTGGCTGGGATTTTGCCTTGTTGGTCACCAGTGGTGCCTGCGGTATTGGACCCTGTTTAGATGGATTTAACTGGAAATCCAAATGTGTTGAAGGGAGGGTCGATTGAGGCATGAATTGTACCGCATTGCAATACTTAAAGGGCTCTAAGTCCATTGGGACTACATGTATTTCTCCTTCATAAGCATACTTTAAGCATTGGTGGGCGATCGAAGGGACACACTTCATGTCCCTGATCCAAGGCCGCCCTAGCAGTATATTATAAGCCATCTCGCCTTCTAACACATGGCACAGTGTAGGTATTGACTTTTGTCCTACCTGGACAGGCAGAACAACTGTGTCGACTGTCGAGCATATTGCATCGTTAAAAGCTCGCAGTGTATACGTGGAGGCTGTGATGTGAGAGGTTGGCAGCTTCAAATGTTTTAAGGCTGCAGTGGTAATGATGTTACTGGACGAGCCAGTATCTATCAACACCCTCTTGTACGGAATCCCGTTGACCCGCGCGATAACGTGCAGGGGTGGATCTACCATGTCATTCGATATCGTTTTGACCTCATCTTCTCTGAATGTGATGACCGGCTCCGTACATTGTTTCACATGTCCCACGAAGTTGTTGAAAGAATTTGTTTCGTGAGGTTGTAATTCGATGGCTTTTAAAATGTCCATAAGAGCTTCCCTATGGGGTGCTGACTGTTGAATAAGCTCGTAAATGGACAGCCTAGCCGATGTGGTCCGCAAACTCTGTGTGAGTTTGGTCCGTATCGTGACCTCGGGTCTAGGCGGAGGCAACTGCGTTGGGCGTTGTTGAGGCTGCGATGTTGTCGGAACTTCCCTCGTAGCTACCTCGGGGGCAACTGCTGGGTACCTTCTGTTCCTTGTTACTATGCTAATCATTCCCACAAATCCTTGCATGGGAAGATTCTGTCGCACCTCGTTAATCTGGAGTGGTTTTGCCTGTGCCTCGTGGGCAGGCAAAGGGTCCTTGAATACCCCCATTTGTTGATTGTTTGGCGCTATGGGGTTGTCCACGGCCAATGTTCTATTGTCAATCAAATCTTGGATTAATTCTTTGAACTTCCAGCATCCATTCAAGTCGTGTCCTCTGCGCCTATGGAATCTACAATACAATTCCTCTCTGTATCCCCTAGGCTTAGGAGCATTAGGGTCTATATTTTGGATTTCTGGTAGAGTGACTAAATTTGCCGCTGACAAGCGGTCAAATAGGGAGTCCCTGGACTCCGTGTAAGGGGTGAATTGTCGCCTAGGGCGACGCTGCTGATTCTGCTCCTGTCTTCTATTATCTCTTTCATAAGCAGGAGGCACTGCCTGGTAATTAGCCTTTTGAGGCTGCATTTCTTGCACAGGCGTGGGAACATTTATCGCAACTTGGTTGACTGCAGCGTGTTGTGATTGCGTTGTCCCGGTCTTAGTGGTTTTATTCCACTCTTTCTTTTTAGGCTTGGCGATTGCGCCTTCGCCTATCTTAATCTCTTCTATAACTCTGGCTTGCGCCAAAGCTTCTTCTAAGTTGTCGTATTGTCGCAGCAACAATAGACCAGAGATTGATTTTAAGCAACTTTTTGCGAACATCTGTGTGAGATCAGACATAGGGGGATGGTAGGGTAACTTAGAAAGCAAAGCTCTCCATCGATTCCCATATGCTGCCATTGTTTCTTCCTCAAATTGCCTGAGGCTCGCCAGATCACTCAGTGATGCCTTCTTCCTTGTGTTGAAGGCAAAGCGTTCAAGAAACGCATCTACTAATTGATCTAAGTTGCTTATGCTGTGTTTAGGTAGTTGTGTGAACCAATCCGAGGCAGGGCCTGCGAATGTGGTTATGAACGTTCTAAGCAACAATGCGTCATTATCTTGGATGCCGAAGCATTGGCTTAGAAATCTTGTAACGTGTTCTTGTGCGTCCTCTTCACCTTTAAAGATTGCCAATTGAGGCAACTTGAAGTGCTCGGGGTAAAGAGGTGTAGGCACTGAGGGATGCACCGGATTACTATGGAGTTGACGTAATGTGGGTTTTTGATGCCCAACAACTTTTGTCTCCACAGACTCCAAACGCTCTAATAGCGCTTGGTATGCATCGAAAGATTTTATTTCTTCCTCTCTTGTTCGCTCCCGTTGTAAGTTATGGTAAACTGGGGGCCTATGGAGGGGTGGCCGAATGGCAATCCTCCTGCCTTGATGGGGAGTTTCAGCATATTCTATTTCTGGTTCGTACTCCTCATAAAGTTCTTGAGGAGTCTCTGGGCGAGACCTATGACCTTGATCGAGTCCTCGCTGAAGGTACCCATCATTGTTTCGGGGAGTGGCCTCCCTCTCGGGTCTGTAAGATCTCGGAGGCAAAGCTTGACGAGGTCGTGGAGACCTGTCCTGCACCAACGAATTGTGCCTCTCATATTGTTCGGCCCTTTGGATGCGAGGGGTTGGCTCCCTCTCAGGTAGTTCATAGCGTAACTCATCCGCTTCGCGTTGCATGCGCTCTCTATCCAAGCGGTGTCGGTACTCTATCTCCTGATGACTTTGTTTAAGCCGCGTGATTTGGGCTTGACGGGTGGCCTGTCTAGCAACTATCGGGTCAATTTGGTCTACCCTATTTTGCTCAGGAGGTTCGAATGTTTCTCCTATGTGTTTGCCTCGAGTTTGCTGATCTAAAGTTTCAATGGGTCGCTTCCCTCCGTCGAGGTGGGCGACATGTACTCGAGGCTTCGGCCTTGATGTATGATCATGATACCTAGCAAGTGCGGAAATGCAAGGTTCCCACGCTGTTTGTTGTCCTCGAGGAATGCGATGGCTTTCCTCGTACTCTCTTTCACGGGTTTGGACGGGGCGGGCGGAGTTAGCTTGCCCCGTGTAAGGAGCCCTGCGCTCCGGATTTTGTCTTTTCGTCCTGATGGGAGGTAAAGAAGGGACGCCATATCCACGTTGTCCCTCCAAATGGATAGTGTGCCTCTCTAGCGCTCCATCGCGTTGTGGCCACTCATGTCTAACCTTAGAAGGTGATTCTCTATTTACATCAAGGTCTACATGTAGGGCGTCTTCCCGAAAGGGGCTGCTTTGAATGGGCATACCCCACCGAGGATTCTGAATCGGATTCTTTTGTAGGCCAGACCGATAAGGCGGTATGACCAAGTCCTCAGGACTGAAGCGAAGGCGACTTGTGCCTGCTTCTTGTGTACCTTCCGGAGCTTCTGCCCTTGATTGGGCTTGGCTACGGGTGTACACCATTGCGTTGCTTCTATACTATCTAAGTAGATTTTTATCTCGTTTATGATGATTTTTTTTTTGTCTACACTAAGCAAAATTAAACACACGCATACACAAACCGTGATTATCTCTTTTAAGGATTATTGGTGTGCCCTAAACTGGTTTAGTGCATTTTGATGTTTTGTTTTGTTTTTGTAGGTTTTGAAGAACGTTTAAATGCATTATGACGGCTCATATAACTCCCAAAATGGTAGCCCCTTCAATATACCAACCAGGCCGATATACCAACCTCTCTATATACCCGCCCTTACGAGAGGGAGACTATAGGTACGTGAGAGCAGAAGGTACATGGTACGTAGGTGGTACGAAAGGGGGATTGTCCTGTTAATGGCACCTACCATAGAAGACTTATCCTCGCACGCATGGGAATCACCCCAGCGACACTCGGTCAGCTTTCGTCAGGATTTACGCCTAACAACAGTTGACAATCGAGGAAATGGATGCAAAGCTAAGCCAAGGTGGTGATGAACCCACCGTTGGTCTTGCTCAAGGGCTGGGGTCTTACGACCAGCTCCTTGGTTTAAAGTTATTGCGTGAAGTGTGTGGGATTCATTTTATTTAACAAAAATGAAACAAGCATAAATGACTTTCCCTAGGCAATGCAGGATAAAATGAAAACAATTAAAGAAACAGAAACAGAAATAGAAAATTTAACAGAGATTATGAAAATCCCTACCTCTTCTCTGCCTGGACCGGTTGCTTCTGAATTTTTGCTCTGAAAATCTGCAGACAGAAATTCGTCCCTCGGTGAGACGAATTGCAGAACATAATTCGTCCCTCCCAGAGACGAATTTGAATTCGTCTCAGGGTCAGACGAATTTCAGTAAAGCAATTGCCACAGCCAAGGACGAATAACAGTCAAAAACCAAAAATGTACCTGTCAAACACAAAACACAAAAATTTAATCAGTTTTTGTGATTTTAAAAACCAGGGAACAGGGGTCCCACCGTGATCGCCACTGAAAGCACGAGATTTCGGGCGAAGGAAACACTAATTGCGATGCATTCAAAATCAAATACGCTTAAGTCCTAGAAATGTAAATTGCATGAAATGAAAGAAACGCATTGGAAGAGACACAAGAAAATGGAGAAAACACAGCCCTTTCATTAAACTTTCTTGATCTCTATTACAAATACGCCTCCTCCCTTTTCAGGGGCTAGGAGCGTTAAAAGAATTTGACTACAATCGAGACTTAAGGTTCCTCTTTCCGCGTGCCCACACTTGAAATGGACGGGCCAAGATGATGCCGCCGCTGATGTCGATGAGTCTTTGACCTCTGCTGCTCCTCCTGCGAACAAAGAAACAACGAAGATGTCAGTAGCACCTATTGCACATAAGAAGTGTTTGTTCTCTAAAATCGCCAAAAGATGCATGCAAACATTTGTCTGAAATAGTGAGTAAAATGACTCTAAATGACCTAAAAACCTGACAGAGGACAGAAAACATCACCAGAAGGCCATCGCCATCGAGACAATCGGCCAATCTGCCTTCAACTAGAATTCGTCCCTGGGCAGGACGAATTCTGACTGCTATTCGTCCCTGGGTGGGACGAATTCTTCTGTGTTGGAAAAGCCGACCTGATGCTGCTCCAATGTCGAATCTCGAGACCTCCAAAATGCCTGCAAACAGAGGGGTTATGTAATTGGGGCCATTTTGGGATGACCCAGATGGTCGGATTCTCCCAATTTGGCCTCTATCCTCGGGAATTCGATGTCGCCACCTGCAAGTTAGTAGGACAACAAAGCGACAAAAGGCATGATAAAATCTGATCAAAATGTTATGAAATTGAAGCTATGAGTTAACCAAATAGAATAACATGAGATGCAACCTGAAACAATAATCTAGAATGCTTTTGGAATAAAACTTAGAAAGTGCGGGGGTGCCCAAGTGGGCCTCCCACCGTTGGCACTTGATCTTGGCGCCAATCCACTAGGGATGGGCCCAAAACCTCTTAGGATTGGGATGTCTGCAAATTGGTTGATTAAGGTGTCCATATGTTGGATTTGGGTCGGATTCAAGCTTCCAAAAGCCACCCAACAACCTCCCTTGCAAAAGAGATTGGTGGATGTGAGAAGGTGAATCAAAGGGGATGCAAGTGGGTGTTCAACTCGGACAACACTTCGTTGCTTGAAATCTCCTCCAATCTGTTCTTTTGGGTGAGAAAAGTCCCACCTTTTATAGACCCATGGGGTCTCTTTTGAGAGGGAAGCATAAGTGCCATGTGTTGGTCATAGGTGCCATGTGGCGGTCATGTCTTCCCATGAGGGAGGGGAGTCCTCCATGACTTGGGCTTTCATAACTGCCCTTGTGACAGTCCTCTAACGGCCTATCTATCCACCCACACACGCGTGCGAGGCAGGAGTCATCAACTGACTGTCCTGGGCTGCCACTTGGCACCATTCTTCTTTTTGCCCGTTAAACTTGGAATTCGTCCCTACCAGAGACGATTTCAGAATTCGTCCCTGGGTGAGACGAATTCCAGTTAGTATTCGTCCCTGGGTGAGACGAATACCGAGCAAAGTGTCTAAATGTGCCAAATTGCTTCTTGACCTTACAAAATTGCTATGAAAGTGGTTAGGACCACTGTTTGACCTCTGAGGGCTGCCCTGGGGGCTGTGTTTGTCAAAGCGATTAGTGTTTGCAGTCACATAATCGGATTGGTGCTGTTTTGGTGTCTACAATAGGATATAGATGCAGGCTCTAGATGAGACTTAGCTAACTTTGGCTTGGGAAAGAAAATTTTAGCCTTACCCATCAACTCAATGAGAAACCACTTCCTCACAACGTCTATGCTTGATCTCAAAACCAACATAGTAATGCTCGAACCAAGAAATGTGCTTAAAAACTAGAGGCCCCATAAAGAAACGAGCGAGATAAAAATTATCTCCAAATTTGAAGTCAAAAATAAATCATGAGAGGCCCCCTCAAGACACACCGGTAGAGGAAGTAAAAGAACACCGTGATGCACCATGGATAAAACTATGCTCATATGACAAAAACCTAACACGAGAAGGAGCACAGAATCATGCACAAGGAACTTCATGCTAGACCTAAACACAAGAGAAAAAAATCCAATGTTGAGACCAGATAGTAGAGAAAATCATATTCTAATAAAAAATATAAGGGAGGGGACCAAAAATCCACCAACACCTTCAAAAAAATGGCCAACCTCACAAAATCCACCTAATATGAAATAAAAAAACCCTTGGAAAAAGTGTGCATGATCAGGAAATGAAACAGAAGGCTTATGCCATGGGAGAAACCTGGAGCCAAAATTGGAGGGGCCCAAAAAGGCATCTCGATCATCAAGAAACCAACAATCTCATCGAGGAGCACTTCTTGAGGGAGAGGACTCGACAAAGAGAAGAAAAACTTCCTATGAAGAAAAGAAAAGGAAGCCACCACTAAAATTGAGGATAGAAGGGGAGCACAGAAGAAGACATCATCTAATAAGATGCCACAAGGAGAACAATTCAAAAATCTAAGACAATCTTGGGAATCATAAAAATAGAAAGCCAAATCTGACTAAGGGAAGAGGTCCCAACACTAATGAAGACAAAATTATAGCACCGAGGGGGAGAGCACTTACAAAGATTTAAAATTTGAAAAAGGGGGTCTTCCACATGATAAGAACATAAAGGCTGAACCAATACAATCCCCAAAAAGAGATAGAAAGGGCTCAGAAGATAATTAATACCGCTATCAACCAAACGAGGGAAAATATACTTCAAACCCACTACAAGAGAATTTAATAGGAAGCTCCTTCAAAGCCATAGATACAACCACACTAGTAGTTGATGCAATCCCAGCTAATATAATTTAAGGTTTCTCATCATTGAAAAGTCGAATAATCTCTAGCAAAAAATCCATATGCCAGACTAATAGGCTCAGGTACGGTACATCAAGATTTGCTAATAAATCAGCCATGGAATTCCCTTCTCTAAACTCGTGCTTAATCACCATGCTCTCCATAGATCGAATATGCCAAATAGATTCTCCAATTAAATTGAACTCCAGCTAGTTGGAGTGATAGATTCCTATAAGCATGTTAGTAACATTTAGAAAATCACCCTTAATAATTGCCTTATGAATCCTCCAATAATTTCCTTACGAATCCCCTTATATATAATAATTTTTATTGATATATCTAAATCAAATATTTCAATAATTTTTCAATGGATTAATAATATTGTATAATAATTTTATGTAATATATTTTTAATAAGATATGTCTCAATTTTATTGGGTCACTCAAATCAAAAGAATAAAACATTACATTTTTTGTTGAGTTAACTAAACCATATCTTACAATAGGTGTAATCTTACTACAGTGGTAAGGTCTTTGGCCTCTCTTTGAGATGTCTAATATTCAAATCCCACTTAGTATGAGGATATTAGGACCCCTCATAAAAAATCTTTGTAAAATTATTGAAAAAAACTAAATCATATTCTACTTGTTTTTTTGTGAATAACATTCTTCTTCTTCAAATTGTTATATTTTTGTAGTCAACTCATTGGCATCATTTGTATTAGGAGATACAGATCTCATTATAAGTTAGATTTTAAAAATTAAATCTCACCAAGATGAATAACATAATCATGATTGACTAATTTATCTACTATTGTTTTTCCTTACCTATATTTATGTTGATTTTTTTTTAAGATACTCCCTCTTATAATAGTTGATAGACATTAGAAATGATGTTAATTTTTATCCAGTTCTTACATGAATTATTCTTCATAGCATTAACACTAAATTGTGAATCCACCTTGTTTTTTTTTTAGTATTGATTAAAAATGAGTTGAAGGGCCCCAACCCTTTATACATAGCTCAAAATATGTACAAAAAAGACCAAAAAAAATCATACAAATGCAATATAACCTTATCTTAGAAAAAAAATAAACCTAGGCTAAACCTGATGGAGAAGCTGAAATAATATTCCTCCCACTATCCTTCTAATTGACATAGCTTATACAATGCTCAATACTTTATATAAATGATAAAGAAACTGCTAACAATAATATAATTTATTGTGCTCAAATCCTGTATCGCATAATCCTACCTTAATTTAAAAATATTTTTTCATTTTTTTTAAGTGACCTAGCCTCTACATAGTTGTTAGTTGAAGTTCCATATGATTATAAATGAGGAGAATTTTTATCTTCATTATTTTTAAAAATACCACCCCCACTTATTCTTTTCCATTTTTCCTTCAAGCAACATCAAAAATAATTTTGATAAGCCCAATAAATTTTGGAAATTTCTATCCTAGATTGATATAAATATTTTTTATTAATTTTATAGTCACATAGGACCCTTAAATTTACATTCAAATATTATAACCAAGAGTCTAGCTTTTGTTTTTCCACACCTAATATTTTTCATGATTAACATTTTATCCTTAAATATTCTCCAAGAAAGGTAATAATAGAATATTAAACTCAGTCATAATTTTAATATTTTCTTAAAAAATGATTATTCATTTCAAGCCATATATTCTAATTAATGGTTGGATCAATCTTCTAGAGAATGCTTAATAATTTATCTTTATAAAAATTATTTTCATTATTCCATCAATGCTTTCAATGTTAATAGAACTACTCTATATTTTCTCATTATTTTGAAATAATGGTATAGGCAAAGGTAAAAGAAAAAAATAAATGATTTTATGTTTATAAATTCTTCTTATATAAGTCATCACAAAAAGGTTTATTGTATTCTCTTCTTTTTAAACTCTCATCTATAATAATTTTATCTTAGACTACTAAGCAAAGGAATATTTACCCTTTAAATATATTCTTCCAAGGGAAATATTTGGGGGTAAATTTTTTAAATTATGCTAAAGCCTTAAATCCCAACTTACTCAAGCATCCACAATATTTTTTTAGATTACAAATCAACTTACACATTCATGTAAAAATGGATAAACATAAGTCTTGCTATTTTCTTAGATCCTATTTTTCTATTAGCTTGAGAATGTAAACTTGTAATTTGAAAATTTTACTCACACAATTTTTTTCTTTTTACCTTGAGACAACTCCTATTTTGGATTAAAAATAAGAAGATAAATATTCAACCATATATTGAATAAAAATTAATAGAATTCCCCTCGAGTGACCACCTAATATGTGATGGCTTTTTATGCCTTATATTACCACAAAACATCACTGGTTACTTGCAAATATCACATAGGTTCCAAATATAAAATAGCCACAATATGAGTAAAATAATATAAGAAAATTAATATGTACATCAATAAATTAACTAACATTTAATATTATGCTGAAATATGAATGTAAATAGCATGATTCTTCCATATACAATGAAGGGAGATAAATGGATGCTAATTGTAAGATTATTCTAACTTCTTTTTTGTAAACATGAAAGACAAATCATCCCATATTTTATGAGATATCTCCATATTCCATTATAAAAAACAATATATGAGTAACTTATGAATAAATAAGAACTTGACTTTTATACCAACTCTACTACTAGAAAATTTCATTTTTAAAATCCACCATATAAAGTCTCCTTATAGACAAACGAGAATTTCATTTTATTTACATAATTTTTGTTGCTCTTGTGCTTGATATCTTATTCCATTGAATAATTACAGTCTAATACCATGTCCAAATCATTTACCTATAGATAATTTACCATTTTTATTTTCATATTATTAATTTTTTTTTAAAAACTAACAAATATATTATATTTATAGAAACTATCTTACAAATTAAAATGATTTGGACAAAAAATACATGAGAAAAAATCATCCACCAATCCCTCTTGGCTCAAAAAATATTCATCCCTCTATCTTCATGTTGTTTAACTCCGTGGCCTAACTGTGATAGATTCGTTAGAATAATTAGCTACTCTTCCTATTCTGCTATTTGTTTATACCACCTTTTGCATCTCTTGGATTCTTTGGTACCAACTTTTCTCACAAGCCTCTTTGAGGGAGCAACCTCCTTCAATAATTCATTCAATTATACAAAAAGATACATATAATATTACCTCTCATAAATTTAAGGAATTCCTCTAGTACCTAACTCCTAAGGTTGGCTTACATGAAAAATGCCACCCTAGTTAGAATCTCCTACCTATCATCAGTTATATTTTTAAAAACATGGCTACATACAAGGGCACCATTTGGCATAGGCTCTTCTTAATCCAAAACTATAATAAAATATTATAAAATATTTACATGGGTACTACCCACATTCTAAAAGGACTACTACATCAAGTGTTAGGATGGGGTCCTAACTTACACTTTCCCTTTAGAAAACTTTGTACTCAAAGTTGAATGTGATGAAACTGTTGTTGGATTTGGTGAAGAGGTTCCCATGTCATATCTTTTGATTGTAAGTTGTGCCACTAGACCAAGAAATCAGTTATAACTCATCAATGAAGGGTACATGATCTTAGATAAATAATGCATTTAGGTTCAAGAAGGATGGGCCCTTTCTCATCCAACTCTAGAAGTGTAGACTACACCTACACCTTGTTGCAAATAACCTACTTGAGAGAGGATACATGGAAAATTGGATGAAATTTAGAACTAGTTATAAGGGCTAGTTTGTACACCATAACCCAAGCCTCTACAACACTTGGTAAGGATTATAGTATTTGGGAGTAATTTTCTGATAACCATGTAATTGGAGAGATTATTTTTGTATGGTTGTAAGTGAAGGAAGACCATATCATAAATGATAAAGTTGTATTCATTATGATGTTGATCTACTTACTATTTCATATGACTCTGAGCCATGTCCAAATTGATATTGAGTTGACGAAGAATTGAGTCATGCTAATGGAGATTGGAATCCATGAAATGGACCTTGGAGATGCCTAGAATGTAAGAATTTGGAGCTACTGGAAGTTGACCATAAACTATTTAAAATGGAGTCACCTTAGTGGAAGACTTATAGATGGTGTTGTACCATCATTTAGCCAAAGGAATCCACTTAGCCCAATGAGTAGGATGTTTATAAGTGAAGCAACAAAGGGATGTTTTCAATAATTTATTGATAATTTTGGTTTTACCATTAGTTTGAGGATGGTAGACTAAACTCATCTGAGATATGTCCCCTGCAACTTGAACAATTCCTACCAAAAGTGACTGTTGAAGGTGGGATATTGATCAAAGATAATGGATTTAGGTATTTCATGGAGGTGAAATTTGGAGTCAAGGAATATTTGGATGATAATGGATGTAGAATAAGGGTAGCATAGGGAAAATAAGTGAGCATACTTCGAGAGATGATCCATTATCACGAAAATAATTGATTTACCTCCCGATTTTGGTAGCATTTCAATGAAGTCCATAAATATATCTATCCAAAACTGCTCAAGAATAGGAAAAGGTTGAAGTGTTCCTGGAGAACACATAGTCTCACCTTTCATGCATTGGCACCGATCACATTCAGAAACAAGTGTTTTTATATCCTTTTTCATGCCCTTATAGAAAAAGGTATGCTTGGACTGGGTATATATTTTGAGAAAACATAAATTACTAGTTGTGGGGGATGCATGCATTTAATGAAGGAGGAGGTCCTTGATTTGAGGCTCAGATGGAATAACCAATCGATCATGAAATCATAAATCCTAACCATCCCAAACATAACCAGGGTGTGATTTAGAAATCTCTTAGAGATGGTAGAGGAGAGTTTGTAATGATGAATCCTTGGTTATGTCTTCACGAAGTTGATGAAGCCATTGTATAAGAGGAGTAGAGATGGCATGTAGCATGTCTTGATCTTCATGTAGGCAAGATAAAGCATCAACCACCACATTTTCTTTATCTTTATTATAAGAAATATCATAGTCATATCCCTACAATTTAGAAACCTGTTTTTGTTGTTCTAGAGTAGCCACCCAAAAATATTTTAGACTCTAATGATCAGTCTTGATGGAATAATTTCAATCAATGAGATATGGATATCAGTGAGTGATCGCATGTAAAATGGTAAGCATTTCCTTCTCATATATAGACTTGACCAAATTTTGAGGGTAAAGTACCTTGCTAGTAAAAGCCAATGGTAAATCCTCCTACATTAAAACTGCTCCAATGCATGTACCTGATGCATCAATCTCGATGATAAAGAGTTTAGAAAAATTTGGCATTGCCAAAATAGGGGTGGTGGTCATAGCATACTTCAAATCAATTTAATCCTTCTCAACCAATTCAATCCACACAAAAGAATTTTTCACAACATGGTTGTGAGGGGAGTTGTTATCTTGCTATAGTTTTTTATAATTTTTTTGTAATATCCTGTAAGATCCAATAATCTATAAAGTTCCTTCAAGATATGAGGTTTGGGCCATTCTTGCACTGCATGAATTTTCTTAGGATATACCAGAAATCCATCCTTAGGGACTATATGTCCCAAATATTTAACCTCCTACTAACCAAAGGAAAATTTCGATTGCTTTACATAAAGCTAATGGTTAGACACAAGTTAATAGTTACTTCTAAGTGATGAATATGATCCTCCCATGTGCGACTATAACTCAGAATATCATCAAAGAAGACTATAATGAATTTATGAAAATGAGGGAAAAAATAAAATTCATCAAACTCGGGAAGGTGGAAGGTGCATTAATTAATGCAAAAGGCATAACTAAATATTCATAATGCCCTTCATGAGTTTTAAAGGTTTTTTTAGGAATATCTTCATTATTATTACAGATTTGGTGATATCCCGACCATAAATCCAACTTGGAAAATATTGAGCCCCTTGTAACTCATCTAAGAGTTCATCAATAACAGGAATAGGAAACTTATCCTTGATGATAATTTTATTAAGATCCTGATAATCCACACACAAGTGCCAAGTGACATCCTTTTTTTTTACTAACAAAACTGGTAAAGAATCAGGGCTAACACTTGAAAGAATAATTCCAAAAGCTCGAAGTCCTGTATAATTTTCTCAATTTCAACTTTTTGATTATAAGCATACTGGTATGGGCAAAAATTAGAAGGTACACTACCAGGAACAAGTTGTATTACATGATCATTTGATTTCTGAGAAGGAATAACTTGGGTTCTTCAAAGACATGATAATACCTATTTAATATATGTTGTAATTATTGTGGATGACTAGACTCCCTTTGCTCAGGAGCAATGACAACAAAAATTTGAGCTACCATGCCATGGGAATATTTCTTTAAAAAAATTTCCATCTTATGAGAAGTAATTAATTAAACTACTCCTACCTTTGTGCTGCTAAAGGTATATTCGTGCTCATCCTGACTAAGTTTCATCCATAATTATACAAAATCCCATAGGATTGATCCTAACATTTGTAACCATTATGCTCCCAGAACCATATCACACCCTCCTAAGGATGAAGTAAACATGTCAAAATTAACATTATAGTCCCCAATTTTTAGCTTAACATTACGATATTTTTATTTACATGGTAGGGTGCCATGATTAGTAGTCATAACTTCAAAGGAATTACATGTGGTAATGTAATAGTTTCCTTGTTTGGTGATACATGGATCAATAAATTTACGTGTCCTACCAAAGTCAATAAAAATGATAACCCTTTGTCCCTTGAAATGACCAATCACCTTCATGGTTTGGGGTGTGGATACTCCTGCTAGAGCATGTGATTTTTTTTTTGGTTTTGATTCCTCTTGATTGATAGGTTGATCTATGGTTTCTATTTCTTGAGGAACCTCCTCGGCCTCAGAAGAGTCTGAAGTGGAAAATTCATACATATATAGCAAGTACAATTTTTTTACACACACCTATGCCCTCAGGTATATTTTTTATCACAATTATAACATAATCCTTGTGCCTTCTTATGCTCCATCTCATCATGATGTAATTTGTTTATAGGTGGATATTTATTAGTAAAACATGGCATTGGATTTTTAAAAAAATATGACATAGATGGAGTAAATTTAGAAGTTTGACCAAGAGCCTTAAATTTTTCATCTACCATTTTGGCCAATTGTATGGCCAATTTAACCTCTGCCCTAATTTCATCCTTCAATATACTCTTAAAACAACTCTGGAAAGAACCAACACTTAGTCATGTTATTCGATTGGCAAGTTTTTCAAACTAAGTTTGGTATTACAAAATAGTTGAAGTTTGTTTGAGTTTAAAAATGACTCATGTAAAATATTCAAAATATCTTGGACCAAAGCGAGTGAGTAGGCATTGACCAAAATCTAACAATGAAAGGTCAAGTCCAGGATTTTTGTGATGCAAAAACTAATGGAGTGCATCTGATTCAAAATTAAAAGAAACAATAGTAAACCATAGGAAATGATCAACATTATGAAGAGTGAAATATTGTTCTTCTCTATAAATCCACCCCTTAGGATCTTTTCCATCAAACTTGAAAAATTCTAATTTGGGTAACTTCATCCCATTATGTTTAGGTATAGCTTGTTGGTGGTGCCTTATACCAATTTTTGCTTGGTCATGTGGAGTTGTGGAATCAATATAGGCTCTACTTTCCAATTTAACCTTCATTGTTTTTTGTGCATGAGTGATATTAGCTATGTATTCTTGGAAATATTAGATTTGTGACTGCAATTCCTATATGCTTTTGCTAAACCTAGACATTATTTGGTTGCCCATATTGTCCACTTTGATTTGAAGTTCCTTCTCCATTAATTGTTGGTGAGTTCCCTTAACCATAATTGAAGGTTTGGATGCTTTTTATGGGAATTACTAAAAATAGATATGTAGCTTTTAGGAGTTACTATTTTTAGTAACGGTCAAAAAATTAATTTGGGAAATAGGTTGCAACAATGATTTTAGGATAGGATCCACTTTTGTTGCCACTTGATTTGAGCACTCAATGAGGAGATATACTGAATTCTTTAAATTTTGGTGATCTCTTGGTTGGTTGCAAGTCAATGTTAGGGTAATTTCTTCAACTTGGACTTAAAATTTCACAAGTGATGTTTTACTAGTGAGGTCAGTTTTGCCTTCGAAAATTGGTTCCAATAAGTCTATCAACTTTCTATGTCTTGTATGTTTATATTACTGATATTGTTCTATTACCTTTTCAAACTATCTAACCATTAAATAATTCTTGATAATATTTTTTTCCATGTCTGATTCAAATTCACAAATATTTCTTGACTATTCTAAGTGGCACAAGCAACTATTATGATTGTGTAGATGACTATTATGACAATTTTATCCTAACCACTCTATATTCACTATTACTGATGGATTTTTTCTAACTATAAATGACTTTGAACTCCTACTTTAGAATTTAAATATTCTTGTCTACTTGTTATTATTTGGAAGTTTGTATTGCATTTTATGCATGCGGGAATTCTAGAATAGAGATTTCTTCGTATGCTCAACTTCTATGTAGGATATAGTAACAAGTTTGGAATCTTGGTTGGAGGTTAAGCAAAAAAAAAGACTTGCAAAACAAACCTTGTTTGCAAGTTTAAACAGATGCAATGTAATCTAGGAAAGGGTACATGTAATATCCATAGGCCCTCTATTATACCACAATGATGAACAATAGTGCTCAGACCAATATTTCATACCACTACTCAAGGAGGATTCCACACATACCATTGAGCACACTATCTATGTCTATGATAGTACAGGAGGGTAGTCTTCTCGAATGTTGTATCCCATGCACTATGAACAATACAAGATCAAAAAATATTTCTAGGGATAACATTTTGTTAAAACCCAAATGGTCCCTTGATACATTTGAAGATGTGTGGGAGCTCAATTCCGTACGTGAGTTTTTTCTAAGGCCTGGATATTCTACCTTGATCACCCCTCGCTTCACTAGATAATGTATGGGCTATCTAGCTTAGTCAATAATGATAGCTCCTTCATGATATTTTTAAAACCATAGCACAAGGTTTCTAACCTACTCAGCTACTATAAAAATGATTGTAATTTTTTTTGGCCTTTTGTTGAATATATATTTTTTGTAATTTTTTTAATAAGGAAAACTTGCAAACAAAAATATTTGAACTTAGAAATCATATACCTAATAGTTGAATTGGAAAAATCCATCATAATCATAGTAGAACATGGCCATGGAAATCACTATGATACCACTTGTTAGGAATATAATATTAAAAATAACACTCTCATAAAAATACTTGGAAATAAAAACACATGCTCACAACACACTTGGAAATAAAATGCACAATATGGAAATAAATTGCAAAAAAATAACAATCTCACAATAGCACTAAATCGCAAGCCTCTTTGAGGGGGTAACCTCCTTCTATACGTAATTCAATTATGAAAAAATATACATACAATATTACCTCTTGTGGATTTAAGGAATTCCTCTAGCACCTAACTCCCAAGGTTGGCTTACATGCAAAATGCCACACGGTCTAGAATATCCTCCCTACAATCAGTTACATTCTTGAAAAATAGTTCCATAGAAGGGCATCATTTGGCATAGGTGCTTCTTAATCCAAAACTATAATAAAACTTTACAAAATATTAATATGGGTACTACCCATGTTCTACAAGGACTATTAAATCAAGTGTTAGGATGGGGTCTTAACATTTTCTATCTAAGAGTCCACATATTGCCCTTCCTCTAGTTATTTTCCCTATTTTTCTAAATAATCTACCACCTTATTTTCCTCTCGCTTGATATGTGTAATAAAAACATCCTGAAAAATCTTCTAAATCTTTTGAACTGCTTCCACTTTCCTTCTATCACCAATTTCCAAGACTTGAAAGGGTCTTATAGGATCCAAGATTCTAGTGCATATCTAAGAGTTTATCTCCATCCATAGCTTATATAAATATATATTTATAGCTAACATCTATGCTAACAAGATCACCTATCCTTATGCTTCATTATTTGTTGTCTCCCCCATACCTTATGCTCTCTAGTACACATGTTATCCTTTCCAATTTCATATGCTAATGGTAAATCATATTTTCTAAGATTTTTATTAGAAGCCCCATATGTTTAGCTTCATCCACTCTTTGGGATATGGTCTCCACTTTATCTTACTTGAGGAGATCTCACCTGCACATCCAACCCTTAGTTGTTTTTCTTTTACAATTATTCCAAAGCTCCGTAAGATAGTCACTTCCTTCATATCTATGTTTGTTTCCTCCTGTAATCTAATAGAGAGTGTTTCCATTACCTTACTCATAATCATCTCCCATAATTGCTCCCTTTTTTTGTGCTCTGATATAAATATGCATTCATTTTGTTCTAGCTATAACTGCGACCATATGACGCTAAGCCCCAACTTCCTTGATATTTTCATTATTTTAATCTTAAAACTTCATTGTTTCCATTTATCATAAAAGTTTTCTTAGCTCTCAAAAATTTCCTAGTGTTGTCTCATCTGCCTCCACCAACTAATCCATGTCTTTAGAAATAGAACACCCCAAAAAGAGGTGATCAAGGTCTCATCTACTTTTCCACACATTACACATTTGGAAGGGCCATAAAAACCTCATTTTATTATATTATAAGATTCAAGCACTTTCTATGGTTAATCATCCATGATGAAATATTAATTTTTTGCCATCCTTCCTTTCATTAAATAAATATCCAAGGAAGTGGTTTTGGGGTAATCTCATATCCACAAACTACCTTGTATCCCTAATTTACCTTATAGATTCCCAACTAGCTTCCTCCCCATCCAAGCATATCCATCATAGAACCATATTGAATTGGATGTTTTTGGAGATGTCTCTATAGTTTTTTAGTTATTTCCTCGGTCCTCCTCACTATCCATTCTCAGGGATATTTCCATTGTAGTAAGTCTAGCACATGTTGATTCCATGATTTCATATAGGAAGAGTCTTTTCACCACCCTTCCTTTTGGAGCTCTACTTTCCAACTCTCCATATCTAGGAATGTCTAAATAATTTGTTAAGATTAAGTCCATGAATTTTCCCAAAATATAGCATTATTTCCATCCTCTAACTACCAATATAGGTATGGTTTTATTAAGTCCTATCTTACTTCCATTGTTATTCATACTGTAGATCCCACTCCTTCCACTTTGTATCCTGGTATGTCTTTCTTAGCCACTCCTGGGTGATATTTAGCTTCTATCAATCTACTCCATAAGCCCCCAGTAATTGTAATCCATCTCTAATATAATTTTTGTACTAGTACCTTGCTGCTTTGGAATGTTGATCTTATCCCCAATATCCCTTGTTTTTTTGGTTGACATATCTTTTCCCTCATAACTAGTGCTAATTTTTGTTCTTCCCTTGCATCTGACCATAATTTTTTTTTTTTTTATTTATCAATTTCTTTTAAAATTCTCTTTGGAGCCTAAAGTATGGAAAATTTATAAACTAGGAGTGCTTGTAGCATAACTTTAATCATTGTACGCCTTCCTCCCAAGCATAGCCATTTACGTGTCTAGTTATTCAACATAGCTTGAAGTTTTTCAATCATACCTTTACACTCCTTGCTTTTTGTTTTATTTGAAAATAGAGGTACTCCTAAATGTTGTATGGGCAAAGGAGTTTCCATGAAGTTGAAAATTTTTATAATTTTTTCTCTCACCCTCTTCATTGAATTGAAAAAACTATTTGAGATATTTTTTCATTAAAAATTTCCCCTATACCTTGAGTATACCCATCTAAAATTTATTTTATGTTTCTGGCTACAAGGATATTGGATTGACTAATAAGAGGTGTATCATCCACAAACTATAGGTGATTTATCTCAATCTGAGAAGTAATTTTCATACCCCTTAGCCTCCCCTTCTGTCTCCCTTTTTTAACAATCTCCCTAGATCCTCCGCATAAAAAATAAAAAGGTAAGCGGAAAGAGGATCCCATTAACTTAACCCCCTTCCTATTGTGAATATAGGATAGGGACTACCATTTACTAGAACTTAGAATTATGTGGTCTATGTACAGACTTTTATCCAATATTCCCATTCCTCTACAAACCTAATTTTTCAAAAATACTTTGCAAAAAGACCAGTATACTCTATCATAGGCTTTAGAAAGATCTAATTTAATAAAAACACCTGGGTCCTTTTGCATGGATATTGTGTGTATCACTTCCTGTGCCACTACTATTCGATATAGAATTTGTTTACCTTCAACAAAAACTCCTTGCTAACTTGAAATTGTAGACACCAAAACAGCACCAATCCGATTATGTGACAGCAAACACTGATCGCTTTGACAAACACAGCCCCCAGGGTAGACCTCAGAGGTTAAACAGTGGTCTTAACCACTTTCATAGCAATTTTGTAAGGTCAAGAAGCAATTTGTCACACTTGGACACTTTGCCCAGTATTCGTCTCACCCAGGGACGAATTCAAAATAGAATCTGTCCCACCCCAGGACGAATTCTGAATCCGTCCCTGGGTGGGACGAATTCTAAGCTTAACGGGCAAAAATACAAATGGCACCAAGTGGTAGCCTAGAATAGTCAGTTGATGACTCCTGCCTCGCACGCGTGTGTAGGTGGACAGAGGGGTCGTTAGAAGACTATCACAAAAGGCATTTATCAAAGCCCAAGTCAACGGAGGACTCCCCTTCCTCATGGGAAGACAAGACTGTGACATGGCGCTTATGACCAACACATGGCATTTGTGCTTCCCTCCAAAAAGAGACCCATGGGTCTATAAAATGTGGGACTTTTCTCACCCAAAAAATACAGGTTGGAGGAGTTTTCAAGCAACGAAGTGCTGCCGAGTTGAAGACCCACTTGCATCCCTTTTGGTTCACCTTCCCACATCCACCAATCTCTTTTGCAAGGGAGGTTGTTGGGTGGCTTTTGGAAGCTTGAACCTGACCCAAATCCAACACATGGACACCTGAACCAACCAATTCACCGACCCCCCAATCCTAATAGGTTTTGGGCCCATCCCTAGTGGATTGGCGCCGGAATCAAGTGCCAACGGTGGGAGGCCCACTTGGGAACCCCGCACTTTCTGAGTTTTAAAGCATTCTAAATTACTTTTTCAGGTTGCATTTTGTTTTATTATGTTTGGTTGACTCACAGCTGCAATTTCATAACTTTTGGTCAGATTCTAGTATGTTTTGTGTCGCTTTGTTGTTTCACTAACTTGCAGGTGGCGAGATCAAATTCTCGAGGGTAGAGGCCAAATTGGGAGAATCTGACCATCTGGGTCATCCCAAAATGGCCCCAATTACATAACCCCCTTGTTTGCAGGCGTTTTATAGGTCTCGGGAATCGACATTGGAGTAGCAGCAGGTCGGCTTCTTCAACACAGAAGAATTCGTCCCACCCAGGGACAAATTGCAGTCAAAAATCATCCCACCCAGGGATGAATTCTAGAATTCGTCCCACCCAGGGATGAATTGCAGTCAGAAATCGTCCCACCCAGGGATGAATTCTAGTTGAAGGCAGATTGGCCAGCTGTCTCAGTGGCAATGGCCTTCTGGTAACATTTTCTGTCTTCTGTCAAGTTTTCAGGCTGTTTAGAATCATTTTGTTTACTATTTTAGATAAATGTTTGCATGCATCTTTTGATGATTTTAGAAGAATGAACACTTTTCACTTGCAGCAGGTTCTACTGACATCTTGGTTGTTTATTTGTTCACAGGAGAAGTAGTGGAGGTGAAGAACTCATCGACATCAGCGGCGGCATCATCTTGGCCCGCCCATTGCAATCGTGGGCACGCGAAAAGAGGAAGACTAAGTCACATATTGTAACAAATACGAATTTAACGCTCCTAGCCCCCAAAAAGGGAGGAGACGTCTATGTAACCGAGGATAAGATATTTGAATAAAGAGGGTTGTGATTTCTTTACATCTTTTCTTTCATTTTCAAATTGTCTCCTTTCTTCATTTTTGTGCATAGGATTAAAGCGTTACATTTCGTCTTATGTTGCATAATTAGTGTTTCCTTTGCCCGGAATCTCGTGCTTTCAGTGGCGATCACGGTGGGACCCTGTTCCCTGGTTTTTAAAATCATAGAAACTGATTAAATTTTTGTGTTTTGTGCTTGACAGGTACATTTTTTGTTGCAGACTGCTATTCGTCTCTGGCAGGGACGAATTCTGTTCTGCAATTCGTCTGACCCTAGGACGAATTCAAATTCGTCTTTGGGAGGGACGAATTCTGTTCTATAATTCGTCTCACCGAGGGACGAATTTTTGTCTGCAACTTTTCAGAGCAGAAATTCAGAGGCAACTGGAGCAGGCAGAGAAGAGGAAGGGATTTTCATGATCTCTGTTAAATTTTATGTTTCTATTTCTATTTCTTTAATTGTTTTCATTTAATCCTGCATTGCATTAGGAAAAGTCATTTATGCTTGTTTCATTTTCACTAAATAAAATGAATCTCACACACTCCACGCAACAATTTTAAACCAAGGAGCTGGTCTTAAGTGTTAGGATCTCATCCTAACCCTTAATGTAATAACTTCCATGATGTAATAATTCCTAGTGAACGTGGGTAGTACCCATGATTAATATTTTGTAATGTTCTAAGTTTTAGCTTAGGTAGTGCCCATGACAAATGGCACCCTTTTTATGTAACACATGGTAGATAGGTGGCATTGTGCATGTAATTCGTGTGGCATTATGCATGTAATTCGAGTGGCCTTGTGCATGTAATTCGAGTGGCCTTGTGCATGTAATTCGAGTGGCATTGTGCATGTAATTCAAAGTGGCACTATGCATGTAATTCGGGTGGCATTATGCATGTAATCCAGGTGGCATTTTGCATGTAAGCCAACCTTGGAAGGAAACTCCTTAAATACCCGAAAGGGCACCAATGTAACCATCTTTTGCAAAATTAATGAAGTATTGAAGGAGGTTGCCCCCTCGAAGAGGCCTGCGATTCGGTTCTATTGTGAGATTGTTCTTTATGCAAATTTTTGTTATATTAATGTGATGTTTATGTGAGTTATTTCCAAGCAATTGTGTGAGAGTGTGTTATTTGAGTTTATTTTATAGCAGGATCTTAACAAGTGGTATCAGAGCACTTTCCAGGGCCAAGTTCTGTTGCAACTGCAATGATTCTTGCCATCCAAATCCGTCTGTTAGGTATAAATTCCGTGTGTTTTTTCCATTCTATTTTTCCTTATTAAAAAAAAAAATCCAAAAAAAATACAGTGTTTTTTTTTTCCAGACCAAAAACAAAAAAAAATATATTATTAGTTGAGTAGGTAGAAACCCTGTACCGGGGGTTTTAAAATATCGCGAAGGATCTGTCGTTATTGGCTAAGCTAGATAGCCCATAAAGCGTCTAGTGAAGTGAGGGGCGATCAGGCTCCAATACCCAGGCCTCGAGACGAGAACTCGCGCACGGACTTGAGCTCCCACGTATCTTCGGGTATATCGGGAGACCATCTAGGATTAAACAAACTTTTAGCCATTAGGAAGCTCTTCGGCCTTGTATTACTCATAGTCTACGGGACACAGCATCTTGGACGATTACCCTTTCGTATTGTCAGAGAGGTGAGTAGTGTGCTCAAGGGTATGTGTGGAATCCTCCTTGAGTAGTGGCCTGAAATATTGGTCCGAGCACTATTGTTCGTCACTGTCGGTATATTAGAGGGCCTATGGGTGGTACATACTCCTATACTTAGCATTCCATGGTTCTGTTAAAACTGCAACTTGTAAAAAATACAAAAATAAAAATCAAAATAAGAATCCAAACACCCCCATTCGTAAACCTGCATTTCAAAAGTGAGCATATGAGAAAGGAGTCCTCTACCAAAAAAAAATAACAAAAGGGACATGCATTCGGGATAAGCCATGAGGGTGACACTTAAGTTGAAAGTCTGGAGAGTAACAGTCAAATTCACAGTGGCAATCCACGGTCGGGTCGGTCGGGTCGGAGAGGTCGGCACGGTCGAGGCGGAATTCACGGTCTTGAGTCGAAACAGAAGCTGTCATATCGAGTCACCTACAAAATACGAGAGAATCTTGAGTGTGAAACACGACCGGTTTTAGATAGTGCTCCGGTACCCAACTTTTGCTCGGTAGCTCGAGAATCGAGAATCCGCAAACACCGTTAGACTCGACAAAACAGGAGATAAAAAAAAAAAAAAAGTCTGGGGTGCCAAAAAGTAGTGTTAAGAGATATAGCTCATTGTGACCACCTCCTCCTACTGATCATTTTGATATATAGCACCCAAGCACTTTTTTGGGCATTTACTAAAAATAGTAAGTCAAAAAAATTCAATTCTATTTTTAGTAACTGGTCACAAAAGGTCAAAAAATGGCCCAGGGTACTCGTGGACACCGGAAAGAACTAGAACACTTGGATTCCCTAACAAAAGCCATTGAGAACTTGAACTCGACTTTTCACTCCATAAGGGAAGAAGTCCAAGGTCTTCGCCTAGAGCATGAGGCCACTAGCAATCGCTTAGAAGAAGCATTGACAGAAGTGGACAACAAGGCGAGAAGAGAACCACCCAAATCAGAATACCAAGTTGAGAGTTCTACAAGGAATCGTGACCATGATACACCCTTTAGAATGCCCAAGTTGGACTTTCCCAAATTCGAGTGGGAAGGATGTTGATGGGTGGCTATGTCGGGTTGACCAATTCTTTCGACTTCATAATGTACCGGTATTTCATCGAGTCCGGATGGCTTCCTTTAACTTGGAATCCGAGGCTCTACTACTGGTTTCAATGGTTGCGTCTTACCTACCCAAATCTCTCTTGGGAGGATTTTGAATCCCAAATACTCACTCGATTTGGTCCTAGTGAGTTTGAGGACTTCACGGGAGCCTTATCCAAACTACAACAAACAGGGTCAGTTCGAGAGTACCAAGCTCAATTTGAAAAATTGGCCAATCGAACAAGAGGATTGAGTGAAGGGTTCTTCCGGAGTTGTTATATCGATGGGTTGAAGATGGAACTCCAAGCAGAAGTCAAAATGTTGAAACCACGAACTATGATGGAAGCTATCAGTTTGGCCCGTCTGGCCGAATCTAAACTCTCTGCCCAAAGACGCCCATCAAAGTTTTCTCAAGATAGACCTTCATTTCCCCCGAGAGCCCAACACCCAGATGATAATAAACCTGCTGCACCCAAGCGCCTCACCACCGAAGAGATGGATGCACGTCGTGCCCAAGGATTGTGCTACAATTGTGATGAAAAGTTTTTCAAGGGGCATAAGTGTGCACACAAAAAATTGTTCTTGATAGATGTTGGAGAACCCGATACCGTTGTGAGAGTGATGAGGATGAGGACCCTCCAGAAACACCTCCTCCACAAGAAGGGAAACAGGAACCTGAGACATCAATTACAATCCATGCCCTTGCAGGCATTACTACTCCTCAAACCATGAAGGTTACAGGATGTTTCAAGGGCCAACGTCTTTCCATCCTTTTGGATTCGGGAAGCACGCACAACTTCATTGACCCTAGAGTTGCTCAACGGGAAAATTGCTATATCCACAATTGTAATTCCTTTGAGGTCATGGTAGCCAATGGGGGAACCTTATCTTGTAAAGGAAAGTGTCACAATGTTAAAATCAAGATAGGGGACTATGAACTCAAGCAGGACATGTTTGCCCTCCATTTGGGTGGATGTGATATTGTTTTGGGATGCCAATGGTTGAGTACGTTGGGCACTATCAGTTGGAACTTTGCTAAACTTTGGATGCAGTTCTTCCAGAACGGACAAACACACATCATCAAGGGCTCCCCAACAGGAACACCTCAAATGATCAGTTCAAACGGCATGGAGAAATTGCTAAAGAAATCATCACGTGGGGTCATTGCACAACTATTCTCCATCCAACCATCCACATCTCCAATGGGTGAAATCCCACAAGACATGCAACAGATTCTCCACAAACATGAGGCCATCTTTTCAGAACCCATCACACGACCACTGCATCGCTCTCACGACCATGCCATTCCATTATTGCCGGATAGTACACCTCCCAATATCAGACCACCTTATGAGCGACTCAAGCGCACCTTATTTTGGAAAGGTAGGAAACAGGACATTCACTCTTTTGTGGCAGACTGCGACACAGGTCAAAGGATGAAAAGAGAAACAGTGCACTCTTCGGGCACTCTTCCACCCTTGCCGATATCGGATCAGGTGTGGACTGACATCTCTATGGATTTCATAGAAGGGCTACCTAAATCTGGAGACAAGTCTATTATTTTTGTGGTAGTGGATCGCCTTTCAAAGTATGCTCACTTTTGTGCCCTAACCCATCCTTACACAACATTCACTATTGCCCAAATTTTCCTTGACTCCATATTTCGCCTTCATGGCATGCCAACCTCCAATGTATCTGATCGTGATCCCAGCCTTACTAGAAATTTTTGGCAAGAGTTGTTTAAGTTGCAGGGGACTCAGCTCACAATGAGTTTAGCCTACTATCCGCAAACGGATGGTCAAACAGAGGTTGTTAATAACTGCTTGGAAACCTACCTTCGCTGCTTGCCTCCGATCATCCTACTCATTGGGAAAAATGGCTTTCTTTGGCCGAATGGTGGTACAACACTTCCTATCATACCGCCACCAGAGGCAGAGTACGGGCACCCTCCACTCACGCCTCCCTCCTACATTTCGGGCAGCTCCAAGGTACAGGTCCCATCAACACTTCCCGAATTGGATGAAGAAGGCTCCATCTTACTTGCACCAAAGCAGCTGTTGTACCGTCGAACTCGCAACCGTACCATCACAGAGGTCCTGGTTCAGTGGCGTGGACTTCAACCTGAGGATGCTACATGGGAGTCTCTCCATCAACTTCAGCAACAGTTTCCTCATTTTCAGCTTTGAGGACAAAGCTTCTTCAAGGAGAAGGGCATGTTAGGATCTCATCCTAACCCTTAATGTAATAACTTCCATGATGTAATAATTCCTAGTGAACGTGGGTAGTACCCATGATTAATATTTTGTAATGTTCTAAGTTTTAGCTTAGGTAGTGCCCATGACAAATGGCACCCTTTTTATGTAACACATGGTAGATAGGTGGCATTGTGCATGTAATTCATGTGGCATTATGCATGTAATTCGAGTGGCCTTGTGCATGTAATTCGAGTGGCCTTGTGCATGTAATTCGAGTGGCATTGTGCATGTAATTCAAAGTGGCACTATGCATGTAATTCGGGTGGCATTATGCATGTAATCCAGGTGGCATTTTGCATGTAAGCCAACCTTGGAAGGAAACTCCTTAAATACCCGAAAGGGCACCAATGTAACCATCTTTTGCAAAATTAATGAAGTATTGAAGGAGGTTGCCCCCTCGAAGAGGCCTGCGATTCAGTTCTATTGTGAGATTGTTCTTTATGCAAATTTTTGTTATATTAATGTGATGTTTATGTGAGTTATTTCCAAGCAATTGTGTGAGAGTGTGTTATTTGAGTTTATTTTATAGTAGGATCTTAACATTAAGACTCCAGCCCTTGATCAAGACCATTGGTGGATTTCATCACCACCTTGGCTTGATTTGCATCCATTTCCCGATTGTCAACTGTTGTTAGGCGTAAATCCTGACGAAGATAGACCGAGTGTCGCTGGGGTGATTCCCATGCGCGCGAGGATAAGTTTTCTATGGTAGGTGCCATTAACAGGACAATCCCCCTTCCGTACCGCCTACGTACCACGTACCTTCTCGCTCTCACGTACCTATAGTCTCCCTCTCGTAAGGGCGGGTATATAGAGAGGTTGGTATATCGGCCTCGGTTGGTATATTGAAGGGGCTACCATTTTGGGAGTTATATGAGCCGTCATAATGCATTTAAACGATCTTCAAAACCTACAAAAACAAAACAAAACATCAAAATGCACTAAACCAGCTTTAGGGCACACCAATTAATCCTTAAAAGAGATAATCACGGTTTTGTGAATGTGTGTGCTTAATTCTGCTTAGTGTAAACAAAAAACCATCATAAAAAAGATAAAAATCTGTTTAGATAGCATAGAAGCACCGCAATGGTGTACACCCGCAGTCAAGCCCAATCAAGGGCATAAGCTTCAGAAGGTACACAAAAAGCATGCACAAGTCGCCTTCACTTCAGTCCTGAGGATTTGGTCATACCGCCTTATAGGTCTAACCTACAAAAGAATCCAATTCAGAATCCTCGATGGGGTATGCCTATTCAAAGCAGCCCCTTTCGGGAAGATGCCTTACATGTAGACCTTGACATAAATAGAGAATCACCTCTTGAAGTTAGGCATGAGTGGCCACCGCGCGATGAAGCGCTAGACAGGCACACCGTCCATTTGGAGGGGCAACGTGGATATGGCGTCCCTTCTTTACCTATCATCATAATAGAGAGACCAAATCCGGAGCGCAGGGCTCCTTACATAGGGCGACCTAACTCCGCCCACCCCCTTTACACCCGTGAAAGGGAGTACGAGGAAAGCCATCGCATTCCTCGAGGGCAACAAACAACGCGGGAACCTTGCATTTCCGCACCAGCAGGATATCATGATCACCCCTTGAGGCCGTAACCTCGAGCACATACCGCTTACCTCGACAGAGGGAAGCGACCCATTGAAACCTTAGACCAGCAAACTCGAGGTAAACACATAGGAGAAACATTCGAACCTCCTGAGAAAAATAGGGTAGACCAAATTGACCCAGCTGTCGCCAGATATACCACCCGTCAAGCCCAAATCATGCGGCTTAAACAAAGTCATCAGGAGATAGAGTATCGACACCGCTTGGATAGAGAGCGCATGCAACGCGAAGCGGATGAGTTACGCTATGAAATACCTAAGAGGGGGCCAACCCCTCGCATCCAAAGAGCTGAAAAGTATGAGAGGCGTAATCCGTTGGTGCAGGACAGGTCTCCATGACCTCGTCAAGCTCTGCCTCCAAGACCTCATAGATTCGAGAGGGAGGCAACTCCCCGAAACAATGATGGGTACCTTCAGCAAGAGCTTGATCAGGGTCATAGGTTTCGCCCAGAGACTCCTCAAGAATTTTACGAGGAGTATGAACCATAAGAGGAATATGTTGAAACTCCCCATCAAGGCAGGAAGGATGCCATTCGGCCACCCCTCCATAGGCCTCCAGTTTACCGTAACTTGCAACAAGAGCGAACAAGAGAGGAAGAAATAAAATCTTCCGATGCATACCAAGCGCTATTGGAGCGTTTGGAGTCTTGTGGAGACAAAAGCTACTGGGCATCAAAAACCCACATTACGTCTACTCCGCAGTAATCCGGTGCATCCCTCAGTGCCTACACCTCTTTACCCCGAACACTTCAAGTTGCCTCAATTGGCAGTTTTTAAAGGTGAAGAGGACGCACAGGAACACGTTACACGATTTCTAAGCCAATGCTTCGGCATCCAAGATAATGACGCATTGTTGCTTAGAACATTCATAACCACATTCGCAGTGCCCCGCCTCGGATTGGTTCACACAACCGCCCAAACACAAGCATAAGCAATTTAGATCAATTAGTAGACGCGTTTCTTGAACGCTTTGCCTTCAACACAAGGAAGAAGGCATCACTAAGTGATTTAGCGAGCCTCAAGCAATTTGAAGAGGAAACAATGGCAGCATACGGGAATCGATGGAGAGCTTTGCTTTCTAGGTTACCCTACCGTCCTCCTATGTCTGATCTCACGCAGATGTTCGCAAAAAGTTGCTTAAAATCAATCTCTCGGTCTATTGTTACTCGCGACAATACGACAACTTAGAAGAAGCTTTGGCGCAAGCCAAAGTCATAGAAGAGATTAAGATAGGCGAAGGCGCAATTGCCAAGCCTAAGAAGAAAGAGTGGAATAAAACCACTAAAACTGGGACAACGCAACCACAACACGCCGCAGTCAACCAAGTTGCGATAAATGTTCCCGCCGCCTGCAAGAAACGCAGCCTCAAAAGGCTAACTACCGTGCAAGTGCCTCCTGCTTATGAAAGAGATAATAGAAGACAGGAGCAAAATTACCCGCGTCGCCCTAGGCAAAATTTCACCCCATATGCGGAGTCTAGGGACTCCTTATTTGACCGCTTGTCGCCGGCAAATTTAGTCACTCTGTCGGAAATCCAAATTATAGACCCTAACATTCCCAAGCCTAGGGGGTACAGAGAGGAATTGTATTGTAGATTCCATAGGCGCAGAGGACATGACTTGAATGGGTGCTGGAAATTCAAAGACCTAGTCCAGGATTTGATCGACAACAGAACATTGGTTGTGGACAACCCCATCGCACCAAACAACCAACAAATGGGGGTATTCAAGGACCCCTTGCCACCCCACGAGGCACAAACAAAACCACTCCAGATTAACGAGGTGCGACAAGATCTTCCCACACAGGGATTTGTGGGAATGATTAGCATAGTAACAAGGAACAAAAGGTACCCGAAAGCTGCCCCTGAGGTAGCTACGAGGGAAGTTCCGGCAACATCGCATCCTCAACAACGCCCAACGCAGTTACCTCCGCCTAGACCTGAGGTCACGATACGAACCAAACTCACGCAGAGTTTGCGGACCACGTCGGCTAGGTTGTCCATCTACGAGCTTATTCAACAATCAGCTCCCCATAGAGAAGCTCTTATGGACATTTTAAAAGCCATTGAATTACAACCCCACGAGGCAAATTCTTTCAACGCCTTCGTGGGACATGTGAAACAATGTACGGAGCCGGTCATCACATTCAGAGAAGATGAGGTCAAAACGATATCAAATGACATGGCAGATCCACCCCTGCACGTTATCGCACGGGTCAACGGGATTCCGTACAAGAGAGTGCCGATAGATACCGGCTCGTCCAAGGAACATCATAACCACCGCAGCCTTAAAGCATTTGAAGTCGCCAACCTCTCACATCACAACCTCCACGTACACACTGCGAGCTTTTAATGATGCAATATGCTCGACAATCGACACAGCTGTTCTCGCCATCCAGTAGGACAAAAGTCAATACCTACACCGTGCCATGTGCCGGAAGGTGAAATGGCTTATAATATACTCGCTAGGGCGGCCTTGGATCGTGGATATGAAATGTGTCCCTTCGATCGCCCACCATTGCTTGAAGTATGCTTATGAAGGAGAAATACATGTAGTCCCAATGGACTTAGAGCCCTTCAAGTATTGCAATGCGGTACAATTCATACCTCAATCGACCCTCCCTTCAACGCATTTGGATTTCCAATTAAATCCATCTAAACAAGGTCCAATACCGCAGGCACCACTGGTGGCCAACAAGGCAAAATCCCAGCCAGGTGAGACTTCATCATCGGCTCCTTCATCATCAACGCCACCTATCATGGCCCAACATAAGGACAAGGGAAAACAAATCATGGAAGAGGTTAAGCCCTTAGAAGAAAGGTTGCCCACAATTTCAACAATAACAACAGAGGAAGCGCCCAACGCAACGGAAACCAAGATTCCCGAACCACCAAACATGGAATGGACTCAGGAAGGACTACCGTTTCCTCCCACCCAATCATCAACAATCACTATTGAAATGGCCAGTACAGGCCTGGGGGAATACTTAGTGCAAAATGTTGTGGCAACCCCCACACTGGGAGTCAAGTACAAGACATGGGAAGACCTCACCTTCCCATTGGAACAATCGTCCCTCTAGGCTACCCACCGAACCCGACAAATTTTGTGTATGGGGGCTTTGATCATGGTCTTGAACCATGCCAACAAAAGGAAACAGACGAAGAGCCTTTTGTTGAAAACATCAATTATCTGTCAAACCCAGAATTTGCCCTAAAATATCTCGGCCAATGCAATTGGCATGGATACGGGCTCGACAGATATGAGCAAGGGATGCGGATCCTTTGCCAACCAAGATATCAGATGCCATATGACAAGTCAGGGGTAGGGTTCAACCATCCCCTGCCATTAGACATCTTGGTTGAAAATATGCAAGGCCTAGAAATAGGCAACAAGGGGGGATTGGCATTGGGTCCTTATGCCAATCCGAATACATAATACACATTGGGAGACTACCTCCCATGGTCAACAAACACCCTTGGCAACAACAATAATCCCTCTTCTTTGCTAGAGAGAGGCGAAAGTTCAGAGATTAATCCTCAAAGAGAACATCAACGGCTGCCAGACATCTTTCTGAAACTGTTCCCCTTAGAGGTTCCAGATGAAATAACAAAGTCTCAAGAGAATCAGGTCCCTCCACTAAGAGTGGAACAACCGCAATGGGACCAGATTAATTCACTGGAACAGGAAGAGTCCTCAACGTCGCAAGCAACAGATGCTGAAGAGGATGAACAATTTTGGATCTATGAAAGTGATTCAGAAGATGAGACTGAGATGATCTATCTCAGACATGCGCGACAAAATCACCGCGCTCTAACTCATGAAGATCTAATGGGACAGATGGGTATACCGTTAGGACATGAATGGCACGTAGACCCAGCGAGGTGGGACCAAGTGTTAGACCTATGGCTCCAAATTCAAGATGAGCATCGTCCACCTCGAGATCCCATCATGACAGAAGTGCCGAGGGAAGACCCCGCCTTCCTTTTCACACATAGAGATGAATTTGCACCTAGAGAGGATCCATTCGTGCCCGTTCCCGTAGAGCCGGATCCGGAGTATAGGGAACATCTAAAAGAATCAAGTCATCACACCCGCGGTTCCGGAGACCAAATTCATTCCATCCACATGATCTCCATTGATTTGACCGCACCCATCCGCAATCCGACCGATCCATCACGGTCATTGCATCTAGACATGGATGCCATCGACTGGGATCGCGTCAATTCACCATTGTCACCATCATAGTACTGGCCTTTCGATGAAATGCTTCATTTTACCCCAAGGACAACTCAGGATATTTTTCAAGCTGAAGAGGGACCCGAGGTTCCAAACGCAGATCTTAACTCAGCCGATGATATCCATTTAATCCCAACTCCACATCGCTTGGAGGACGGATCCCACATGTCGACCGAGGAGACGACTGACGTAGACATCGGCACATGCATCCAATGAATCCACGGATTCTCAAGCTGGGGGTAAGCCTTTCCCCCGAAGAGCAAGCCGAATATATTGCCCTTCTCAAAGAGAAGAAGGAAGTTTTTGCATGGTCGTACAAAGATATGCCAGGGCTAGACCCGCAGCTAGTCATGCACAATTTAACGCTTGATCCGAAAATCAAGCCTCGTAAAGCAAAAACTAAGAAAGATGCACCCAACAAGTGGCCTTGATGGTCAAAGACGAATTGCAAAAGCTGTTGGATGCACAATTTGTCATCTCACGTGGATTATCCGCCATGGTTGTCCAACATGGTTCCCGTCAAGAAGCCCGACGGGAGGATTCGCATATGCACCGACTTTCGAGACCTAAACAAAGCGAGTCCTAAGGATGATTTCCCCTTGCCAAGCATCGACGCATTGGTAGACGCTACAGCAGGTCACGAAATGCTCTCCCTAATGGACGGTTTCTCAGGATACAATCAAATTCGTATCAATCCTGAAGACCAACTCAAAACGGCATTCACAACGCCTTGGGGGACATTTTGCTATAAGGTCATGCCTTTTGGCCTTAAAAATGCTGGCGCTACATACCAACGTGCTATGACGTATATCTTCCACGATTACATGCACAAAACTTTGGAAGATTACATGGATGATTTGTTAGCCAAGTCTCTCTTGCGCTCAGATCATCTCGATGACTTAAGCAAGATTCTCGATCGCCTCATAGAGCATAAGGTCAATCGAATCCCAAGAAGTGCGTGTTCGGCGTCACATCCGGAAAACTCTTGGGTTTTATAGTCTCAAAGAGAGGCATCGAAGTGGACCCAAACAAAGTCAAGGCAATCCTTGAAATGGCTCCCCCAACCACTATTAAGCAGCTCATAAGTCTGCAAGGAAAGGTCGCGTCGATTAAACGCTTCATAGCGCAATTATCTGACAAATGCCGACCCATGAACAAATTATTGCACAAGGGGGTCACATTTCATTGGGATGACGAGTGCCAGTCAGCCTTTGACGAAATCAAATAGTACTTGGCTTCGCCGCGCGTATTGGCACCACCTAGACCAGGTGTGCCGTTCTACTTATACATCTCAGCTATCGAGGTGGCACTGGGCGCAATGCTAGCCCAGAAGAATGAACTTCACAAAGAACAGGCTACTTACTATCTTAGCCGCACCCCGGTCGGGCTACGTAACTTAACTATGCATACGTTGAGAAACTCGCTTGGCAGTGGTGTTTGCTACCAAAAGGCTACGCCACTACATGCTGAGCAACACTACGTATGTTGTGTCTAAGGAGAATCCATTGCGATACATGATGAGTCGTACTTATCATAGTAGTCGCACGGCGAAATGGATCATGTTGTTGACGGAATTTGACATTGAGTTTATTGGGCAAAAATCTATAAAAGGACAAGTCATAGCCGATCAACTAGCAGAGGCTCCTCTTGAAGACGATCAGCCTCTCGGTCATAGAACTACCCGATGATGGGGTCTTCCATGTCTCATAATCGCCAGATTATTATGAGCCTGAGTCTCAGGCCGACATAACCTTATTTTTTGATGGTTCCAAATGCGAGCAAGGTGGTGGCGCAGGAATTGTATTCTTCACACCGCAGGGCGTTCCAATGCCCCCCGTCATTTAAATTAAACTTCCAAGTGCACCAACAACAATGCATAATATGAAGCCTTGCTCCTAGGTCTTCAAACAACAATCGCCATGAACATCAAAAGATTGAACATCTTTGGCGATTCGCTGTTAATCGTCAATCAAGTCAAAGGGGTATATCAATGCAAATGCCCAGTTCTAAAGGCCTATAAAGCCCTCGTGGACAAATTCCTGGCAAAACTTGAGTGGTATGACATCGAGGCACTCCCTCGATCATCGAATCATTTTGCGGACACAATGGCCTCCTTGGGGTCACTAATCCCGCAAGACCTTTCCGGTGATATAACAACCATTCAGGTCAAAACCTTATCGCAACCCGCGATGGAGCGCGCAAGCTCAGACTTGACGCCAGGAGTCCACATGATCCAGATCGAACCATCTTCGGATAAGTTCTTTCGAATCCGAGACTGTTTGAAACGTGCCAACTGGGGGTCTTTGTTTTCCCCCACTCCCATTAATAGCAACACAACGCTATTCTTACAAGTTCTATCCCAATCAGCATTTGTTAGGGAAGAACTTCAAAAGGGATTGGCTGTTCATACTGTCGAGGTTTCTGATCAACAGGACTGGTATTTACCCATAAGAGACTACCTCAAGTTAGGTAATCTTCCCTTTGGATTGACGCACGCCGCAAAACGAACATTCAAACAGAAAGCGGCAAAATATGTCTTGATAGGAGACATTTTGTATCGTCGCAGCTATGACGGAATTCTTCTTCGTTGTTTGGACCAGCAAGAGTCCACTTGGGCAGTCACCCAAGCGCATGACGGTACATGTGGCGGCCACTTTAGCGGTATGGCCATTGCAAAGCGCATTCTTCGCATGGGCTATTATTGGCCATCTTTAGAGCGAGATTGTTGCGCGTATGTCAAGAGGTGCGTGAAATGTCAACATCATGCCAATTTAATGCACGCACCTTCCCAGGCCCTACAGACAGTCCAGTCTGCTTGGCCATTTTCGTAGTGGGGCCTCGATCTAATCGGAAAGATCTCCCCTGCATCGTCAGGCCGTCACACGTTTATCATAACGGCCACATAATATTTTACCAAATGGGTGGAAGCAATTCCGTTAACCTCTACGATAGGACCCCGCATTGCGGAGTTCATTTTGCATTACATCATATGTCGTTTTGGTATTCCATCCAAAATAATCTCGGATAATGGGCCATCATTCAAGAACAAAGACGTGCGTGCTTTAACCACAAAGTACAAAATTCAGCACAACTTTTCAACACCCTATTATCCGCAAGCAAATGGGCAAGCAGAGGCGTCAAACAAAATGCTAGTCGCCATCCTTAAAAAGACCGTCGCAGACAGTCATAAGGATTGGCACATACAAATCCCACTTGCCCTTTGGGCTTATCGCACTAGCATTCGGACGCCCACTGGGGCAACTCCGTTTTCACTGGTGTATGGCTCAGAGGGCGTAATGCCTCTCGAGTTGGAAATTCCTTCCCTGCGCATATCAATGCAGGAGTTCATCGATGATAACACTGCACGGCAGGCCCGATTAGACCAACTTACGTTGCTTGACGAACGACGCGTTAATGCTCTCGAGCACTTACGTATCTATCAAGAGCGGCTTAAGAAAGCTTACAACATGAAAGTTCACCTAAGAGACTTTCGGGTTGGTGATTTGGTTCTAAGGAAAACTAACAAAACTCTAATTTGCCGTCCCATATGAGGGACAAATTCATGGCAAATTGGTTAGGTCCTTATGTCATTGATAGTAAAATAGGACCGGGAACGTACGAGCTAGCTTCTCTTGACGGTATCAAGGAAACAGAACCCTTGAATATCACTCATTTGCGACCATTTCATATCTAAGAAAGCCATATCCAAAAAAAAAAAAAAAACTCCAAGGATTATCGCAATCTCTTGGTCACCCAAAAAGCTCCAAGGATTATCGCAATCTCTTGGTCACCCAAAAAGCTCCAAGGATTATCGCAATCTCTTGGTCACCCAAAAAGCTCCAAGGATTATCGCAATCTCTTGGTCACCCAAAAAGCTCCAAGGATTATCGCAATCTCTTGGTCACCCAAAAAGCTCCAAGGATTATCGCAATCTCTTGGTCAACCAAAAAGCTCCAAGGATTATCGCAATCTCTTGGTCAACCCAAAAGCTCCAAGGATTATCGCAATCTCTTGGTCACCCAAAAAGCTCCAAGGATTATCGCAATCTCTTGGTCACCCAAAAAGCTCCAAGGATTATCGCAATCTCTTGGTCACTCAAAAAGCTCCAAGGATTATCGCAATCTCTGGTCACCCAAAAAGCTCCAAGGATTATCGCAATCTCTTGGTCACAAAAAGCTCCAAGGATTATCGAATCTTCAAAAGCTCAAGATTATCGCATTGGTCAATACAAAAAGCTCCAAGGATTATCGCAATCTCTTGGTCAACCCAAAAAGCTCCAACGATTATCGCAATCGCTTGGTCAAAAAAAATCAAGAAATTCAAAAAAAAAAACAACAAAAATCATCAAAAACAACAAAGATTTGCATCTCAATTCTAGGCATACTCAAATTCATCAAAAAATTCATATTCTCGCACCTCATCTTCACCTTCACCAAAAACAATCCATCAAAATTACAAAAATACATAGCTGCATTAAGCATTGCATCCATACATTGCATATTTGTAGTCATACAGGTCAAAGGCACCATAAGCTGCAATAGCTCTAATAGTCCACCTTGTTCCGCATTGTCTCATGTTACAAAAACAACAAAAACACCAAGCATAACTTTTACCACACTACAGCCAATGGTCTGGGAATGTACCAAGAGTTTCAGTGATTCAGTCATCATTTTCCTCTTTAGCCATGTAGTGTATCAAGTCGAATGCAGATTTTACGAAGGTAGAGTCATACTTGAAATACACCTTGTTACGTAACATCCCAACACAAATCAAAACACTAAAATTCCCAAATTGTGTGAACGAAAGACGAAACCGCAAAATAATCTAGGTCACCACAAGCGAAACGGTTATCTTGCTCATCCCCCCGTGCGAATGACCCCTAGAATGCTGAGAGTTGGCAAAAGGACAAGCATCCTCCCTACCCAATTCCCTAAGAATCCCTAAAGTTCTCAACAGTTGCAAAACACAAAAAATTGCAAAATGTCAAAACTCCAAATTTGACAAACTACAGTGCACACATCAAAAGGCACAAACAATAGTGATTTTCGTCACTCCATATCCCCAATCCCTTGCTCGAAAGAAAAACAAATCAAAATAAACAAGTGATCTCATCACTACAATGAGCAAGTATCCCAATACAATTGAAGAAAAGAAGGGAGTTGACCTTGAATCCCCGGAACTCTCAAGCATTCTATAGGTCATAAGGCAAGCTTCAGTACCAATTTGGTTGATAGCCTATCGGTAACCGAAGTAAACCTCCCGCATGACGATATATCTGTCACATTAACTTGCGTACGGATCAATGTTTGCATGTGGATGAGCTAGCTTATGGCATCCTGGATTACACCGCAGATTAATCTTAGTACATACAACAAAGGAATTCGTGGAGCTAATTAGGTGATCCTCAAGACAGGTTCGGTTGAAAGCCCATCTGGCACTGGCGGTATCCTAACAAATACCACTAAATGAACTCAATTGCACACACAGGGATGTGAAATAACTTGGTCAAAAACAAGTCCGATTCATACCTTGTTCAAAAGTCTTGTAAGATAAAGTACGATCATGGCTAGTGAGTTAAAACCGTCTGAGTCTCGTAAAACCTTAGCTACATTTCTAAACCAACTGCGCTACTTTTCATCCTTACAATACCATCAAAAAAATACAAAAAAAAAAACCATGTATACATACAAAGTCATGCATCACAACAATCGCCTAAAAACAAAATAACAGAGTTCTAAATAATCCTTGGTGCCATAGCCAAACATCACAAATCCCATTCATCCATTTCATATCTGCATATCACATATAAATAAATAAATAAAAACATTTGCATTCATCATAGCATATGCATCCATCAAAATAAATCAACATGCATACATCCATATTCATCAACCATCATGCACAAGATCAAAGAAAATCAAAACAACAAAAACAACAAATAAATGCAACACAAAAACAAAAAGCAATAAACATTGCTGACACAAGTGCTCTTGCACTTAACCTCTTGGCATAGAAAATTGATGTCGTGGTCTACATTGTCGCTATCCTACTCCCTAAGAAGGCTACCATAGCCGGACCGCTCCACGGAAGACAGGATTTTGACAATTTCATCCCCAAATGAGTCAAAAAAAAAAAAACAACAAGAAAATCAAAACAAAAAAAGAATAAACATTGCTAACACAAGTGCTCTTGCACTTAACCTCTTGGCATAGAAAATTGACATCGGGTCACAAATTATCACTATCCTACTCCCTAAGAAGGCTACCATAGCCGGACCGCTCCACGGGAAGACGGATTTTTGACAATTTAATCCCCAAATGATGTCACAAAAAAAAAAAAAACAATAACAACAATAAACATTGCCAGACATAAGTGCTCTTGCACTTAACCTCTTGGCAAAGAAAATCGATGTCGAGGTCCAAATTATCGCTCTCCTACTTCCCCAAGAAGGCTAACATAGCCGGACCGCTCCACGGGAAGTTAGGTTTTCGATGATTTCACCTCATTACGGCATCACCAAAAGGGTTAACACCCACCAAAAATAGGTCCAAATGTTGGAAAAATTGCACACGCTTAACGGTAAACCCTCTAAAGGCACCCTTGCACAAGTCATCTTGGGTCAAGCGACTCGTCGCTTCTCTCACGAAGGTCATTCCCTCATCGATTCGTCGCTTGAGGGGGTAGTCACACTTAGTCACCAACCAACAATCACACACCCAATTAAGGAAAATGACATGCATTCAAAGAATCATTGACAAAGACAATCACGCTCCCGCTTGGGGCAGTAAACAAGCAACAATCAAATCAATCAAACACTTGGCATTTCGTGAATCATGAACACAAGGTTCCCCCTGAGGATAAAAACGCCCTTTGCCTGTTCATGACTCGATCAATGTCTAAGTTCAAGTCACACCTCAACAAAACAGGTTAATACTTGAAATCAAATTCCTTAGCTCGTCGAAGCAAGGATTCAAGAATGCATGCCCTTTCCATACTTGGGGCATCAAAAGTTGGTTAGGTTACCAAGAAACCCTAATCATTAGTGCTTTGGTTATCTATTTTTGCTCAAGGACTCGCATCACCCGCAGCGCTTCCCAAAAAGGGGCATCCGTAGACACCAAAACAGCACCAATCCGATTATGTGACCGCAAACACTGATCGCTTTGACAAACACAGCCCCCAGGGCAGCCCTCAGAGGTTAAAAAGTGGTCTTAACCACTTTCATAGCAATTTTGTAAGGTCAAGAAGCAATTTGGCACACTTGGACACTTTGCCCAGTATTCGTCTCACCCAGGGACGAATTCAAAATAGAATCCGTCCCACCCCAGGACGAATTCTGAATCCGTCCCCGGGTGGGACGAATTCTAAGCTTAACGGGCAAAAAGACAAATGGCGCCAAGTGGCAGCCCGAACGGTCGCTTGATGACTCCCGCCTTGCACGCGTGTGTAGGTGGACAGAGGGGCCGTTAGAAGACTGTCACAAAAGGCATTTATCAAAGCCCAAGTCAACGGAGGACTCCCCTCCCTCATGGGAAGACAAGACCGCCACATGGCGCCTATGACCAACACATGGCATTTGTGCTTCCCTCCCAAAAGAGACCCCATGGGTCTATAAAAGGTGGGACTTTTCTCACCCAAAATATACAGAGTTGAAGGAGTTTTCAAGCAACGAAGTGCCGCCGAGTTGAAGACCCACTTGCATCCCTTTTGGTTCACCTTCCCACATCCACCAATCTCTTTTGCAAGGGAGGTTGTTGGGTGGCTTTTGGAAGCTTGAACCTGACCCAAATCCAACACATGGACACCTGAACCAACCAATTCGCCGACCCCCCAATCCTAAGAGGTTTTGGGCCCATCCCTAGTGGATTGGCGCCGAAATCAAGTGCCAACGGTGGGAGGCCCACTTGGGCACCCCCGCACTTTCTAGGTTTTAGAGCATTCTAGATTACTTTTTCAGGTTGCATTTTGTGTTATTATGTTTGGTTAACTCATAGCTGCAATTTCGTAACTTTTGGTCAGATTCTAGTATGTTTTGTGTCGCTTTGTTGTTTCACTGACTTGCAGGTGGCGAGATCAAATTCCCGAGGGTAGAGGCCAAATTGGGAGAATCCGACCATCTGGGTCGTCCCAAAATGGCCCCAATTACATAACCCCCTTGTTTGCAAGCGTTTTGCAGGTCTCGGGAATCGACATTGGAGCAGAAGCAGGTCGGCTTCTTCAACACAAAGAATTCGTCCCACCCAGGGACGAATTGCAATAAAAAATCGTCCCACCCGGGTGCCCCGGGTTGGTCGAAATCGTCCCACCCAGGGACGAATTCCAGTTGAAGGCAGATTGGCCACTGTCTCGGTGGCAATGGCCTCTCGGTAACATTTTCTCGTCTTCTCGTCAAGTTTTCGAGCCGTTTAGAATCATTTTGTTTACCTGTTTTAGATAAATGTTTGCATGCATCTTTCGATGATTTTAGAAGAACGAACACTTTTCACTTGCAGCAAGTGCTACTGACATCTTGGTTGTTTCTTTGTTCGCAGGAGAAGCAGCAGAGGTTAAGAACTCATCGACATCAGCGGCGGCATCATCTTGGCCCGCCCATTGCAAACGTGGGCACGCGGAAAGAGGAAGACTAAGTCACATATTGTAACAAATACGAATTTAACGCTCCTAGCCCCCAAAAAGGGAGGAGACGTCTATGTAACCGAGGATAAGATATTTGAATAAAGAGGGCTGTGATTTCTTTACATCTTTTCTTTCATTTTCAAATTGTCTCCTTTCTTCGTTTTTGTGCATAGGATTAAAGCGTTACATTTCGTCTTATGTTGCATAATTAGTGCTCCCTCTGCCCGAAATCTCGTGCTTTCAGTGGCGATCACTAAATGAAAGCATAGGTTCGGTTGAAAGCCCATCTGGCACTGGCGGTATCCTAAAAAATACCACTAAATGAACTCAATTGCACACACAGGGATATGAAATAACTGGGTCAAAAACAAGTCTGATTCATACCTTGGTCAAAAAGTCTTGTAAGATAAAGTACAGTCATGGATGGTGAGTTAAAACTGACTGAATCTCAGAAAATCTTACATTCATTCCAAAACCATCTACGCTACTTATCATCCTTATGATACCATCAGAAAATACAAAAAAAAAAAAAAAAAAAAAAGAAGAGAAAAACCATGTAAATAAAGAGCTTCTTAAACAGCCTATAGTGCAATCATCACAAATGTCATTCATCCATTTCACCTCGCATATCACATAGACATCAAAAACATTTACATTCATCATAACATCTGCATTCATCAAAATAAATAAACATGCATAAAAAAAATCACATCATCACATGTACAAAACCAAAAATAAAACCGATATATATATATATATATATATATATATATATATATATATATATATATATATATATATATATATATATATATCGTCAAAAAGATGCCCGTAGGCTACAAAATCGGTCCTCAGACCCCGCAATCATATCCAAAAACCCAACCTAAGGCGTCGACCACCATGATCATGCAGGATCGGTGCGACGAGAACTACCCCCCGTGGTGTGGGTCCTACGGGACCCTGCAGGGCGGCTACTACTAGCCCCCGCATCATGCCTGCTACCACCCCCCTCATCTAACCGCCTGCGACGAGATGATGCTAACTGCTCAGTCAGACTATCCCTTGTCCACCGCGAAGATCCATCGACCGAAGGCTCAGGTAGCCGCCCACAAAGGTGGATGACCTCCCTCTCCAATTCTATCCGGTACAGACACCACTCTGCCTCTCGTCGATGATAGATAGACAATGCATCATCGCACTGCGCCAAAACTCTATCCCACTCTGCCAATTGAGCCCGCAGAAGATCCCTCTCCTACCGTGCATCCCCCAGCTCCCGCCTCGCATCCCCCAACTCCAGATCCTGCATCCACAACAGCTCTGTCAGTCGAGCAATCTCAACACCTACATCCGACCCCACCTCCTTTGTATCTGTCGGATGCATAGGACTCGCGGGGACAGTAGCCTGCTCAGGCTCCAACTGCTCCTCCACATCCTACATGTCCAACTGCTCCGGAACACCCAAGTCCACATCATCATCTCCCACATCCACCATGTTTGCATCATCCAACGGCCCCCCCCAATCACCCCCTGTTGCCTCAGCATCCTCCACTGCCACCTCCATGCCTCCCAATGGCCCCTCTCCTCTCCAGCGCCGCAATACCCACCACGAGTCATACTCAGTGGTAGTACCGACGTCATCCACATCCGGGACCTCAATCACCACATCCGACTCCTCGCCCAATGGTGCGATGACCGGTGGCTCCAGATCCCTCTCGTCTCCCCGACACCGATAGACCACGGGCTCACAAGGAAACCCCTGGTGCACCCCAAACTGTCATGTAACCCGGTGGTACAGAAAGGACTTCGTCCCGTGCCGCCCAGTCAACCATCGCTCCCTACGTACCCGTTGGAGCCACTCTCCAGCCTCAGTCCAGGCTGGACAGTCTCGATAGGGACACCAAAACACCTCCCCTAGAGTGATCCGAGAAAAGGCATCAGTGTAGTGCTCAACGGCACCTTCCCATCACCGACTCTGCCCCTGCTTCGCAGACCGCCACCACAAAACTGCATAACCAATCTCCTCATCCTCCATCGCCGCCTGAGTCGTCCACGGTAACCCTGTAGGCCTCTCAACAGCTATGTGCTGCCAACCCCAGCACTGCAACAAAAAACTACAACTGACACCCTTCCGCTGTCGACAGCGGACCCCATACAACTCCCCGTAGAGCTATGCCAACAAAGTCTGTCCCCATCTCAAAATCAACGGTGCCTCTATCGGGAACTCTGCCAACTGCCACACCAAATCCATCAGGTTCCACGGGAACCTTGCACCTGATGAATCAGGGAGAAGAATGTTAGAAATGATGCCCATCAATAATGCGTGCCTCACTCCTAACAACCCCCTCTCCTACCACCAACTAACCAAAATCCTGCCAGCCTGGCAATCCACCTCGGCTGTCTCCACTAGGTTTGCTACACCCAGCTGCCCCCCATGCCCAAAACATCTCGTAAGTATAGCAGTCCGCTGATCAAACGGCGATGTCCTAATAGGCAGACCATCTATCAGAATCTGAAGCAATCGATAGACGTCCTTAAGAGTCACAGTCATCTCCCCTGTCGGGAGATGGAAAGTATTGGTCCGTGGATCCCAAAGCTTGATCAGGGCCGTCAGATAGGCCTGATCCGAAACCACAGGCTCTAGTCGAGCCACCTGCTTGAGCCCAAGGGCATCAAGCCATTCCCAGTCATCATCGGTCAATGCCAACCGCGCCTCAGTAAATGCAACGGGTACACGGTACCGGCTCCTAACAACCTGCAAAGCAAAAAAAAATCAATCAACACAAACCCAAAAAAAAAACAAAATATAACAGATCAAATTTTTAGTTCTAGGGTTTCTAACCTTAACTGTTAAACAAAAACATCACAAAAAATATTAAATTTTTGAAAAGCGTCAACACAAAAACAATGCATTAAATAAAAGCAAAATAAACTCTAGGAACACTTACAGGTTTCGCTTCGGCTCCACCGCTCGAACCAGTGTGTGCACTCATGATAGAAGAGAGAATTCCAGCAGTGCTTCACTTCGCAGAATTACCTCCTCCTCCCAGAGCTCCAAAATCGCAAGAAAAAAATGACACAAATGAGCCCAAAATCAAGTTTTGGCCATTAAATAGGCCTTTTGCACTGGAATTCATCCTTTACTGGGATGAGTGCTCTGATTAGTGCTCGTCCCACCCAGGGACGAATTCTCTAGCTGGAATTCGTCCCACCCAGGGACGAATTCAGGCCAGCACTTAAAAAAAATCAAAAAATGACTAAAAATGCACTAAAAACAGACAATAAAATTGCCCGACAGGATTGCTACTGCACCTGACAACAAGGGCATACAAAATTGACATTGGAGTCACAAATTGTCACTATCATACTCCCTAAGAAGGCTACCATAGCCGGACCGCTCCACGGGAAGTTAGATTTTTGATGATTTCACCTCATTACGGCATCACCAAAAGGGTCAAAAACCCACTCAAAAACAGTACAAAATACAACAAAAACAAATAGCAAAAAAACATTGTCGGACATAAGTGCTCTTGCACTTAACCTCTGGGCAAAGAAAATCGATGTCGAGGTCCAAATTATCTCTCTCCTACTTCCCCAAGAAGCCTAACATAGCTACACCGCTCCACGAGAAGTTAGATTTTCGATGATTTCACCTCATTACGGCATCACCAAAAGGGTTAACACCCACCAAAAATAGGTCCAAATGTTGGAAAAATTGCACACGCTTAACGGTAAACCCTTTAAAGGCACCCTTGCACAAGTCATCTTGGGTCAAGCGACTCGTCGCTTCTCTCACGAAAGTCATTCCCTCATCGATTCATCGCTTGAGGGGGTAGTCACACTTAGTCACCAACCAAAAATCACACACCCAATTAAGGAAAACGACATGCATTCAAAGAATCATTGACAAATACAATCACGCTCCTGCTTGGGGCAGTAAACAAGCAACAATCAAATCAATCAAACACTTGGCATTTCGTGAATCATGAACACAAGGTTCCCCCTAAGGATAAAAATGCCCTTTGTCTGTTCATGACTGATCAATGTCTAAGTTCAAGTCACACCTCAACAAAACAGGTTAATACTTGAAATCAAATTCCTTAGCTCGTCAGAAGTAAGGATTCAAGAATGCATGCCCTTTCCATACTTGGGGCATCAAAAGTTGGTTAGGTTACCAAGAAACCCTAATCATTAGTGCTTTGGTTTTCTATTTTTGCTCAGCACTGCGTCACCCGCAGCGCTTCCCAAAAAGGGGCATCCGTAGACACCAAAACAGCACCAATCCGATTATGTGACCTGCAAACACCGATCGCTTTGACAAACACGACCCCCGGGGCAGCCCTCGAGAGGTTAAACAGTGGTGTTAACCACTTTCATAGCAATTTTGTAAGGTCAAGAAGCAATTTGGCACACTTGGACACTTTGCCCAGTATTCGTCTCACCCAGGGACGAATTCAAAATAGAATCTGTCCCACCCCAGGATGAATTCTGAATTTGTCCCTGGGTGGGATAAATTCTAAGCTTAACGGGCAAAAAGACAAATGGCGCCAAGTGGCAGCCCAGAACAGTCAGTTGATGACTCTTGCCTCACACGCGTGTGTAGGTGGACAGAGGGGCCGTTAGAAGACTGTCACAAAAGGCATTTATCAAAGCCCAAGTCAACGAAGGACTCCCCTCCCTCATGGGAATACAAGACTGCCACATGGCGCTTATGACCAACACATGGCATTTGTGCTTCCCTCCCAAAAGAGACCCCATGGGTCTATAAAAGATGGGACTTTTCTCACCCAAAACATACAGGTTGGAGGAGTTTTCAAGCAACGAAGTGCTACGGAGTTGAAGACCCACTTGCATCCCTTTTGGTTCACCTTCCCACATCCACCAATCTCTTTTGCAAGGGAGGTTGTTGGGTGGCTTTTGGAAGCTTGAACCTGACCCAATTCCAACACATGGACACCTGAACCAACCAATTCACCGACCCCCCCAATCCTAATAGGTTTTGGGCCCATCCCTAGTGGATTGGCGCCGGAATCAAGTGCCAACGGTGGGAGGCCCACTTGGGCACCCCCGCACTTTCTGAGTTTTAAAGCATTCTAGATTACTTTTTCAGGTTGCATTTTGTGTTATTATGTTTGGTTAACTCACAGTTGCAATTTCGTAACTTTTGGTCATATTCTAGTATGTTTTGTGTCGCTTTGTTGTTTCACTGACTTGCAGGTGGCAAGATCAAATTCCCGAGGGTAGAGGCCAAATTGGGAGAATCCGACCATCTGGCCAAAATTGCCCCAATTACATAACCCCCTTGTTTGCAGGCATTTTGCAGGTCTCAGGAATCGACATTGGAGCAGCAACAGGTCGACTTCTTCAACACAGAAGAATTTGTCCCACCCAGGGACGAATTGCAGTCAGAAATTGTCCCACCCAGGGACGAATTGCAATCCAGAAATCATCCCACCCAGGGACGAATTCCAGTTGAAGGTAGATTGGCCAGCTGTCTCAGTGGCAATGGCCTTCTGGTAACATTTTCTGTCTTCTGTCAAGTTTTTAGGCTGTTTAGAATCATTTTGTTTACTGTTTTAGATAAATGTTTGCATGCATATTTTGATGATTTTAGAAGAAAGAACACTTTTCACTTGCAACAGGTGCTACTGACATCTTGGTTGTTTCTTTGTTCGCAGGAGAAGCAGCGGAGGTGAATAACTCATCGACATCAGCGACGGCATCATCTTGGCCCGCCCATTGCAATCGTGGGCATGTGGAAAGAGGAATACTAAGTCACATATTGTAACAAATACGAATTTAACGCTCCTAGCCCCCACAAATGGAGGAGATGTCTATGTAACCGAGGATAAGATATTTGAATAAAGAGGGCTGTGATTTATTTACATCTTTTCTTTCATTTTCAAATTGTCTCCTTTCTTCGTTTTTGTGCATAGGATTAAAGCGTTACATTTCGTCTTATGTTGCATAATTAGTGTTTCCTTTGCCTGGAATCTCGTGCTTTCAGAAATAATATTTGGTATAAAAGGTTTTAACCTCTCTACTGTCAGCTTTGTTATTATCTTGAATACTACATTACAAAGTGAAATAGGCCTATAAATATTAATTATCTCACTCGATGGGCCCTTAAAAATTAAGGTGATAAAATTACGATTCAAGGTTTTTAACATTTGCTTACTCTATCTGATTTCCTCTAGTGCCTCCACCACTACTTGGCCCATACTTTCCCAAAAAAATTGATAAAATTAAATGGGAAATCCATCTAGTCCTGGGGTCTTTCCTATTTGTATTTTTTGTTTGATATGTGAAGTTTCTTCTAGATAAATATCCTCCATTAATAATTTATTATGTTCTAGTTCAACTAATTATGGAATTACCTCTACTGTCTTCTCTTGCCATATTGCATTCAAATATTTATTGCTACTAAAAAGAGTATGAAAGTACTACTTTGCTATAGTTTTTGATTCACTTCCATTGGTTTTTACCTGATCCATCATATCTGTAAAAACTATAATTCTATTTTGTTGTCTTCTAGCTATTGTTGTATTATTAAAAAAGTGTGTTTTGATCCCCCTCCTTTAACCATGTAACTTTGGCTCTTTGCCTCTAATAGATCTCTTCTTGTTCCTCCAAATATTCCTCTCTCCTAATAATTTTTGTCTTACATTACAAAATATCTTCTATAATAATTATTTTTCTTATCTCCTAAGTAATCTTCTCCTTCTAATCTTTGATTTCATTATTTTGGATTCTAGCAAGTTCCTTCTTGTGTTTGCTCCACTCCTTTAGTTGGGTCCTAATATATTTTAGTTTTTTTATGAAGTTTGAATTGGGCTATCCCAAATCTTGTTTTCCCTAATTTCCACCACTCCTTTATGTGGTCCTCCAAATCCTCATATTTCATTCACCATAACTCAAATTTAAAAGTTCCTATAACTTTATGATTATCTTCTTCTATGGTAAGGATTACTATAAAATGATCTGAAGAAAGTCTATCCATGACCCTAAATTGATGCTTGGTATGCAGGTATACTTCCTCTCCCATGAATAAACAATCCAAGCAAGATTTGACTATCTTCCTTTCCTTTCTTCTATTTTATTAGGTCATGGAGCTATCCATAGTTGGGATATGTATTAGATTTATTTGACATGTTATTGATGAAAAAAATCTATCCTTTTCCTCCAACATGGACCATCCTCTTTGTTGTTCTTCTATTCTAATATTTGCATTGAAGTCTCCTCCCACAATCCATTGGACCTTTTGTTAGTTGTATCTAAAAGTTTGGATGGCTTCCCATTGATATATTTATTCTCTGACTGTTTGTGCTCCATAAAAATTGACTATATTTCAGCTTTTCCCACTTTCTTTATTTTGTAATTGGGCCATCAATACCTCTTTTATAGAGGCCCCTATAATTAGGAATAATTGGTGACTCCAGATAGTGTCCATTGCACCTAATTTTGCCTGTGCTGATTGAGTAAGGATCTCTCCTTTTTGCCATATACTCATATTTATTTTTTGTAAGCCTTCTCCTTGCATTTTGGTTTCCTATAACAAAACTATATCTGGACTCATATGTATGATAATATTTTTGACTACCTTTTTTCTGGGTTGATTGCCTAAATCCCTCACATTCCAAGTAATAAATATCAGAGAATTAGGAGAGAAAAAATCAACCATCGACTTTACCTTTTCATTCTAGCTAAAATATCTTTCGTGTTCCTCCATATTCTCCTTGTTAGACTTCCTCCCTACATATTGGTTCGATTTTATTTCTTCTCCACTTGATAAATCCCTAAAGTAGGCTTGTATTTGTTCTTATTTCCTTCTCTCATCTCTATTTCCTGATTTAAAACTATCCCTTAGTATATTTTCCCTCATATGGTCTCCCTCATGGGCTGAATATCATCTTCCATGAGAGATGTTGTGTTTGGTTCTACTCCTTAATTTTTCCTTGACACTAGACTAGAGTATTGTTCTTGATCTAGCAGTGTGACTTGCTTGGTATTCTCCTCTAATCCTTCCATTTGAAAATCACCTTCTATTTCCAAACTTTCTAGTTGTTTGAATATCTCATATCTATTGTATATTCTTCCTACTTTTTCTTTTTGTCTTTGGTTACTATGTTGATTTATTTTTTTTGCCCTTTTGATTACTTTTTGGAAGTCCTCAAAGTTTGTTGGACCTTTATCTTCCTTCTAATTTACCTTCTGCTAAGGAGATTAGCCCACCATATTAATATTTGCTCTTATCCCATCTTGATCAAATTGATGATCCTTAATTATTTTGTACATTCTAGACAAATGTTCATGAGCGTGACACTCGAAATATGAATGGAATAGCCTCATAATCTAGTTATCGGTGCTAGAAAAAATATCCTATTTTTAGGTCTATCTCTATTGGAAGAGGTTTACTAAGGTCTGTTTCTACATAAATTCTAGCACACATTATTGATCCTTCTAAAATTATTTCTCTTGATCTATCTTAAAAATAACCTAGTAGGTTGTCTATTGCCTTGAGTATCTCCTCTTTTCAAAAATTAAGGGGAAGGGCAAATAATATTACCCATATTGGTACTACAGTTGGTTCCAGCCTTGGGTCAAATCCCATATTCCATGGTTCCAAGAATAGTCCATTTGGCCTATGATGATACAACCCTCCCTAAAATACTTTTCGGTCTACCACTGATATGAACTATACAAAATAATACCCATTTGAGAAAGTTAAAATTTTGTATTATCCTTCTAGATGCCATTTTTTTCTTATCCATGTGTGAAAGAAATACATAGACGATATGATTTATCTTATAAATTATATCCTTAGCTATCGAGACCTTAACTATTTCCAATATTGGTTTTTCATTTGCTTATGGTAAATATCCATTCACCCTTCTCTATAAAGAATCCTCCTCTTATAACTTTCCTATGGTGTTTATGATTGTTATTTCCTGGATTTGATATTTATTGAAGCTATCGTGTGTATCACATATCTTCTCTCAATATGAGATTATTTATTTTGGAGGATTTGGTACCGAAGTACCTATGCCCCCCATTCCTAATCACGATCTATACTATTGAAAGACCCTCCAATAAGATGTATCCTCTATAATGGTTTTTTTGCATGAAAATATTTTCAAGATCTTTGCCCTAGCCTCTAAAATCCTAGTTCAATTCCTCAAACCTCCAGGATTCGATACCTCTAAAACCCTAGTTTCACCAGCTTCTTAACTCCCTTCATAATCGACTTGTTGATCTCATTCTCTTAGTTTAGATATTTTTCTATATTGTTAAATATTTTAAGTTTATAATTTACGTATAAAATAGCTTAATAATGAGACATTCACTTATACTAATTTTAAAGTCCAAATTAAGCCAAATTGTTGTAATTATGGATTAGTTTATCTTAGGGAGCACACTCCATATGAACTTGAGAGCATGTCTCCTCTTTTTCACAATTATTTCTAAAATGTGATCTCATAAGCAATTAAAATTGGAGAAAGAGGCCTATTAATTAAACACCCAAAATTAGGACTTTCATAAAGATTAAATGTTATCATCATAACTCAAGAAAATTTATAAACAACCTATTTTTAATGTTGTTTTATTGGATCAATTGTTTTAGTAACTTCCTATCATAATAAATAATACTATTTTATATTATTTTTTTAAAAAATATAAATATTACATACAAAAAATAGTTGGATCATTTCTTTAAAAAAATAAATCCCAACTTATATTTTCATATAAAATCCTATATAATTTTATTTGAATGCCTCCTCAAAATTCTAAACTTAATATTCAACTAAAATAATTATAACCATATTATGCATTATTTTAAAAAAATCTCTTAATACATATAATATATTTTACATAATTAATATATTATTTATTTAATTTATTATTATTATTTAAGTAAATATTTAAAATATATAAAATTTAAGATTTAATATCTCCCTTTGTCATCACAAGTATTTATTGGTCACCCATTTAAATATAGGTGCTCCTCCCTCTACACACTTGTTGACGGATAAGGCCAAGATGGCCGGCATCACAGAAGTTCGGTGAAAACCCCAAAGAAGCGTCACAAAACTAGCATTTAGATTTTTAAGATGTTGAACGTGTTTTTTTGTTGACCATTAAAATGGTAAAATTGTCGTAATGCATTTTTTTAAGTTATATTTCATGAAAAACAAAGTAGAAATAATTTAAAACGCTTACTTATTATGTATGGTACGGCCATGGAAGTAAAGATCCTCGAACTTTTACATTTGTGTCCTCTTGTCTTTGGCCATTATTAGGCCATTATTAACATGTTTATTGTAAATTTGGGATATGTAGTGTCCATTCAGCTCAAAGGAACTCATGAATCTTAATTCCTTCTTCCAAATCGAAGGCAATGGAAGATTACTAAAAGCAGCCTTCAGTGCCCCCGAAAGGATCGGACGGGAATCCCATTAGAGGGTGGTGGTTAGAAGAAAACATGAAAATGCTTGAAAGTGGTTCTGAGATTGATTTTAGAGAGAAGAAGTCCCGTGGTTTTAAACAAAAATCTGAAGAGGATAAAGATGATCTTACTTTGGAGAGCTTTCACCTGATGGAATTGCTTCTCAAGGACAATGAGTTTCTACCAGTGCCTAGAGAGTTTCTGATGAGAAATCCTGCGGATAAATTCAAAGGTCTCCAACAACAGATTTCAGCGTACGATCTGATCGAAATAGCGGCGATAAAAAATCTCGGTGGTTTTGATGATCTCTGTGGTGTTGGTTTCCCAGGATCCAATGAATATGTGGGATTGGAATTGATCCATATGTTGTTGTGGGCTGCAGACTCCATTGGAACTCAGAGATATCCAGCTGCTCGTCAAATGCTTTTGCAGTGCAAGAAATTATCTATCCCCTTTGGAAACTCCGCCGAGAGGATGGGGTACTATTTCACAGGTACGATGGATTTAGAACCATAAATATGCTTGGTATCAATCTAGAATAATTTCTGAAGTAATGAAACATGCAATAAAGTAAGAAGACAGCCTCTTGATTTTTTACTGGGAAATTTTAATGCTTCTGACAGCGTCTCAATGATAACGATAGATTGTGTGGTACAGTCAAAAATATGCATGACTATAATACAGCTTCGCAACGGACGAGGTTTCTCTAATTATCGTCTGCGTTGTTCTGTCTGTTATAACAGGTTAAATCAGACAGGATAACAAAACACCAGATAAACCGCTGGATTTGAACCCTTTCAAAACCACAAACAGTAAATCATCAGATAATGTCTTTCTATTATCTCTATTAACGGCTAGACTCCGCTTACCCTTACCTTTTAGTCGACCGATTATAATGATATTCTACAAATTAATTTCTTAGTGGCCTTGCTTCCACAGGCCTATTCTTATGAGCGATTTTCGTTCACATATCCCAGTTGACCGTTATAGCCAACGAAGTCGCTTGACCGTTAGGTTGACTGCTCTGCATCGAATCTAACCAGTCTCTCAAGTGGGCACCAGAAACGGTTTAAGATTGAATCTGAATAAAAATCTGCGTATATTTGAAATTATCATATATATATATATATATATATATATATATATATAGATAATTCTGTTTCTAAATTCCGTTTTCCTTCCCGTTGTCATTGTCGCCATTTTTCATGTTTCTCATTTCTGGAACATTGAGCTAGAAGATTATTTTCTTGTAATCAACTTTTTAATTTATTTTACATTTTATAATATCAGTTGACAGTTAAAATTTGCAGCCGCAGTCCGTTCTCGTTAATCATTTTGTTTTTCAATTTTCATACAATTAACAAAATGAATATTTAAGAATGGTGCCTGTTTAATATCTTAACGTAGGAAAAGTGTAAAATAAAGATTTTTCGTTAAGAATATGACTGTTTCGCCTGTGGCATTGTAAAAATGATCGACGTTAAACAAAACTGAAGAAAAATCATTGTATTTGCAAAAGCCATGAAAGAAAAGATCGACATCGAAACGAGAAAAACAGTCAAGAAGATACCAACCTTAAACTTAGCGGAGTTTGCAGAATCGTTGAACATCTGGTTTGCTTTCCAAACGGCCGTCATCAGCAAAATAGAGGATTTTAATGAAAACCTCTTCGAGGTGGATCCGATGAACCCGTCGCCTTTAACGCCCCCTTCGTTCTTGAGAACCTAATGCAAAAACACGACGGACTGAAATCGTGGTCGCCGTTATTTCGAAGTTACAGCCGTTGGTTTTGACGGTCATCCACAACGAAGGCCATCACAACTCCGCTAGCTTCGTCCAGCGATTCATCGAGGTACTCTTCTATTACAGCGCGATATTTGATTCGTTGGATGCGGTTTATGAACGGTGGGATTTGGATCGGCTAAGGATCGAACGGTTCCGCGTGGCTCCGGGGATGCGGAACATGGTGGCTTGCGAGGGGAAGGACAGGGTGATCAGACACGTGCAGGCTGACGTATGGAGGTCGTTCATGAAGGAGGTCGGCTTCACAGGGGTGCCCTTCAGCCACAGGGCCAAGTATGAGGCTAATTTGTTACTTGGCGAGTTTCGATCTCACGAGTGTTTTACTATTGGTGAAAAGGAGCTTGCTCTTACCGTGGGGTGGAAGAGTACTGCGATTTTTGCCATCTCTGCGTGGATGCCCAATACTTTGAAGTCATATATGGGTAGAAAATTTTATAGTTCGAATGTTGACGGGGGAATGTAAGATACAAATTTGGCATCTTTCATCTGCTCTCTTTATAGGAGGCTCTTAGGATCATGATCCACCATTTTATTTTTGGTTTCAAAGTTCTTGTAGATGGATGATTCACTATATTCAATTTTATTGGATAATTTTAGTTTAATGATTATGTTTAAGATAGGTTAATAATTATTATCATTAGTATTATTATGATTACTTAAAATAATATAATTATAGCAGTTTTTTATGAAAATAATAGTAATATTAAATATATTTATACATTTAATTTTTTTGAACTTTTATTTTAATTTTATTATTATAAATTTTAATTTTATAAGTTTTTAAACATGTGATTAAATTATACAAGTTTTTCTAAATAATAAGAAATTTTAATTAAATTAGAATTAAAGACATAAATTATATATATAATAATTTTTATTGATATTATGTAAATTAAATATATTAATAAATTTTCAATGGATTAATAAGATTGTATAATTTTTTATGTAATATACTTTTTAATAAGTCATGTATCATTTTTATTGAGTCACTCTAATCAAAAGAATAAAATATTACATTTGTTGTTGAGTTAACTAAACCATATCCTACAATGGATTAATAAGATTACATAATTTTTTATGTAATGAATTTTTTAATCAACTATATTTCACTTTTATTTGGTCACTCTAATCAAAAGAATAAAATATTACATTTGTTTTTGAGCTAACTAAACCATATCCTACAATAGGTGAAAACTTACTACAATGGTAAGGGTTTTGGACTCTCTTTGAGATATCTAATATTCAAACCCCACTAAGTATGGGGAAATTGGGACCCCTCATAAAAACCCTATGTAAATTCGTTGAAAAAAACTAAATCATATCCTATTTGTTTTTCTATGAATAATATTCTTCATATTTTTCAAATTATTATATTTTTGTAGTCAACTCATTGACATCATTTGTATTAGGAGATAAATATATCAAGTATGAGTTAGATTTTAAAAATTAAATCTCATCAAGATGAAGAACAACATCATGATTGACTAATTTATCTACTATTGTATTTATTTACTTATATATATGTTGATATTTTTAAGATACTCCCTCTTATTTTAGTTGATATACATTAAAAATAACGTTAATTTTTGTCCAATTCTCACATGAATTATTCTTCATAGCATTAACAATAAATTATGAATCCACCTTAATTTATTAAAAAGGGGTTGAAGGGCCCTGACCCTTTACACATAGCTCGAAATATGTACAAGAAAAACCAATAAAAGGTCATACAAATGCAAGATAACCCTATCTTAGTAAAAAAACAAACCTAGTCTAAACCTGTCGATGGAGAAGTTGAAATAATATTCCTCCTGCTATCCTTATATTTGATGTGGCTTATACATTGCTCAATACTTTACATAACTGATAAAGAAAATATTAACAACAATATAATTTAGTGTGCTCAAATACTTCATTGCATGATCCCACCTTAATTAAAAAATATATTTTCATTCTTTATTAAAAAGTGGCCTAACCTCTACATAGTTTTTAGTTGAAATTTCATATGATTCTGAGAATTTTTATCTTCATTATTTCTAAAAAATCCACCTCCACTTGCTTTGTTTCCATTTTCCTTGAAGCAACATCAAAAATAATTTTGATAGGCCCAATAATATATAAATATTTTTTTATTAATTTTATAGTCACATATGACCCTTATATTTAATTCAATTATCATAACCAGGAGGCTACCTTTTTTTTTCCACACTTAAGACTTTTCATGATTAACACATTGTCCTTAAATATTCTCCAAGAAAGGTAATAATAGAATATTAAACCGATTCATAATTTTAATATTTGCTTAAAAAAATAATTATTTATTTCAAGCCATATATTCTAATTAATGGTTGGATCAATATTCTAGAGAATGCTTACTAATTTATCTTTATAAAAATTATTTTCATTATTCCATCAGCTCTTTCAATGTTAATAGAACTACCTGATATTGTCTCATTGTTTTGAAATAATGGTATAAGCAAAGGGGCAACAAACAAATAAATAATTTTATTTTTATAAATTTTTCTTATATAAGATATGACCAAAAGGTTTGTTGTATTATCTTATTTTTAAACTCTCATCTATAATAATTTTATCTTAGAGTACTAATCGAAGGAATATTTACGCTTTAAAGAATTCCTCAAGCAACAAATATTTTGTTAGATTACAAATCAACTTACACTTTCATGTAAAAATGGATAAATAGAAGCCTTGTTATTTTTTTCTATTAGCTTGAGAATGTAAACTTGTAATTTGAAAAGTTTGATCACACTAATTTTTATTTTTACCTTGAGAAAACTCCCATTTTGGATAAAAAATAAGACTATAAGGATTCAACCATATATTGGATAAAATTAATAGAATTCCTCTCCAGTGACCACCTAATATGTGATGGCTTTTTAAGCCTTATATTATGACAAAACATCATAGGTTACTTGAAAATATCACATAGGTTCCAAATATAAAATAGCCACAATAATAAAGGTTACGATAATAATAATATGAGTAGAATAATATGAGAAAATTAATTTGTACATCAAGGCTTAAAATAAACCAACTAACATTTAATAATATGTTAAAATATGAATGTAAATAGCATGATTCATTCATGTACTATAAATGGAGATAAAGGGATGCTAATTTTAATATTATTCTAACTTCTTATTTGTAAACATGAAAGACATCATCCCATATTTTTATGAGATCTCTCCATATTCCATTATAAAAAATAATATATGAGTAACTATTATGAATAAATAAGTACTTGAATTTTATACTAAATCTACTAATCGAACATTATATTTTTAAAATCCACCATATAAAGTCTCCTTATAGATAAACAAGAATTTCATTTTATTTGCATAACTTTTGTTGTTTTGAGCTTGATATCTTATTCCATTGAATAATTATAATCTAATACCATGTCCAAATCATTTACCTGTAGATAATTTACTATTCTAATTTTCATATTGTAAATTATTTTTTTGAAAAAAAAAATTATATGTATAGAAACTATATTACAAAGAAAAATGAGTTGGATAGGAAATACGAGAGAAAAAAATCCTCCACCAATCCTTCTTGGCTCAAAGATTACCCATCCCTCTAACTTCATGTTATTTCACTTCGTGGCCTAAATGTGATAGATTTATTAGAATCATTAGCTACTCTTCCTATTCTACTTTTTTTTTGTACCACCCCTTGCATCCCTTGGATTACTTGGTATCATCTTGACTCACAAGCATCTTTGAGGGGACAACCTCCTTCAATACTTCATTCAATTACGTAAAAATATACATACAATATTACCTCTTATAGATTTAAGGAATTGCTCTAGTACCTAACTCCTAAGGTTGGCTTACATGCAAAATACCACACATGCTAGAATATCCTACCTACAATTATTTACATTTTAAAATAATTATTACATAGAAGGGCACCATTTACATGGTTACTATCCAAATTCTACAAGGACTATCACATCAAGTCTTAGGATGGTTTCATAACATGTACTTCCTCTTCAAAAGTCTTTATCCTCAAAGTTAAAGGTGATGAAATTGTTTTTGGATTTAGTAAAGAGGTTCCCATGTTGCATATTCTAGTTGTAAGTTGTACCACTTGACCAAGACATTTGTGATAATTTGTCAATGAAGGATACATGATCTTCGATCAAGAATGCATTTAGGTTCAAGAAGGATGGACCCTTCCTTGTCCAACTCTGGAAGTATAATTTGCACCTACACCTTGTTGCCAATAACCTACTTGAGAGAAGACACATGGAAGACTAGATGAAATTTGGAACTAGTTAGAAGATCTGGTTTATACACTATCACCATGAGCCTCTAAAACACTTGGTAAGGACCATAGTGTTTTGGAATAATTTTTTGACAACAATGCAACTAGAGAGATGATTTTTTGTATGGTTCTAAGTGAAGGAAGACCATATCACTAATAACAAAGTTGTGTTTAGTACTATGTTGATCTACTTACTATTTCATATGATTATGAGCCATGTACAAGTTGAGCTTGAGTTGGCAAATAAGGGAGTCACGTTGACGAAGAGTGGAATCCACGACTTGGACCTTGGAGCAACCTGGAATGTAAGAAGTTGGAGTTGGTGGAAGCTGACCATAAATTGCTTCAAATGGAATCACCTTAGTGGTATAGTTATAAGTGGTGTTGTACCACCATTCAATGAAAGGAATCCACATAGCCCAATGAGTAGGATGTTTATAAGTGAAGCAATGAATGTATATTTCCAAGCATTTATTGATCATTCTGGTTTGACCATTAGTTTGAGGATGGTAGGCTAAACTCATCTTGAGCTATGTCCCCTACAAATTGAATAATTCTTGCCAAAAGTGACTCATGAAGGTAGGATCTCGATCAGAGACAATGGATTTAGGTATTCCATGGAGGTGAAATATGAAGTCATGAAATATTTGGGCAATAATGGATGCAGTATAAGGTGGGATAGGGAATAGAAGTGAGCATACTTTGAGAGATGATCCGCTATCACCAAAATAATTGATTTACCTCCTAATTTTGGTAGCACTTCGATGAAGTCCATAAATATATCTATCCAAACCTTCTCAAGAATGGGATTGAAGTATAACTAGAGAACACATAGTCTCACCTTTCATTTGTTGGTACCAATCACATTTAGCAAAAAATGTTTTGATATCCTTTGTTATGCCCTTCTAGAAAAAGGTACACTTGGCTTGGGTATATGTTTTGAGAAAACCTAAATGACCAGCTATGGGGGATGCATGCCTTTAATGAAGAAGGAGGTCCTTGATTTAAGACTTAAATGGAATAACCAATCACTCATAAAATCATAAATTCTAATCATACCAAACATAACCAAAGTGTGATTGAGGATCCTCTTGGATATGGTAGAAGAGATTCTGTAATGATGAATACTTGGCCATATCTTCACGAAGTTGATGAAGCCATTGTAGAATAGGAGTAGATATGGGATGTAGCATGGCCTGATATTCATGTAGGTGAGACAAAGTATCAGCCACCATATTCTCATTATATTTCTTATAAGAAATGTCATAGTCATATACCAACAATTTGGAGACCCATTTTTGTTGTTATAGAGTAGCCACCCATTGCTCTAAAAAATATTTTAGACCTTGATAATTAGTATTTATGGAAAAATATCAACCAATGAGATATAGATCTCATTGAGTGACCGCATGTAAAATGGTAAGTATTTCCTTCTCATATGTAGACTTACCCAAATTTTGAGGGGAAAGTACCTTGCTAGTAAAAGCAAATAGTAAATCCTCCTACATAAAACTACTCCAATACCTATACCTAATGCATCACTCTCGATGACAAAGGATTTAGAAAAAATTGGCATTGCAAAAATAGGGGTGGTGGTCATAGAATACTTCAAATTAACCAAAGCCTTCTCATATGATTCAATACACACCAAAGAATTTTTTCACAATATGGTTGTGAGGGGAGATGTTATCTTGCCATAGTTTTTATAATTTTTTTGTAATATCCTGTAGGACCCAAGAATCCATAAAGTTCCTTCAAGGTATGAGGTTTGGGCCATTCTTGCACTGCATGAATTTTCTTAGGGTCTACATAAACTCCTTCCTTAGTGACTATATGCTCTAGATATTCATCCTCCTACTAATCAAAGGAATATTTTGATTGCTTTGCATAAAGATTATGGTAAGACAAAAGTTTGAGAGTTGCTTCTAAGTGATGAATATGATCCTCCCATGTGTGACTATAAATCAGAATGTCATTAAAGAAGACTAGAATAAATTTGCGAAGATGAGGGTGAAAATATAATCCGTCAAACTCTAGAAGGTGGAAGGTTCATTGGTTAATCCAAAATGCATAACTAAAAATTAATAATACCCTTCATGAGTTCTAAAGGTTGTTTTAGGAATATCTTCATTTTTAATACATATTTGGTGATAACCTCATCATAAGTCCAACTTGGGAAAATATTGAGCCCCTTGCAACTCATCAATAATAGGAATAGGAAACTTATCCTTGATGGTAATTTTATTAAGATCTTGATAATCCACACATGATGAGGCTAGAAATTGCCTCATTTATAAAACATTTTTGGATATTTCATAAACTATTTGATAGACCTCATGTTATGCTTTTGTGATAATTTTGATGATGGAATGCATTATGTATTACTATTTACATGTTTAAATATTCAGGAGCATAGTACTCTATTTTGACCATTTTTTGTATTTTCTATATTATTTTAGCTGATTTACCTAGCAAATAAACATTTATTTGAATATGTAATAATGTATGCTAATATGTATTCCATTCTAGGATCATGTTGTTTATTTTTCTTGCCTTATAACATGTTCAAATTGCAAAAAAAATTACCAAAACCTGTTCAAACTGGTATGACTATGCATAAAATATAATTTGACCATACAAATTCCAGCCAGCTGTGCATAAACAACATGGCTTGTAATTTGTCAATGCCATCACATAAAACTTATGGAATTAGTCTTTTGAGGACTTAAGAAGACTACCTAGTCAGTCAAACCCATCGTATTGAGTAATTGATGCATGGATAAGTGTCAAAAATGTTACACTACCTGATATTCTGGAACAGCTCTGGAATGAGCGGGGTAGGACCAGTTTTAGTTAAAATTATCAACATAACAGTTAGAAAGGTGGAAAATAGCAAAATAATGATGAATACAACTATATGAGGTTTTCTCACCTCTTCCAACATATTTATTCCAATATACGATGCCTAGCAAGGAAAATGAATATGTTGTAGCAGAACGATTTCCTGCATTTTAGGAAGATAGCTCCAAAAAAGTTGCTAAATCCCTAAAATGTAGCAACATAATGAATCAACATATGTAATAGAATAGTATAAATAACCAACCTCCCATATTGATTGGATATAAAAAATATGGATAGAGGAATATCAAGATAGATAGATGTTTTCATAGTTGTTTAAGCTATAACAAAGCAGTAATTCTATAGGATTTCTCCTGCATTGCTATAATGTCATGTTATAATCAATAAAAGGTGTAGTTTCTCCATTAATTTTAAGTATCTTGAGTGGATGTGTGAGCATTAGGTATTTTAGAGTAGTCTTATTGACTTCTTCTGGATCAAGGAGCAAGGGCCCACTTCCAGGCTTAGGAGAAGGATCAAATTTTGATAGGTTTTTTGTTCATTTCTTATTGTAGCAGATTAGTAGAAACCTGACAATTTCTATTTAATTTGCTAAATATGTTGTTTTTAAATGCATGTAGTATTTGTGGTATAGATATATGTGCATGGTAGTTGATCACCTAGCATAGGCTTTTAAATATTACAGTATTATTGTATTTTTGATATTTCCTATAGTAGTTGATTCCTCTATTTTCAAAATATGTTTCTAGTTCTTGGAATTTCTATTTGTGTTAACTGATTTCTAGTTGTTTAATTGCTGCAACATTTTGATTCTTATATTTTAATCCTGCTAATATAATTATAATTTAATTTTTGCAAAGTTGTTATTTCTATAATTTTCATTTTGCAAGCATAAATAGGTTTCATTTCTTTTATTTTTTATTTTGTAAGAGTAATTAGTTTCAATTTTCTACAATATTTCCATTTCTGTAATTTTATTTCAAAAAATATAATTAGGAGTTCAATTCAGCTCATAGTATTAGAGGTGACACCAAAAACCCCCAAAACTGACTGATATTATCAATAAAACCTCTGCTATCGTATACAGCCATAGGAAACTGCCCTAGACTAACAATTATAATTATTAAATTGTGTGATTGATGACACTCATCAACACACAAGGGCCAAGTGCCATCCTTATTTATGAATAACAACACTAGTAAAGAATAGGGGATAACACTTGAATGGATAATTCTAGAAGCTCGAAGTTCTGTATAATTTTCTCAATTTTAGTTTTCTACGCATAAGTATATCGGTGTAGGTAAACATTAGGAGATAAAATACCAGGAACAAGTTGTATTGCATGACCATGTGAGCGCTAAGGAGGAAGTCCTTTGGGTTCATCAAAGACATGAGAATACATGTTGTAATTATTGTGGATGACTAGAATCCCTTTGCTTCAGAGTGGTGATAGCAAAAATTCAAGCTACCTCACCATGGAAATATTTCTTTAACAATTTTTCCATCTTATGAGATGAAATAAATTAAACTACTCCTACCTTTATGCCAAAAAAAGTATATTCTTGCCCATCCTAACTAAATTGCATCAATAATTCTACAAAATACCATAGGATTGGTCCTAACATTCATAACTATTGTGCTCCTAAAACCATATCACACCCTCCTAAGGGTAAACCAAACATGTCAGACTTGAGATTATAATCCCCAATTTTTAGCTTAACATTATGATATTTTCCTTTACATGGTAGGGTGCCACCATTAGCAATCATAACTTCAAAGGAATTGCATGTGGTAATGCAAAAAATTTCTTTTTTCCTGATACATGGATCAATAAAATTATGTGTGCTACCAGAGTTATTCAAATGATAACTCTTTGTCCCTTGAAATGACAAATCACCTTCTTGGTTTGGGATGTGGATACTCCTGTTGGAGCATGTACAAAAAGATTTGGTTGGGATTCCTATTGATCGATCAATTGATCTATGATTTTTATTTCTTGAGGATCATCCTCATCCTTAGAAGAGCCTAAAGTGGGAACTTCATCCATATCTAGCAAGTACAATTTTATTTGCACACACCTATGCCCTCGGGTATATTTTTCATCACAATTGTAACATAATCCTTGTGCCTTCATATGCTCCATATCCTCATGACTTAATTTAATTATAGGTGGATATTTATTAGTCGAATTTGATATTGGCTTGTTCAAAAAAGATGACTTAGATGGAAGAAATTTAGAAGTTTGATCAAGAACCTTGAATTTTTCCTCTACCAATTTAGCCAATTGTATGTTCTATGGTAGCGATTGAGGTCACAATATTTAAAAATCTGCCCTGATGTCATCCTTAAATCCACTCACAAAACAACTCTGGAAATATTCAACACTTAGTCTTGTTTTTCAATTGGTAGGTTTTTCAAACTGAGTTTGGTATTCGTGAACTGTTGAAGTTTATTTGATTTTAAAAAGGGCTCTTGTAAAATATTCAAACTTGCTAGGACCAAAGCGAGTGAGTAGGTGTTGACCAAAATTAGACCTTGAAAGATCAATTTTAGGCTTTCTAAGCCATAAAAACCAATGGAGTACATATAATTCAAAATTAAAATAAGCAATGATCAACCATAGGAAATGATCAACGTTATGAAGAGTGAAATATTGTTATGCCTTAAAAATCCACCCCTCAGGATCTTTTCCATAAAACTTGGAAAATTATAATTTGGGTAACCTCATCCCATTATGGTTGGTTATAGCTTTTTTGTGGTGGCTTGTACCAATTTTTGCTTGGTCATGTGAAGCTATGGAATTAGTATAGGCTCTACTTTCCAATTCAACCTTCATTGCTTTTTGTGCATGAGTGATATCAGCTATAGATTCTTGGAAAGATTGGATTTATGACTGCAATTCCTATATGCTTTTCTTAAATATAGATATTATTTAGTTGCCCATATTGTCCACTTTGTTTTAAAATTCCTTCTCCATTAATTTTTGGTGAGTTCCCTCAGCCATAATTGAAGGTTTGGATGCTTTTTGTGGGACTTAATAAAAATATATAGGTAGCTTTTAGGAGTTACTATTTTTAGTAAGGGTCCAAAAATTAATCTCAGAAATAGGTTGCAACAATAATTTTAGGATAGGGTCCACTTTGATGGCCTCTTGATCTGAGTGCTCAATGAGGAGATATACTGACTTCTTTGACTTTTTGTGATCTCCTGGTTGGTTGCAAGTCGATATCAAGGTAATTTCTTCAACTTGGACTTACAATTTCACAAGTGAGTCCTTGAGGATCATTAGTGCAGGATAACAAGTAGCTTATATTTCCAAAATTTTGGATCAATTTGATTAACCGTTGAGAAGTTATGGCCTTAATAATAAAAATAAAATTAAATTAATTTTTGGAAAATTAGTGCAAAATTTGACCAGGAGCTACCAAGGATATTTTTTTTGAATAAAACATAGAATTATCTACTAATTTTTTGAGTCAATCTGAGCTTTGAGTGAAGAGATATCCCTTTTTTATTAAAAATTTAATGTTTTTTACTGGTGAGATCAGTTTTACCTTCAGAGATTGGTTCTAAGAAATCTATCAACTGTCTTTGTCTTGTATGTTTAAATTACCGATATTGTTCTATTTACTTTACGAACTATATTACCACTAACTAATTTCCACGCAATTTTATTCCATGTTCGATTTTTATTGTCATAGATATTCCCTGACTATTCTGAGTGGCACATGTAACTTTTATGACTATGTAGGTGACTATTATGACACTGTTATTCTAACCACTCTATATTCATTATTACTGATAGAATTTTTCTAACTATAAATGACTCTAACTCCCTATTTTAAACTCTAAATATTCCTGTATTCTTATTATTCTTTGTATGTTTCTATCGCATGTTATGCATGTAGGAATTCTAGACTAGATATTTCTTTGTATTCTCAAATTCTATGTAGGATACAGTAACAGTAGGTTAAGCAAAATAGAAGAATTATAGAACAAACCTTGGTTGCAGGTTTAAATAGAACTAGGGTACTCTAGGCAAGGGTGCATGTAATATCCATAGGCCCTCTGTTATACCATAGTGATGAACAATAGTGCTCAGACCAATATTTTAGGCTACTACTCAAAGAGGATTCTATACATACCCTTGAGCACACTATTTGCCTCTCTGATAGTATAGGAGAGTAGTCTTCTAGGATGTTATGTCCTGTGCACTATGGACAATACAAGGTCAAAAAAACTTCCTAGGGATACAATTTTGTTAAAGCCTATATGGTATCCCATACACAAAAAGATGTTTGGGAGTTTAATTTTGTACGTGAGTGTTGTCTAAGGCCTTGGTACTGTAGCTTGATCATCCCTCACTTCACCAGACACTGTATGTGCTATCTAGCTTAGCCAATAATGATATCTCCTTCATGATATTTTTAAACCTCTAACACAAGGTTTCTAACCATTGAGAAGCACCTAACTCCCAAGGTTAGATTACATGAAAAATGCCACCTGGGCTAGAATCTCCTACCTATAATCAAGTAAATTATTGAAAAAATAGTTACATAGAATGGCACCATTCGGTATTGTTGCTTCTTAATCCAAAAGTATTCTAAAACATTACAAAATATTAACATGGGTACTACCCATGTTCTACAAGGACTATTACATCAAGTGTTAGGATGGGGTACTAACATTTTCCATCTAAGAGTCCACATATTATCCTTTCTCTAGTTCTTTTCTCCATTTTGCTAACTAATTTGCCACCCTATTTCCATCTCGTTTGATATGTGTACTAAAAATATCCTGAAAAACCTTCTAAATATTTTGAAATGCTTCCACATTCCTTCTCTCACCAATTCACAACACCTTAAAGGGTCTTATAGGATCCAATATTCTAGTGCATATCTAAGAGTCTCTCTATCCATAGCTTATATAAATGTAGATTTATAGCTATCATTGATGCTAACAAGATCACCTATCCTTTTGCTTCATTATTTGTTGTCTTCCCCATATATTATGCTCTCTAGTACACCTATTCTCCATTCCAATTTGATATGATAATACCAATACCAGCTTTTCTAAGTTTTTGATTAGAAGCCTTGTTGAGGTATGATTTTATCCAATTACAAAATCACCCTACAGTTAGGATCAAAATCCTCTCTTGCAAAGAAAATGTATTTCTCCAAGGTTCTTTCACTTAATGTCTTTATGTATCATTCATATGTGTTAAAATAAGTGCTTGAACTATCTCAATGGTTTGCAAGTAACTGATAACAAGGGGCCTAGAATTCAGGTAGTTAACTTTAAATTCATCATGTGCTATACATCATTTAATCAAATTCTTTCTTTAATGATTAATAAATAAATTTACCTTTTTGAGTTTGATCCTAAAAATTATGCAAACTTATTCTATAACCTCAAAACAATGGTTAATTAAAATGCTTCAAAGGATTTTGAAATAGATTTTAATTTAGCATTTTTAATTAACATTAAAATTTAATAAACTTTAATAAAATTAAAATTTATGAAACTTTAATAAAATTAATTAAATATAAACCTTAATTATAAAGTTTTAACTTTATAATATTCAAAATTAAGGTTTTATTTAATATAGATATTTGTTCATCCAAATATGAAATTGAAATTTAAATATTTGAAGAATGAACAAATATAAAAATAATTAAACCCAAATTATAAGGTTTTGAACCTTAATAATTATGAAAATAGGGTTTAATGTAAATCTTGTCTATGAAATTTTAAATTTTATAACACTAAAATAAATTTCATAAAAATTTCCTTTTCGTAATATTTATTTCTCAAATATTTATTGAATAAATATTTGAAAATAAATATGAATCTCAAATGTAAAGTTTGGATTCTTCAAAGATTTAACATAAAATTATAATAAGCCAAACTTTAATATGAATAGATATCAATTATGAATTCCCAAATTTATGAAATTAAAGTTGAAATCCAAATAATCATTTATCCTCGGTAAATTTATTTTATTCAAATATTAATTGAATTTAATATTTGAATAATAAATAAATTTAAAACCTAGTTATAAAGTTAAACTTTATAAAATCAAACTAGGTTAAATGCTCACAAATTTAATATGAAATAAATTTCAAAAGTTTAAAGTAAGGGAAATAAAGTAAATCTTGGACAAATAACTACAGAATGGAATGCACATAAACTTAAAAACCAGATTTATGCCAACCAGCAATCACACAGTACAACAATAAAAATGGTGCTATCTTCAATGGAAATTTAAATTAAAACTATATCAAATAATTTAATTAAAATCAAATACCGTATTCACGCATATCTAAACAAAATAATTTGATATAATTATTTGATCTTACAATAAAGCCTCTGAAATATCTGTAAATCCAAATATTTGTAGTCTTCTTTCACTTTCACCTTTTTCTCCTTTCAATCCTCTTATCCTTCCTTTGCCTTGCAATTGTCTGACCCTATTCTTGGCTTTTCATTCTCCATTTATAGTTTGAATAATTCGTTATATGGTTGGTTCTTTCTCATTCCATTATGGTTTCCATACAGTTGTAAAAATGAATTCTTAACGAAACCCTAATGTCACCAATGCCTTCACATTATAACATATGGGTTTCATTTAAACCATACATTATAATTATATAATCTTCAACTCATTTATTTGAATTTGGCTGGCCTTCATAATGATCTCATGGGTGTCGTATTATTTTCATTTAAATACCTTTTTCAAAGGATTTAATATTTCTCCTCATTGACATTTGAAAATTAAAGTTAAGACATGCCCATAAAATCCACGAACACAACCTCTATTTAATATACTTTAATAATCCTTCCAACAAGACAAATATCAATTAGAATATAAAACATTTATAAAATAACCTTCTTAAATATAATTAAATCATAAGGTTATACAACTTTAATAATTTAATTAATTTAAAACATATTTATAAAATAACCATTTTAAATATATTAAATTATAAAGTTATAAAACTTTATAATTTAATTAATTTAAAACAAGTTTATAAAATAACCATTTTAAATATATTAAATTATAAAATTTTATAATTTAATTAATTAAAATTTTTATTTTAAAAGAACATTTGAAACTAAAGACCAAAAAAATAGAAATAATAAACCACCCCATTCTTCCACATCATACCAATACCTGAAACAATCAAAACCAACCAACAACATAACAATAAAATTTCAAAATTTTCTCAGTGGGTCCCCAAAATTTGGGGTCGTTGTGAAGGACATCACAACAAATGGTGACTCTACTAGTAAATATCCCTGGATATTTAGGACTTAAGAACCCAACTTATGAAAACAACAAAAACTCAAATATTAGAACCATGAGCATCAATAATATCCAGAGAATGTGAACAAACCAATTCAACATGAAATAGTAGAATCACTAGCATCTTCTTGGTGTGTGTAAAATGATTCATTCTATATCCTTGAAACCATTCAACTTTCCATTGTTAGTTTTACATTTAGGTTATGAACATTTTCTCTTTGAAGTATACCTCCACCTGGCTCTCTTTAGACATTGCTCTACTGCTAGTCAGGCGTTTATAGCCCCAGTAGATATTATCTGAATCTCCCAGATATTAGGTGAATTTTGTATTTTGTATTTACTTTTATTCTAGATATAGCTTCACTGCCAGTCTAGTTCCTATAGCTCTAGTGAAGTTTATCTAGTTTATGGTGACATATTTGACTTTACTTTTCTTCGTATTCATTATTATCCTTTTTTTATTTTATTCAAGTAATATGGTACTTTGCAAAAAAAATCCACCTACCATTTGGGTTAGAGATCAGGTAAGGCTAAAATAGTATATAATATTTTTCACCTTAATTTACAAAACTGACAACTTCATACTTCCAAAATTTCAAAAGATATTATTTAATGTGTTTGAAGTACTTGTGAAGATTTTTCCATATGATTATAATATTTCAAACTTCCTTATCTTAGTTCAAATTCATGAATATATACACTAATATCTCATTTTCCTTTTCTTTAAGTTTTACATGTTTTCAAAACAGGTAATTTTATCATATATGACCCAGGAAAAATACTAGACAAAATCATCAAATAATTAGTATCTCGGTAACAACAACCTTAATTAAGAAAACCTCACTGAAAAATTTATTAGATAAAAACAAACATCATAACAAAGCTCCAAAATTTGGTAAAAACCAATGTATTACAACATAACAGCCAACACATCCTAAACTTTTCACAAAATTGAGCAACACATAAACAAACATGTACAAAACAATCAAACAAATGATAGACAATAGAATATATACAAACAAACAAAATAAGCAAGTAAGAACTTGCTCCCTAAACATGAAAATACTATCAAGACAACAAAAACAAAATTTCACAAAACAAAAAGTTATGTACCAAAACAAAACAAGAACACAAAAACCAAAAACTATTTACAAAAATATACACTATATACAAAATGATGCTAAATTTATGCTATCACTTCCCTGGATCCCAAATATGATTGGCACACTGTAAAAGACATATTATTATGTGCATGCCAAGTTTTACATAAATCCAATAAAAACAAGATTAAGTCAAACAATGCAACCTTCATTTTGCCTTTCACACCCTAATTATTTAATTCGAACTTATAATCAGTTCCATGTTTAAGATTTGATTCATTAACCTTACAAGTAAATACATGATCTTCCATGATCTTATGCTTATTCAACAAGATGGGAATTTCAAACCTTGATTCATCACTTTGACTTAAATTCTCATTTTCACAAGCATATAGGATTTCTTTCAAATAAGAAGCAACTTCTAAAATTTTTAAAGCAAAATCATCATCTATATTTTCAGGCCATTCATATTCACGTAACAATTTACAAGAATCTAGAATCCTTACAAAATAAGAATCATTATAGTTTTGTACCCTAAATTGAATTATTAGTTGTTGATGAACTTGGTTCAATAATTCAAGCATATTTTCTTTTTCATTTAGCAATGCAAACCTATTTGTAGTGGGAATATAAATCCACTTTAATTCTTGATCAAAATCCAATGGTATTTCATCATAAACAACGTTTAAATCCAATAAATAATTATGTAAACTTTTACCTGATTCTTGAATGTTCAAATACAAAAGATAATATTCTACCTTTTGTACACTTTCATTTACCACTACTTGATGAGCTATTGTAGTATTTTCTTTTACTTCATGATCTTTATCATCATCATCATCATCATCATTTCTATTCCTTCATCAATGACCTATTTTTTAAAAGTATCAAAATTAGGTATTCAATTAAGAATATGTCCATATTTTTCAAACCATAAATCTTGCTGATAAAACAAATAAATAGTTTATTTAGGATGAATAGTAAATTATAAATATTTTTTAGCCATACATGAAGTTTCTTCACTTGAATATTCAATACAATCAATAAAATTTTCACACAAATCTTCAGTGTTCAAGAATGAAATAAAATAATTTACCTCTTCTTCATCTAAAACATATGAATCATAAGAAACTTTTACCATTTAATTTTTTTCTATTTCAAAAATATGTTCCATAAACTCATGCTCAAAATGATCAAATCTTGGAACCCTCTCTATTTCTGAAATTGACACGTCATTTTCCAGTTGAATAAAAATTGCCAGATCTTCATGTAAGTGAAAGCACGAGATTCCGGTCAAAAGAAACACTAGTTATGCAACATAAGACGAAAATGAAACACTTTGATCCTATGCACCAAAATGAAGAAAGAGACGATTTAAGAAAATGAAAGACAAGATATAAAAGAATCACAACCCTCTTTATTCAAACATTTTGTCCTCAGTTACATAGACGTCTCCTCCCCTTTTGGGGGCGAGGAGCGTTAGATTGGTCTTTGTCACACTGTGTGACTTAGTCTTCCTCCTTTCCGCGTGCCCACGATTGCAATGGGCGGGCCAAGCTGCTGCCGCCGCTGATGTTGATGAGTCTTCGCTTCTGGTTGCTCCTCCTGCGGTCAAAGAAATAGACAAGACATTAATAGCACCTGTGACAAGAAGAGAAATTCACGCTTTTGAAATTGCTAAAAGGCATATATGAAAAGTTGTCTAAAACAATGACTGCAGCAAATCCAAATGATCTAAAAACTTGACAAGGGACAAAAAACATCACCAGAAGGCCTCTGCCACTGAAACAGTCGGCCAATCCACCTTAAACTGGAATTCATCCCTGGGCAGGACGAATTCTGACTGTAATTCGTCCATGGGTGGGACGAATTCTTCTGAGTAGGAGAAACCGACCTGCTGCTGCTCCAATGTCGGATCCCGGGACCTGCAAAACTCCCGCAAATAGGGGGTTAGGTAATTGGGGCCATTTTGGGATGACCCAGATGGTCGGATTTTCCCAATTTGGCCTCCACCCTCGGGAATTTGACCTTGACACCTGCAAGTTAGCGAAACGACAAAGCAATACAAAACACCCTAAACTCTGACCAAAAGCTACAAAATTGCAATAATAGACTAATCAGACCTAGTAACACATAATGCAATCTAAAAAATAATCTAAAGCGCTCAAAACTAAAATTAGGACTTGGGAGGTGCGGGGGTGCCCAAGTGGGCCTCCCACCGTTGGCCCTCGATTTTGGAGCCAATCCACCGGGGATGGGCCCAAAACCTTTTAGGATTGGGGGGTCGGCGAATTGGTAGGTTCAGATGTCCATGCATCGGATTTGAGTAAGGTTCGAGCTTCCAAAGGCCACCCAACAACCTCCCTTGCAAAAGAGATTGATGGATGTAGGAAGGTGAACAAAGGGGGATGCAAGTGAGTCTTCAGTTCGGTAGCACTTCGTTGCTTGAACACTCCTTCCACCTGTATGTTTTGGGTGAGAAAAGTCCCACCTTTTATAGACCCAAGGGGTCTCTTTTGGGAGGGAAGCACAAAAGCCAAGTGTTGGCCATGGGCGCCATGTGGCAGTCTTGTCTTCCCATGAGGGAGGGGAGTCTTCCCTTGACTTGAACTTTGATAAATGCTTCTTGTAACAGTCCTCCAACGGCCCCTCTGTCCACTTACACATGCGTGCAAGGTAGGAGCCCTTAACTGACTATTCTGGGCTGCCACTTGGCACCATTTGCCTTTTTGCCCGTTAAGCTTAGAATTCGTCCCACCCAGGGACGGATTCAGAATTCGTCCTAGGGTGGGACGGATTCTATTTTGAATTCGTCCCTGGGTGAGACGAATATCGGGCAAAGTGTCCAAGTGTGCCAAATTGCTTCTTGACCTTACAAAATTGCTATGAAAGTGGTTAAGACCACTGTTTAACCTCTGAGGGCTGCCCTGGGGGCTGTGTTTGCCAAAGCGATCAGTGTTTGCAGTCACATAATCGGATTGGTGTTGTTTTGGTGTCTACAGATGCCCCTTTTTGGAAAGCGCTGTGGGTGAAGCAGTGCTGAGCAAAAATAGATAACCAAAGGACTAATTATTAGGGTTTCTTGGTAACCTAACCAACTTTTGATGCCCCAAGTATGGAAAGGGCATGCATTCTTGAATCCTTGCTTTTGACGAGCTAAGGAATTTGATTTCAAGTATTAACCTGTTTTGGTGAGGTGTGACTTGAACTCAGACATCGATCAGTCATGAACAAGTGAAGGGCGTTTTTATCCTCAGGGGGAACCTTGTGTTCATGATTCACGAAATCTTGAACTTAGACATTGATCAGTCATGAACAAGTGAAGGGCGTTTTATCCTCGGGGGAACCTTGTGTTCATGATTCACGAAATGCCAAGTGTTTGATTGATTTGATTGTTGCTTGTTTATCGCCCCAAGCAGGAGCGTGATTGTCTTTGTCAATGATTCTTTGAATGCATGTCATTTTCCTTAATTGGGTGTGTGATTGTTGGTTGGTGACTAAGTGTGACTACCCCCTCAAGCGACCAATCGATGAGGGAATGACCTTCGTGAGAGAAGCGACGAGTCACTTGACCCAAGATGAATTGTGCCAGTGTGCCTTTAAAGGGTTTACCGTTAAGCGTGTGCAATTTTTCCAACATATGGACCTATTTTTGGTGGGTGTTAACCCTTATGGTGATGTCATAATGAGGTGAAATCATCAAAAACCTATTTCCCGTGGAGCGGTCCGGCTATGATAGCCTTCTTGGGGAACTAGGAGAGCGATAATTTGGACCTCGACATCGATTTTCTCTGCCTAGATGTTAAGTGCATGAGCACTTATGCCTGGCAATGTTTTTGTTGTTTTTTTGTTGAATTTTGTACTGTTTTTGTTGTTTTTGTGACACCATTTGGTGATTGAATTGTCGGCAATCCATCCTCCCGTGGAGCGGTCCGACTATGGTAGCCTTCTTCGGGAGTAGGATAGTGACAATGCAAACCCCGACATCAATTTTGCTATGCCAAGAGGTTAAGTGCAAGAGCACTTGTGTCTGGCAATGTTTATGTTGTGTTTTTGTTGAATTTTGTACTGTTTTTGTTGTTTTTGTGACACCATTTGGTGATTGAATTGTCGGCAATCCGTCCTCCCGTGGAGCGGTCCGGCTATGGTAGCCTTCTTCGGGAGTAGGATAGTGAAAATACAAACCCCGACATCAATTTTGCTATGCCAAGAGGTTAAGTGCAAGAGAACTTGTGTCTGGCAATGTTTATTGCTTGTTTTGTGTTGCATTTTTTGTTGTTTTGTTGTTTTTTGTGACACCATTTTGGGATTAAATTTTCAAAATCTGTCTTCCCCTGGAGTGATCCGGCTATGGTAGCATTCTTAGGGAGTAGGATAGTAATAATTTGTGACCCCGATGTCGAATTTGTATGCCCATGTTGTCAGTTGCATTTGCAATCTCGTCGAGCGGTTTTATTGTCTCGTTTTTAGTGCATTTTTAGTCATTTTTCTTGATTTTTTTTGTGCTGGCCTGAATTCGTCCCTGGGTGGGACGAATTCCAGCTGGAGAATTCGTCCCTGGGTGGGACGAGTGCTAATCAGAGCGCTCGTCCCATTCAAGGACGAATTCCAGTGCAAAAGGCCTATTTAAGGGCCAAAACTTGATTTTGGGCTCATTTGTGTCATTTTTTTTTTCTTGCGATTTTGGAGCTCTGGGAGGAGGAGGTAATTCTGCGAAGCGAAGCGCTGCTGGAATTCTCTCTGCCATCATGAGTGCACAAACTGGTTCGAGTGGCGGAGCCGAGGCGAGTCCTGTAAGTGACCCTAGGGTTTATTTTTCTTTAACTTAATGCATTGTTTTTGTGTTGCGCTTTTCAAAACTTTAAGATTTTTTTTTGATGTTTTTGTTTAACAACTAAGGTTAGAAACCCTAGAATTGAAAATTTTATCTTTTTCATTTCATTATTTTTTTTGGTTTGCTTGCAGGTTGTTAGGAGCCGCTACCGTGTACTCGCTGCCTTTACTGAGGCGCGGTTGGCCTTGACTGATGACGACTGGGAATATCTTGATGCCCTTGGGCTCAAGCAGGTGGCTCGACTGGAGCCTGTGGTGTCGAATCAGGCCTATCTGACGTCCCTGATCAAGCTTTGGGATCCGCGGACCAATACTTTCCATCTCCCGATAGGGGAGATGACTATGACTCTTGAGGACGTTTATCGGTTGCTTCGGATTCCGATAGATGGCCTGCCTATTAGGACATCTCCGTTTGATCAGCGGACTGCTATACTCATGAGATGTTTTGGGCATGGGGGGGAGCTGGGTGTAGCAGACCCAGTGGAGACAGCCGAGGCGGATTTCCAGGCTGGCGGGATTTTGGTTGGCTGGTGGAAGGAGAGGGGGGTGTTAGGAGTGAGGCACGTATTCCTGATGGGCCTCATTTCTAATATTCTTCTCCCTGATTTGTCAGGCACGAGGTTCCCGTGGAACCTACTGGATTTGGTGTGGCAGTTGGCAGAGTGCCCGATAGAGGCACCGTTGATCCTGAGATGGGGACAGACTTTGTTGGCGCAGCTATACGGGGAGCTATACGGGGTTCGCTGTCGACAGCGGAAGGGTGTCAGTTGCAGCTTCTTGTTGCAGTGCTGGGGTTGGCAGCACATAGCTGTTGAGAGGCCTATCGGGTTACCGTGGACGACTCGGGCGGCAATGGAGGATGAGGAGATTGGTTATGCGGCTTTATGGCGACGGTCTACGGAGCAGGGGTAGAGTCGACGATGGGCAGGTGCAGTTGAGCACTACATTGATGCATTTTCGCGGCTCACTCCAGGGGAGGTGTTTTGGCGTCCCTATCGGGACTGTCCAGCTTGGCCTGAGGCTGGAGAGTGGCTCTAACGGGTACGGAGGGAGCGATGGTTGACTGGGCGGCACGGGACGGAGCATGAGTTCTTTCCGTACCGTCGGGTTACACGACAGTTTGGGGTGCGCCAGGGGTTTCCTGGTGAGCCCGTTGGCTATCGCCGTCGGGGAGATGAGAGGGATCTGGAGCCACCGGTCCTCGTGCCATTGGGCGAGGAGTTGGATGCGGTTATTGAGGTGTTGGATGTGGATGACGTAGGTACTACCCCTGAGTATGACTCGTGGTGGGTTTTGCGATGCTGGAGAGGTGAGGGTCCACTGGGAGGCACGGAGGCGATAGTGGAGGATGCAAAGGCGGCAGGGGGTGATTGGGGAGGGCCGTTGGATGATGCAGATATGGTGGATGCAGGAGATGAGGATGTGGACTTGGTTGTTCCAGAGAAACCGGACATGCAGGATGTGGAGGAGCAGTTGGAGCCTGAGCAGGCTACTGTCCCCACGAGTCCTATGCATCCGACAGATACAGAGGGGGTTGGGTCAGATGTAGGCGATGAGGTTGCACGGCTTACAGAGCTGCTACGGATGCGGGATCTGGAGAGGGATATTTTGTGGCCTCAGTTGGCAGAGCGGGATAGCATTTTGGCATAGCGCGATGATGCATTGTCTATCTATCATCGGCGGGAGGCAGAGTGGTGTCTGTATCGGATAGACTTGGAGAGGGAGGTCATCCGCCTTGGCGGGCGGCTCCCTGAGCCTTCGATCAGCAGATCTTCTCGACGGACGAGGGATAGTCTGACTGAGCAGTCAGCATCATCTCGCCGCAGGCGGTTAGATGAGGGGGGTGGTAGTAGGCATGATGCGGGGGCTAGCAGTAGCCGCCCTGCAGGGTCCCGTAGGACCCACACCACGGGGGGTAGTTCTCGTCGCACCGATCCTGCGTGATCATGGTGGCCGACGCCTTAGGTTGGGTTTTGGATATGATTGCGGGGTCTGAGGACCTGTTTTGTAGCCTGCGGGCACCTTTTTTTGACGATATATATATATATACCGGTTTTATTTTTGGATTTGCACATGTGATGATGTGATTTTTGTTATGCATGTTTATTTATTTGATGAATGCAGATGTTATGATGAATTGAAGTGTTTTAGATGTCTATGTGATATGCAAATTGAAATGGATGAATGATATTTTTATTTATCTGCTTTTTCTTTGCTTGTTTTTGTATTTTCTGATGGTATCATAAGGATGATAAGTAGCGCGAGATGGTTTTGGGATGAATGTACAATTTTCTGAGATTTAGACAGTTTTAACTCACTATCCATGACTGTACTTTATCTTACAAGACTTTTGAACAAGGTATGAATCGGACTTGTTTTTGACCGAGTTATTTAACATCCCTATGTGTGCAATTGAGTTCATTTAGTGGTATTTGTTAGGATACCGCCAGTGCCAGATGGGCTTTCAACCGAACCTACTGAGGATCACCTAATTAGCTCCACGAATTCCTTTTTTGTATGTACTAAGATTAATCTACGGTGTAATCCAGGATGCCATAAGCTAGCTCATCCACATGCAAACATTGATCTGTACGCAAGTTAATGTGACAGATATATCGTCATGCGGGAGGTTTACTTCTGTTACCGAATTGGTATTGAAGCTTGCCTTATGACCTACAGAATGCTGAGAGTTCCAGGGATTCAAGGTCAACTCCCTTCTTTTTTTTTCAATTGTATTGGGATACTTGCTCATTGTAGTGATGAGATCACTGTTTATTTTGATTTATTTTTCTTTCGAGCAAGGGATTGGGGATATGAAGTGACGAAAATCACTGTTGTTTGTGCCTTTTGATGTGTGCACTATATTTTGTCAAATTTTTGAGTTTTGACGTTTTGTAAATTTTGTGTTTTGCAACTATTGAGAACTTTAGGGATTCTTAGGGAATTGGGTAGGGAGGAAGCTTGTCCTTTTGCCAACTCTCGAGCATTCTAGGGGTCATTCGCACAGGGGGATGAGCAAGATAACCGTTTCGCTTGTGGTGACCTAGATTATTTTGCAGGTTTCGTCTTTCGTTCACACAATTTTGGGAATTTTAATGTTTGATTTGTGTTGGGATGTTACGTAACGAGGTGTATTTCAAGTATGACTCTACCTTTGTAAAATCCGTTCGACTTGTTACACTACATGGCTAAAGAGGAAAATGATGACTGAATTACTGAAACTCTTAGTACGTTCCCAGACCACTGACTGTAGTGTGGTAAAATTTATACATGGTGTTTTTGTTGATTTTGATGAATTTGAGTATGCCTAGAATTGAGATGCAAATTTTTGTTGTTTTTGATGATTTTTGTTGTTTTGTTTTTGTTGAATTTCTTGATTGTTTGACCAAGAGATTGCGATAATCCTTGGAGCTTTTTGGGTTGACCAAGAGATTGCGATAATCCTTGGAGCTTTTGGGTTGACCAAGAGATTGCGATAATCCTTGGAGCTTTTTAGGTGACCAAGAGATTGCGATAATCCTTGGAGCTTTTTGGGTGACCAAGAGATTGCGATAATCCTTGGAGCTTTTTGTGTTGACCAAGATATTGCGATAATCCTTGGAGCTTTTTGGGTTGACCAAGAGATTGCGATAATCCTTGGAGCTTTTTGGGTTGACCAAGAGATTGCGATAATCCTTGGAGATTTTTAGGTGACCAAGAGATTGCGATAATCCTTGGAGCTTTTTTGTTTGTTTGTTGTTGTTTTTTTTTTTTTTTTTATATATATATTTTTTTAATTATTTTTTTTATTTTTGGTACATGGCTTTCTTAGATATGAAATGGTCGTAAATGACTGATATTCAAGGGTTCTGTTTCCTTGATACCGTCAAGAGAAGCTAACCTGTACGTTCCTGGTCCTATTTTGCTATCAATGACATAAGGACCTAACCAATTTTCCGTGAATTTGTCCCTCATATGGGACGGCAAATTAGAGTTTTGTTGGTTTTCCTTCAGAACCAGATCACCAACCCGAAAGTCTCTTAGGTGAACTTTCATGTTGTAAGCTCTCTTAAGCCGCTCTTGATAGATACGTAAGTGCTCGAGAGCATTAACGCGTCTTTCGTCAAGCAACGTAAGTTGGTCTAACCGGGCCTGCCGTGCAGTGTCATCATCGATGAATTCCTACATTGATATGCGGAGGGAAGGAATTTCCAACTCGAGAGGCATTACTGCCTCTGAGCCATACACTAGTGAAAATAGAGTTGCCCCAGTGGGCGTCCGAATGCTAGTGCGATAGGCCCAAAGGGCAAGTGGGATTTGTATGTGCCAATCCTTATGACTGTCTGCGACGGTCTTTTTAAGGATGGTGACTAGCGTTTTGTTTGACGCCTCTGCTTGCCCATTTGCTTGCGGATAATAGGGTGTTGAAAAGCTGTGCTAAATTTTGTACTTTGTGGTTAAAGCATGCACGTCTTTGTTCTTGAATGATGGCCCATTATCCGAGATTATTTTGGATGGAATACCAAAACGACATATGATGTAATGCAAAATGAACTCCGCAATGCGGGGTCCTATCGTAGAGGTTAACGGAATTGCTTCCACCCATTTGGTAAAGTATTCTGTGGCCGTTATGATAAACGTGTGACGGCCTGACGATGCAGGGGAGATCTTTCCGATTAGATCGAGGCCCCACTGTGAAAATGGCCAAGTAGACTGGACTGTCTGTAGGGCCTAGGAAGGTGCGTGCATCAGATTGGCATGATGTTGACATTTTACACACCTCTTGACATATGCACAGCAATCTCGCTCTAAAGATGGCCAATAATAGCCCATGCGAAGAATGCGCTTTGCAATGGCCATACCATCGAAGTGGCCGCCACATGTACCATCATGCGCTTGGGTGACTGCCCAAGTGGACTCTTGCTGGTCCAAGCAACGAAGAAGAATTCCGTCGTAGCTGCGACGATACATAATGTCTCCTATCAAGACATATTTTGCCGCTTTCTATTTGAATGTTCGTTTTGCGGCTTGCGTCAATCCAAAGGGTAGATTACCTAACTTGAGGTAATCTCTTATTGGTAAATACCAGTCCTGTTGATCGGATACCTCGATAGTTTGAACAGCCAATCCCTTTTGGAGTTCTTCCCTAACAAATGCTGATTGGGAGAGAACTTGTAAAAATAGCGTTGTGTTGCTATTAATGGGAGTGGGGGAGAACAAAGACCCCAGTTGGCGTGTTTCAAATAGTCTCGGATTCGAAAGAACTTATCCGAAGATGGTTCGATCTGGATCATGTGGATTCCTGGCGTCAAGTCTGAGCTTGCGTGCTCCATCGCGGGTTGCGATAAGGTTTTGACCTGAATGGTTGTTACATCACCGAAAAGGTCTTGCGGGATTAGTGACCCTAAGGAGGCCATTGTGTCCGCAAAATGATTCGATGATCGAGGGAGTGCCTCGATGTCATACCACTCAAGTTTTGCCAGGAATTTATCCACGAGGGCTTTATAGGCCTTCAGAATCGGGCATTTGCATTGATATATTCCCTTGACTTGATTGACGATTAACGGTGAATCGCCAAAGATGTTCGGTCTTTTGATGTTCATGGCGATTCTGTCGTCGAAGACCTAGGAGCAAGGCTTCATATTCCGCATTGTTGTTGGTGCACTAGAAGTTTAATTTAAATGACAGGGGGCATTGGAGCGCCTGCGGTGTGAAGAATACAATTCTGCGCCACCACCTTGCTCGCATTTAGAACCATCAAAAAATAAGGTTATGTCGGTCCGAGACTCGGGCTCTTCGGAATCTAGCGATTACGAGACATGGAAGACCTCATCATCGGGTAGTTCTATGACGAGAGGCTGATCGTCTTCAAGGGGAGCCTCTGCTAGTTGATCGGCTATGACTTGTCCTTTTATAGATTTTTGCCCAATAAACTCAATGTCAAATTCCGTCAACAACATGATCCATTTCACCGTGCGGCTACTATGATAAGTACGACTCATCATGTATCACAATGGATTCTCCTTAGACACAACATACGTCGTGTTGCTCAGCATGTAGTGGCGTAGCCTTTTGGTGGCAAACACCAATGCCAAGCAGAGTTTTTCAACGTATGCATAGTTAAGTTCGTAACTGACCAGGGTGCGGCTAAGATAGTATGTAGCCTGTTCTTTGTGAAGTTCATTCTTCTGGGCTAGCATTGCGCCCAGCGCCACCTCAGTAGCTGAGATGTATAAGTAGAACGACACACCTGGTCTAGGCGGTGCCAATACTAGCGACGAAGCCAAGTATTGTTTGATTTCGTCAAAGGCTGACTGGCACTCGTCATCCCAATGAAATGTGACCCCCTTGTGCAATAGTTTGTTCATTGGTCGGCATTTGTCAGATAATTGCGCTATGAAGCGTTTAATCGATGCGACCTTTCCTTGCAGACTTCTGAGTTGCTTGATAGTGGTTGGGGGAGCCATTTCAAGGATTGCCTTGACTTTGTTTGGGTCCACTTCGATGCCTCGTTTTGAGACTATAAAACCCAAGAGTTTTCCAGATGTGACACCGAACACGCACTTCTTGGGATTCAGTCTGACCTTATGCTCTATGAGGCGATCGAGAATCTTGCTTAAGTCATCGAGATGATCTGAGCGCAAGATAGACTTGGCTAACAAATCATCCATGTAATCTTCCAAAGTTTTGTGCATGTAATCATGGAAGATATACGTCATAGCACGTTGGTATGTAGCGCCAGCGTTTTTAAGGCCAAAAGGCATGACCTTATAGCAAAATGTCCCCCAAGGCATTGTGAATGCCGTTTTGAGTTGGTCTTCAGGATTGATACGAATTTGATTGTATCCTGAGAAACCGTCCATTAGGGAGAGCATTTCGTGACCTGCTGTAGCGTCTACCAATGCGTCGATGCTTGGAAAGGGGAAATCATCCTTAGGACTCGCTTTGTTTAGGTCTCGAAAGTCGGTGCATATGCGAATCCTCCCGTCGGGCTTCTTGACGGGAACCATGTTGGACAACCATGGCGGATAATCCACACAGATGACAAATTGTGCATCCAACGAGCTTTTGCAATTCGTCTTTGACCATCAAGGCCACTTTTGGGTGCATCTTTCTTAGTTTTTGCTTTATCGGCTTGATTTTCGGATCAAGCGTTAAATTGTGCATGACTAGCTGTGGGTCTAGTCCTGGCATATCTTTGTATGACCATGCAAAAACTTCCTTCTTCTCTTTGAGAAGGGCAATGTAATCGGCTTGCTCTTTGGGGGAAAGGCTTACCCCCAGCTTGAGAATCCTTGGATTCATTGGATCTGTGCCGATGTCTACGTCAGTCGTCTCTTCGACTGACATGTGAGATCCGTCCTCCAACTGATGTGGAGTTGGGATTAAATGGATATCATCAGCTGAGTTAAGATCTGCGTTTGGGACCTCGGGTCCCTCTTCAGCTTGAAAAATATCTTGAGTTGTCCTTGGGGTAAAATGAAGCATTTCATCGAAAGGCCAGTACTCTGATGGTGACAATGGTGAATTGACGCGATCCCAGTCGATGGCATCCATGTTTAGATGCAATGACCATGATGGATCGGTCGGATTGCGGATGGGTGTGGTCAAATCAATGGAGATCATATGGATGGAATGAATTTGGTCTCCAGAACCACGGGTGTGACGACTTGATTCTTTCAGATGTTCCCTATACTCTGGATCTGGCTCTACGGGAACAGGCACGAATGGATCCTCTCTAGGTGCAAATTCGTCTCTATGTGCGGAAAGGAAGGCGGGGTCTTCCCTTGGTACTATTGTCCTGATGGGATCTTGAGGTGGACGATGCTCATCTTGAATTTGAAGCCATAGGCCTAGCACTTGGTCCCACCTCGTTGGGTCTAAGTGCCATTCATGTCCCAACCGTATACCCATTTGTCCCATTAGATCTTCATGGGTTAGAGCGCGGTGATGTCGTCGTGCATGTCTGAGATAGTCCATCTCAGTCTCGTCTTCTGAATCGCTTTCATAGATCCAAAATTGTTCATCCTCTTCAGCATCTGTTGCTTTCGACATTGAGGACTCTTCTTGTTCCAGTGAATTAATCTGATCCCATTGTGGTTGTTCCACTCTTAGTGGAGGGACCTGATTCTTTTGAGACTGTGTTATTTCATCTGGAACCTCTAAGGGGAACAGTTTCAAAAAAATGTCTGGAAGCCGTTGTTGTTCTCTTCGAGGACTGCTCTCTGAACTTTCACCTCTCTCTAGTAAAAGAGAGGGATTATTGCTATTTCCAGGGGTGTTTGTATACCATGGGAGATAATCCCCTAAGGTGTATTCTATGTTTGGATTGGCGTATGGGTCTTGTGCCAATCCCCCCCTGTTGCCTATTTCTAGGCCTTGCATGTTTTCAACCAAGATGTCTAATGGCAGGGGATGGTTGAATCCTACCCCCGACTTGTCATATGGCATCTGATATCTTGGTTGGCAAAGGATCCGCATCCCTTGCTCATATCTGCCTAGCCCATACCCATGCCAATTGCATTGTTCAAGATATTTTAGGGCAAATTCGGGTTCGACGGATAATTGATGTTTTCCACAAAAGGTTCTTCATCCTGTTTCCTTTTGTTCGCATGGTTCAGAACCATGATCAAGGCCCCCATACACAAAATTCGTTTGGTTCGGTGGGTAGCCTAGAGGGACGATTGTTCCAATGGGAAGGCGAGGTCTTCCCATGTCTTGTACTGGGGGTTGCCACAACATTTTGCACTATGTACTCCCCCGGGCTCGTGCTTGGCCATCTCAACGATGATTGTTGATGATTGGGTAGGAGGAAATGGTAGTCCTTCCTGAGTCCATTCCATGTTTGGTTGTTCAGGAATCTTGGTTTCCGTTGCGTTGGGTGCTTCCTCTGTTGATATTGCTGAGATCATGGGCAACCCCTCTTCTAGAGGCTTAACCTCCTCCATGATTTGCTTTCCCTTGTCCTTCTGTTGGGCCACGATAGGTGGCGTTGATGATGAAGGAGCCAATGATGACGTCTCACCTGGCTGGGATTTTGCCTTATTGGCCACCAGTGGTGCCTGCGGTATCGAACCCTGTTTAGATGGATTCAATTGAAAATCCAAATGCGTTGATGGTAGGGTCGATTGAGGTATGAATTGTACCGCATTGCAATACTTGAAGGGCTCTAAGTCCATTGGGACTACATGTATTTGCCCTTCATAGGCATACTTCAAGCATTGGTGTGCGATCGAGGGGACACACTTCATGTCCCTGATCCAAGGCCGCCCTAGCAGTATGTTATAAGCCATTTCACCTTCCAGCACATGGCACAGTGTGGGTATTGAATTTTGTCCTACTTGTATAGGCAGAATGACTGTGCCGACTGTCGAGCATATTGCATCGTTAAAAGCTCACAGTGTGTACGTGGAAGCTGTGATGTGAGAGGCTGGCAGTTTTAAATGCTTTAACGCTGCAGTGGTTATGATGTTACTGGACGAGCCAGTATCTATCAGCACTCTCTTGTACGGGATCCCGTTGACCCGCGCGATAACGTGCAGGGGTGGATCCGGCATGTCATTCGATATTGTTTTGACCTCATTTTATTTGAATGTGATGACAGGCTCCGTACATTGTTTCACATGTCCCACGAAAGCGTTGAAAGAATTAGCTTCATGGGGTTGTACTTCAATGGCTTTTAAGATGTCCATAAGAGCTTCTCTATGTGGAGCTGATTGTTGAATAAGCTCGTAGATGGACAGCCTAGCTGACGTGGTCCGCAAACTCTACGTGAGTTTGGTTCGTATCGTGACCTCAGGTCTAGGCGGAGGTAACTGCATTGGGCGTTGTTGAGGCTGCGATGTCGACGAAACTTCCCTCGCAGGTACCTCGGGGGCAACTGCTGGGTATTTTCTGTTCCTTGTTACAATGCTAATCATTCCCACAAATCCTTGCGCGGGAAGATCTTGTCGCACCTCGTTAATTTGGAGCGGTTTTGTCTACGCCTCATGGGCAGGCAAGGGGTCCTTGAATACCCCCATTTGTTGGTTGTTAGGTGCGATGGGGTTGTCCACGACCAATGTTCGGTTTTCGATCAAATCTTGGACTAGTTCTTTGAATTTCCAGCACCCATTTAGGTCATGTCCTCTGCGTCTATGAAATCTGCAATACAATTCCTCCCTATACCCCCTAGGCTTGGGAACGTTAGGGTCAAAAATTTGGATTTCCGGCAGAGTAACTAAATTTGCCGCTGACAAGCGGTCAAATAAGGAGTCCCTAGACTCTGCATACGGGGGAATTGTCGCCTAGGGCGATGCTGCTGATACTGTTCCTGTCTCCTGTTATCTCTTTCGTAAGCAGGAGGCACTGCCTGGTAGTTAGCCTTTTGAGGCTGCGTTTCTTGCACAGGCACGGGGACATTTATCGCAACTTGGTTGACTGCAGCGTGTTGTGGTTGCGTTGTCCCAGTTTTAGTGGTTTTATTCCACTCTTTCTTCTTAGGCTTGGCAATTGCGCCTTCGCCTATCTTAATCTCTTCTATGACTCTGGCTTGCGCCAAAGCTTCTTCTAAGCTGTCATATTGTCGTAGCAACAATAGACCAAAGATTGATTTTAAACAACTTTTCGCGAACATTTGCGTGAGGTCCGACATGGGAGGACGGTAGGGTAACTTAGAAAGCAAAGCTCTCCATCGGTTCCCGTACGCTGCCATTGTTTCCTCCTCAAATTTTTTAAGGCTAGCAAGATCACTAAGTGATGCCTTCTTCCTTGTGTTGAAGGCGAAACGTTCAAGAAACACATCTACTAGCTGATCTAAGCTGCTTATGCTGTGTTTGGGCAGTTGTGTGAACCAATCCAAGGCAAGGCCTACGAATGTGGTTATGAATGTTCTAAGCAATAATGCGTCATTATCTTGAATGCCGAAGCATTGGCTTAGAAACCGTGTAACATGTTCTTGTGCGTCCTCTTCACCTTTAAAAACTGCCAATTGAGGCAACTTGAAGTGTTCGGGGTAAAGAGGTGTAGGCACTGAGGGATGCACCGGATTATTGCGGAGTAGACGTAATGTGGGTTTTTTATGCCCAGCAGATTTTGTCTCCATCGACTCTAAACGCTCCAATAGCGCTTGGTATGCATCGAAAGATTTTATTTCTTCCTCTCTTGTTCGCTCTTGTTGCAAGTTGCGATAAACTGGAGGCCTATGGAGGGGTGGCCGAATGGCATCCTTCCTGCCTTGATGGGGAGTTTCGATATACTCCTCTTCTGGTTCATACTCCTCGTAAAATTCTTGAGGAGTCTCAGGGCGAAACCTATGACCCTGATCAAGTTCTTGCTGAAGGTACCCATCATTGTTTCGGGGAGTTGCCTCCCTCTCGAATCTATGGGGTCTTGGAGGCAGAGCTTGACGAGGTCATGGAGACCTATCTTGCGCCAACGGATTACGCCTCTCATACTGTTCAGCTCTTTGGATGCGAGGGGTTGGCCCCCTCTCAGGTATTTCATAGCGTAACTCATCCGCTTCGCGTTGCATGCGTTCTTTATCCAAGCGGTATTGATACTCTATCTCTTGTCGACTTTGTTTAAGCCGCATGATTTGGGCTTGACGGGTGGTATATCTGGCGACATCCGGATCAATTTGTTCTACCCTATTTTGTTCAGAAGGTTCAAATGTTCCTCCTATGGGTTTACCTCGATTTTGATGCTCTAAGGTTTCAATGGGTCGCTTCCCTCTGTCGAGGTAAGCGGTATGTGCTCGAGGTTCTGGCCTCAAGGGGTGATCATGATATCCTGCTGGTGCGGAAATGCAAGGTTCCCGCATTGTTTGTTGCTCTCGAGGAATGCGATGGTTTTCCTCATACTCCCTTTCATGAGTGTAAATGGGATGGGCGGAGTTAGGTCGCCCTATGTAAGGAGCCCTGCGCTCCGGATTTGGTCTCTCTGTTCTGATGATAGGTAAAGAAGGGACGCCATATCCACGTTGCCCCTCCAAATGGACAGTGTGCTTGTTTAGCGCTTCATCGTGCGGTGGCCACTCATGCCTAGCTTCAAGAGGTGATTCTCTATTTATGTCAAGGTCTACATGTAAGGCATCTTCCCGAAAGGGGCTACTTTGAATAGGCATACCCCACCGAGGATTCTGAATTGGATTCTTTTGTAGGTTTGACCTATAAGGCGGTATGACCAAATCCTCAGGACTGAAGTGAAGACGACTTGCGCCTACTTTTTGTGTACCTTCCGGAGCTTCCGCCCTTGATTGGGCTTGACTGCGGGTGTACACCATTGCGGTGCTTCTATGCTATCTAAATAAATTTTTATCTCGTTTTATGATTTTCTCTTTTTTTTTTGTCTACACTAAGCAGAATTAAACACACACATTCACAAAACCGTGATTATCTCTTTTAAGGATTCTTGGTGTGTCCTAAACTGGTTTAGTGCATTTTGATGTTTTGTTTTGTTTTTGTAGGTTTTGTAGAACGTTTAAATGCATCATGTAGGCTCTTATAACTCCAAAAAAGGTCGCCCCTTCAATATACCAACCAGGCCGATATACCAACCTCTCTATATACCCGCCCTTACGAGAGGGAGACTATAGGTACATGAGAGCAGAAGGTACATGGTACATAGGCGGTACGGAAGGGGGATTGTCCTGTTAATGACACCTACCATAGAAAACTTATCCTCGCGCGCATGGGAATCACCCCAGCTATGCTCGGTCTGTCTTCATCAGGATTTACGCCTAACAACAGTTGACAATCGGGAAATGGATGCAAATCAAGCCAAGGTGGTGATTAAATCCACCAATGGTCTTGATCAAGGGCTGGGGTCTTACGACCAGCTCCTTGGTTTAAAGTTGTTTCGTGATGTGTGTGGGATTCGTTTTATCCAACAAAATGAAACTAGCATACATGACTTTCCCTAATGCAATGCAGGATTAAATGAAAACAATTAACGAAACAGAAACAAAAATAGAAAAATATAACAGAGATCATGAAAATCCCTACCTCTTCTCTCGCTCGCTCCTCGTTGTCTCTGAATTTTTGCTCTAAAAATCCATAGACAGGAATTCGTCCCTCTGGGAGACGAATTGCAAAACAGAATTCGTCCCACCCAAAGACGAATTTGAATTCGTCTCAGGGTTAGACGAATTGCAGAAAAGGATTCGTCCCTGTCAGAGACGAATAGCAGTCTGCAACAAAAAAAAATGTACCTGTCAAGCACAAACACAAAACTTTGATCAGTTTTTGTGATTTCAAAAACCAGGGAACAGGGTCCCACCGTGATCGCCACTGAAAGCACGAGATTCCGGTCAAAAGAAACACTAGTTATGCAACATAAGACGAAAATGAAACACTTTGATCCTATGCACCAAAATGAAGAAAGAGACGATTTAAGAAAATGAAAGACAAGATATAAAAGAATCATAGCCCTCTTTATTCAAACATTTTGTCCTCAGTTACATAGACGTCTCCTCCCCTTTTGGGGGCGAGGAGCGTTAGATTGGTCTTTGTCACACTGTGTGACTTAGTCTTCCTCCTTTCCGCGTGCCCACGATTGCAATGGGCGGGCCAAGATGCTGCCGCCGCTGATGTTGATGAGTCTTCGCTCTCGGTTGCTCCTCCTGCGGTCAAAGAAACAGACAAGACATTAATAGCACCTGTGACAAGAAGAGAAATTCACGCTTTTGAAATTGCTAAAAGGCATATATGAAAAGTTGTCTAAAACAGTGACTGCAGCAAATCCAAATGATCTAAAAACTTGACAGGGGACAGAAAACATCACCAGAAGGCCTCTGCCACTGAAACGATCAGCCAATCCACCTTAAACTGGAATTCGTCCCCGGGCGGGACGAATTCGACGATAATTCGTCCCCGGGTGGGATGAATTCTTCTGAGTAGGAGAAATCGACCTGCTACTGCTCCAATGTCGGATCTCGGGACCTGCAAAACTCCTACAAAAAGGGGGGTTAGGTAATTGGGGCCATTTTGGGACGACCCAGATGGTCGGATTTTCCCAATTTGGCCTCCACCCTCGGGAATTTGACCTTGACACCTGCAAGTTAGCGAAACGACAAAGCAATACAAAACACCCTAAACTATGACCAAAAGCTACAAAATTGCAATAATAGACTAATCAGACCTAGTAACACAGAATGCAATCTAAAAAATAATCTAAAGCGCTCAAAACTAAAATTAGGACTTGGGAGGTGCGGGGGTGCCCAAGTGGGCCTCCCACCGTTGGCCCTCGATTTTGGAGCCAATCCACCGGGGATGGGCCCAAAACCTTTTAGGATTGGGGGGTCGGCGAATTGGTAGGTTCAGATGTCCATGCGTCGGATTTGAGTAAGGTTCGAGCTTCCAAAGGCCACCCAACAACCTCCCTTGCAAAAGAGATTGATGGATGTAGGAAGGTGAACAAAGGGGGATGCAAGTGAGTCTTCAGTTCGGCAGCACTTCGTTGCTTGAACACTCCTTCCACCTGTATGTTTTGGGTGAGAAAAGTCCCACCTTTTATAGACCCAAGGGGTCTCTTTTGGGAGGGAAGCACAAAAGCCAAGTGTTGGCCATGGGCGCCATGTGGCAGTCTTGTCTTCCCATGAGGGAGGGGAGTCTTCCCTTGACTTGAACTTTGATAAATGCTTCTTGTAACAGTCCTCCAATGGCCCCTCTGTCCACTTACACATGCGTGCAAGGTAGGAGCCCTTAACTGACTGTTCTGGGCTGCCACTTGGCACCATTTGCCTTTTTGCCCGTTAAGCTTAGAATTCGTCCCACCCAGGGACGGATTCGAAGTCAGTCCTGGGGTGGGACGGATTCTATTTTGAATTCGTCCCTGGGTGAGACGAATATCGGGCAAAGTGTCCAAGTGTGCCAAATTGCTTCTTGACCTTACAAAATTGCTATGAAAGTGGTTAAGACCACTGTTTAACCTCTGAGGGCTGCCCTGGGGGTTGTGTTTGCCAAAGCGATCAGTGTTTGCAGTCACATAATCGGATTGGTGCTGTTTTGGTGTCTATAGTAAGCTAGAGGTTTCAACATCTTGCATATCAAGTGAAATGGAAAATTCATTAGTAGGATAATTAGAAATAAATAATTCCTCATATCTTTCCTAACCATTATAATAATCATCTTCCTAAAACATTTGATGATATTGCATCCCTTCTTTCATTTCTTCTTGATCATTATTTTGAGGATACTAAAAATTTTGATCATTTTCAATGATCTCATCCAAATTTATTGAAGGTCCTATTTTATCATGTGTTTCAAAACTAGTCCACTCTAGGACCTCTCCATTGTCTAAAAGAATATCACTTTTAGCATATTCGATCTTTGTCTCATGAGAATGATTTATATAATTATCAAGATATGCATCTTGATGCATTTGTCCCTGTGCTTGATCACTATTTCTTTTAAGTTGTAGAATTAACCTTTGCAACTTGTCCTGCATTTTAGGTGAAGTAAGTATTTCATTAGAAAGAGAGGTAAAATTATCCCATTTATTCCACCAACAATAATCATCTTTTAAAATTATAGAGTGATGTTCAACCACTTCTTCACACGGTAAATTCAAAAATTGAATGCTTTTCAAATTCACTTTCATCACTTTCAAAAAATTTATCTTCAATAAAAAATTCATCTTCCTCAAGTAATAAAATTTTATGATCATTCATAATGAAATTACCTCTAGAATATTTCAATTCTTGAGCTTTAATTATTTGAATCAACTCTATGGAAGATTTTATTCTATCATATGTTTCAAAGCTAGTTAGATCTAAAAATCCTCCAATATTTGAAGACTCATGCATTTCTACATTTTGATAAATTTGATTACTACAATCCTCATTGATGGATATTGGCTTTGAAACTTACACTTCTTCTTGGATAATATCAAAAGTTATTGATAAAATAGGACATTCAATTTCATTCGATGGTGTCTAAAAATGTGTACCATGACTCATAGGTGATAATTGATTTGAAACCTTAGGGTTAAGTAATGATAATTTACCCACATCAATTCCTCCTAAAATCAACCATTGTTCTATAGCTATTGCCCCACCATAGGCATTAGAAAAATATAAATCTTTAATAAGCTTTACAAGCAACTTAACAGTAAAAGGATCTAAGGCTTCCAAGTATATTTTAATAACTTCTTTTGAAATGATGAAATGTATCTCTATTTTAGTATACAACTTATGAAACCTATCATCAAATTGACTCATGGATTCATCAAGTTTTTTTTATAGATGGAGGTAAATTGATTTTATAACATGTCTGTGTCAATCGATTTTCCAAAATTTTCAAGAAACATTGCTTCTAGTTGACCCCAAGAAATGGTAGAACCTGCAAGTAAATTGATAAGCCAATATTTAGCAAATTCATCCAAAGTGTATGGAAAAATTCTACACAAAACATCTTCCTGCATAATTTGAAAATTAAACATAATGTTTTTATATCCATGAATATGTTCTTCTGTCGTAACCATTCCATCATAATTAAAATGGGTTAAATCATTTTTTGCCATTGAACCAATTTTAATATGCAAGGCTATGTATAAAAAATTCACAAAAATTGAATCATAACCTAATTTTTGAATTTATGATAGATCAACATTAATGTAGCATAAATAAAAATATTGATTTTTTTTTAAATAACTAATTTGAACCACTGCACATGCTGAAAATTAAAAATAGTACCTTTCAGGCCCTCCTTCTAGTGCCAATTTTGTTGATCTATGATTTTTTCCAATTACAAAATCACCCTACAGTTAGGATCGAAATCCTCTCTTGCAAAGAAAACATATTTCTCCAAGGTTCTTTCACTTAATGTCTTTATGTATCATTCATATGTGTTAAAATAAGTGCTTGAACTATCTTAATGGTTTGCAAGTAACTGATAACAAGGGGCCTAGAATTCAGGTAGTTAACTTTAAATTCATCATGTGCTATGCATCATTTAATCAAATTCTCTCTTTAATGATTAATAAATAAATTTACCTTTTGAGTTTGATCCTGAAAACTATGCAAACTTATTCTATAACTTCAAAACAATGGTTAATTAAAATGCTTCAAAGGATTTTGAAATAGATTTTAATTTAGCATTTTTAATTAACATTAAAATTTAATAAACTTTAATAAAATTAAAGTTTATGAAACTTTAATAAAATTAATTAAATATAAACCTTAATTATAAAGTTTGAACCTTATAATATTCAAAATTAAGGTTTTATTTAATTTAGATATCTGTTCATCCAAATATGAAATTGAAATTTAAATATTTGAAGAATGAACAAATATAAAAATAATTAAACCCAAATTATAAGGTTTTGAACCTTAATAATTATGAAAATAGGGTTTAATGTAAATCTTGTCTATGAACTTTTAAATTTTATAATACTAAAATAAAGTTCATAAAAATTTCTTTCCGTAATATTTATTTCTCAAATATTTATTGAATAAATATTTGAAAATAAATATGAATCTCAAATGTAAAGTTTGGATTCTTCAAAGATTTAACATAAAATTATAATAAGCCAAACTTTAATATGAATAGATATCAATTATGAATTCCCAACTTTATGAAATTAAAGTTGAAATCCAAATAATCATTTATCCTCGATAAATTTATTTTATTCAAATATTAATTGAATTTAATATTTGAATAATAAATAAATTTAAAACCTAGTTATAAATTTAAACTTTATAAAATCAAACTAGGTTAAATGCTTGCAAATTTAATATGAAATAAATTTCAAAAGTTTAAAGTAAGGGAAATAAAGTAAATCTCGGACAAATAACTATAGAATGGAATGCACAGAAACTTAAAACCAGATTTATGCCAACCAACAATCACACAGTACAACAATAAAAATGGTGCTATCTTCAATGGAAATTTAAATTAAAACTATATCAAATCATTTAATTAAAATCAAATATCGTATTCACGCATATCTAAACAAAAATAATTTGATATAATTATTGGATCTTACAATAAAGCCTCTAAAATATCTATAAATCCAAATCTCTATAGTCTTCTTTCGCTTTCACCTTTTGCTCCTTTCAATCCTCTTATCCTTCCTTTGCCCTGCAATTGTCCGACCTTGTTCTTGGCTTTTCATTCTCCATTTATAGTTTGAATAATTTGTTATATGGTTGGTTCTTTCCCATTCCATTATGGTTTCCATATAGTTGTAAAAACAAATTCTTAATGAAACCCTAATGTCACCAACGCCTTCACATTATAACATATGGGTTTCATTTAAACCATACATTATAATTATATAATCTTCAACTCATTTATTTGAATTCGGCTGGCCTTCATAATGATCTCATGGGTGTCGTATTATTTTCATTTAAATACCTTTTTCAAAGGATTTAATATTTCTCCTCATTGGCATTCAAAAATTAAAGTTAAGACATGCAATGAAACCCACAAACACATCCTCTATTCAACATCCTTTAATTAGAATATAAAAAAATTATAAAATAACCTTCTTAAATATAATTAAATTATAAAGTTATAAGACTTTAATAATTTAATTAATTTAAAAAATATTTGTAAAATAACCATTCTAACTATATTAATTTATAAAGTTATAAAAAACTATTTTTTAATTAATTTAAAACAAGTTTATAAAATAACCATTTTAAATATATTAAATTATAAAATTTTATAATTTAATTAATTAAAAATTTTATTTTAAAAGAACATTTGAAACTAAAGACCAACAAAATAGAAATAATAAACCACCCCATTCTTCCACATCATACCAATACCTGAAACAATCAAAACCAACCAACAACATAACAATAAAATTTCAAAATTTTCTCAGTGGGTCCCCAAAATTTGGGGTCATTGTGAAGGACATCACAACAAGTCCCATCTGTTTACCTTCACCCAATCTCTGGGATGTGGTCTTTAGTCTATGTTATTTTAGGAGATATCACCTACACATCTAACCCTTAGTTGTTTTTCTTTTACAATTATTCTAAAGCTCCATAAAATAGTCACTTCCTTCACAACTATGTTTGTTTCCTCCTGTAATCCAATAGATAATGTTTTCATTACCTTACTTATAATACTCTCCCATACTTGCTCCCTTGTTTTGCACTCTGATCTAAATATGCATGCATTTTATTCTAGCCATAACTGCCACAATATGAAGGTAGGCCTTAACTTTCATGCTATTTTCATTATTTTAGTCTTAAAGCTATAGTGTTTCCATTTCTCATAAAAGCTTTCCTAGCTCACAAAAATTTCCTAGTGTTGTCTCATTTGCCTCCACCAACTAATCCATATCTTTAGTAAAAGAACACCCAAAAAAGAGGTGATTCAAGGTCTCCTATGCTTTTCAACACATAACACATTTGGAAGGGTCGTAGAAACATATTTTTATTATATTTTTAAATGTCAAGCACTTTTTATGGTTAATAATCCATGATAAAATATTAATTTTTGGCCATCCTTCCTTTTTCCAGATAAATATCCATGGAAGCGGTGCTAGGGTAATATCATATCCATAAAATGCCTTGTATATCTCCTTTGCCTTATAGATTACCATTTTGATTCCTCCCCATACAAGTATATCCATTGTAGAACCATCATGAATTAGGTGTCTTTGAAGATGTCTCCACAGTTTTTTAGTTAGTTCCACGATCCTCCTCACTAGTCATTCTTAGGGATATTTCCATTGTAGTAAGTCTGGCACATATTGATTTCATAATTTCATATAGGAAGAGGCTTTCCACCACCCTACCTTTTGAAGCTCTACTTTCCAACTCTCCATATCTAGAAATGTTTGAATAATTGGTTGAGATTGATTCCATGAATCCTCCCAAATTAGAGCATCTTTTCCATCCCTTAACTTCCAATATAGGTATGGCTTTATTAAATCCTTGTCTACTTCCATTCTCTTTCATACTACAGATCCTACTTCTTCCACTTTGTATCTTAGGATGTCTTTCTCAGCCACTTCTAAGTAATATTTAACTTGTAATTCCCATGAGTGTGGTCTACTGGTAAGGATACCACTTGCATTATTGGTGATGTTACCTGGGTTCAATCCCCATGGTGGATGTGTATAATAAATATTACTAAAAAATATAAAAATAATAATAATATATATATAACTTGTAAAAATATACTCCATAAACCCCTAGCAGTTGTGATCCATCTCCAATATAACTTCCCTGCTAGTACCTTGCTATTTTGGAATGTTGATATTATCCCCAATCCCCAATTTTTTTTGGCTGATATATCTTTTCCATCCCAACTAGTGCTAATTTTTGTTCTTCCCTTGCACCTGACAACAACAAATTTTTTGTGTATTTATCATTATTTTTTAAAATTCACTTTGGAGCCTTAAGTACATAAATTTTATAAATTGGGAGAGTTTGTAGCACAAATTTAATCATTGTAAGCCTTCCTCCTAAGCTTAGCCATTTGTGTGTCCAGTTGCTCAACATAGATTGAAGTTTTTCAATCAGCCCTTTCCACTCCTTGCTTTTTGTTTGCTTTGAAAATAGAGGTACTCCTAAATATTATATGGGTAAAGGAGTTTCCATGAAGTTCAACAATTGTATAATTTCATCTCTCACCCTCTTCGTTGTTTTGAAAAAAACTATTTGAAATATTTTTCCATTAAAAGTTTGCCCTGTACCTTGAGTATACCCATCTAAAATTTATTTTATGTTTCTTGCTACTGGGATATTTGCTTGACTAATAAGAGTTGAATCATCCACAAACTAGAGGTGATTTATCTCAATATGAGAAGTAATTTTTAGATCCCTTAGCCTCCCCTCTTATCTCCCTTTTTTTAATAGTCTCCCTAGACCTTTTACATAAAGAATAAAAAGGTAAGGGAAAATAGGGTCCCCTTGCCTCAACCTCTTTCCTACTATGAACATAGGAGAGGGACTACCATTTACTAGAACTGAGAATGATATGGTCTATGTACATGCTTTTACCCAATCTCTCCATTCCTCTACAAAGCCCATTTTTCTAAAATACTTCACAAAAAAGACCAATCTACTCTATCATACTCTTTAGAAATATCTAATTTCATAAACATACCTAGGTTATTTTACTTGGACATTGTGTGTATCACTTCCTGTGCCACTACTATTCCATAAAAAAATGTCTACCTTCAGTAAAACCTCCTTGCTCACTTGAAATTAGATTTGGTAAAAAATGTTTTAACCTCTCTACCATAAGCTTTGTTAATATCTTGTATATTATATTACAAAGTGAAATAGACCTATAATTATCAATTATTTCACTTGGTGGACCCTTAGGAATTAAGGTGATAAAAGTATGATTTAAGTATTTTAACATTTGCTTACTATGTCTGATTTTCTCTAGCGCCTCCACCACTGCTTGGCCCATAATTTCTCAAATTTTTTGATAAAATTCAAATGGAAATCTACCTGGTCTTGGGATATTTCCTATTTGCATTTTTTGTATGATCTGCGATGTTTCTTCCATTAAAATGTCCTCAATTAATAATTTATTATGTGCTAGTTTGGCTAATTATAAAATGACATCTAGTATCTTCTCCTGCGATATTGCATTCACATTTTTATTGCTGCTAAAAATAGTATGGAAGTAATGTTTTGCTATAGTTTTTGTTTCACTTCCACTGGTTTTTACCTAACCCATCATATTTTTAAGGCCTATAATTCTATTTTATTGCCTTGTAGCTATTGTTGTCTTATTAAAAAAAAAAAGTGTTTTGATCTCCCTCCTTTAACCATGTAACTCTAGATCTTTGCCTCTAATATATCTCTTCTTGTTCCTCCAAAGCTTCCTCTCTCCTAATAATTTTTAGCTCACATTGCAAGAGATCTTCTATAATAGTTCCTTGTCTTATCTCCTAAGCAATCTTCTCCTTCTGATCCTTGATTTAATTCTTTTAGATTCTAGTGAGTTCCTTCTTGTGTTTGCTCTACTCCTTTAGTTGGGTCATAAGATATTTTAGTTTTTTGTAAAGTTTGAATTGGGCTATCCCAAATCTTGGTTTCCCTAATTCCCACCACTCCTTTATGTGGTCCCCCAACTCCTCATCTTTCAGTCACCATAGCTCAAATTTAAAAGTTCATGTAACTTTATGATTATCTTCTTCTATGTTAAATATTACTGGAAAATGATCTAAAGAAAGCCTATCCTTGACCCTTGCTTGATGCTTGGTATGCAGGTATATTTTCTCTCCCATGAAAAAATAATCCAAGTAAGATTTGACTGTCTCCCCTTCCTTTCTTCTATTTGTCTAGGTCATGGATCTATTCATATTTGGGATATCTATTTGATTCATTTGACATGTTATTGATGAAAAAACCTATCCTTTTCCTCCAACATGGACCTGACTCCTTGTTGTTCATTTATTTTAAGTTTTGTATTGAAGCCTCATCCCATAATCCATTGGTCCTGTTAAGTGGTATTTTCACCCGATTGTGAAAACACACTCTCCGATAGGATTTGGGTTCTAAATCCTCTGCTTGCAAATAAATTAAACAAGTAATTTCTCCAAGGTTCCTGTTATGTGAGCATTTTGCTTCTGTGTATTAATAATATCAAATAAAGATATTTAATTAAAATTCTTGGAACACCTTAGTGGTTGCAAGTAACTGAAAACAAGGGGCACTATGGTTTATTTTACTGTGATAATTTAGTGATTTTTCATTGAACCCTGATAAAGTAAATGTGATTTGATCCTCAAATGACCATGCTGTAACTTCAAAATGTAAATTGATGAAATGCAATAGCATGAAGGAATTATTTATGGATTTTGGAGTTTTTTTAATTTTTATTTTAATGCCTGTAAATAAAATTGGAACTTCTGAAAATAAAATGCAGCAAAAAGAAAAATAAAATGCAAAAGAAAAGAAATTTAAAATTGCATTCAGTTTGATGCTCTCCCGTCCTGGCAAAACCGAAGATGTGAGGTTTTCATGCATGCAACCTAACCTATGGGACCTGCAAACATGCACAATCCTGATAAGTTAAGTGCTGATTCCTAGGGTTTGAAATAAAAATTTAGATTTCAAATATTCGCCTAATGCAACCCACAAAAGTGGCATTTAACATTATCTATAAATCTAAAATCTGAAAACAAAAGAATAAACATTAAATCCATTAGCATGCACAAAATATATCCTTCTTTCTTGCCAATAAGATGCAAATTTCTGAACACTCTGTATTAAAATAAATCATGTTACAATAGCAGACTTTCTGGTTTTCTCAAAACCAGCAAAAGGAAGGAAAACATCCTCAAAGCAGGCCCAGAATGACCCTCTGGCCTCTAGCACTGTAACTCTGCTCGTAGCGGCTTCCCCATATCTGTCCTGTGCTTCTGCTTTTAAAGCTTGGCAATGCTTTCTGTTTCGGCCTGTGACGCTTCGCTTCATCTTCTAGATCGATTCGTTTCGTCTTTCTTTGACTGCGTGTGTTTTGGCTTTATGCTCGACATTGAGACGTTTGATCTTCTTTGTAACGCTTCTGCATCCTGTACGCCATGTGTCCCACACTTTTCTGCACGTTCTGTAATAGCCCGAATAAAATCGTGACAAAAAATAGCATGCAGCTTTGTCCGCTTTCTTGGCCGCGAAAACGTGACATGTCACGATATCGCGACGTTTTCCTACCAACAGCCTTTCTGCCATCATGCCCAACGAAAATGTGACATGTCGCGAAATCATGACATGTCACAAAATTGTGACGCTTTTCTCGTTCTGTACCATTTTCCCGCAACCTGTCACAATATCACAACGTTTTTCCTCTCTGGGCACCTTTGCTGCATGCTGTCGCGATATCGCGACATTTTTTCACTTCGTGCCCCTTAGCTGCAACCTGTCGTGAAATCGTGACGCTTTTTCACTTTGGGAACCTTTGCTGCTACCTGTCGTGATTTCACGACATTTTCTCGCTTCGTGCTCTTCCACTGCTTTCTGTCACGATTTCGTGATGTTTTCTCGCTTCGTACTCTTTCGCTGCTTGTAAGCTACGAAAATCAAACACGTCACGATTTCACGACGGTTTCGCCCACTTGCTGCCGCTAACTGCATTGACCATGATTTTGCAACATGTCGTGATTTCGCTACGCTTTTCTGCCTCGTCCTGTTTGACTGGTTTGACCTACGATTTTGTGACATGTCGCGATTTCGCTATGCTTTCTGCTTCCTGCCCCGTTTGACCGGTTTGACCACGATTTTGTGACATGTCACGATTTTGCTACACTTTCTCATTTTTTCTTGTGATTTTGCGACGTGTCGCGATTTCATGACACTTTTCATTTTTTGGCAGCGACGGAGCAACCTGTCGTGATTTCGTGACACTTTTTCATTTTCTGGCAGCGACGGAGCAACCTGTCACGATTTCGTGACACCTTTTCATTTTTATCTGTGATTTTGCGACATGTCGTGATTTTGCGACATGTCGCGATTTCGCGACATGTCACGATTTCATGACATGTCACGATTTCGTGACACTTTTTCATCCTTGTGCAATTTTGCCTTTTTCTTGATTTTTACCATCTGGGTCACTGAGATCTTCTTTGAAAGCATGCAAAAAAGGTGGGTCCTCAATTTTGGGTTGTGTTGTGGATCAGCCACAACAAATGGCGACTCTGCTATCAAATGCTCCTGAGCATTTTCTTGAGAACCCTATCTGGAAGTATATAAACTCGAAAACATGTGTTAGCACATAATAAATATAAACAAATGCCCATAGATCAGAAATATATGAATCATCAGAATCATCAAGTATTAGCTCGGTGTGTGCAATGTGTTTTCATTCCCTATCATTTGAAATTGATCAACATTCCATTGTCAATTTTACATGAATGCATGTGTGAGATTGTGAATGATTTGTGTAACCTAATAAATATGCTAAGAGATTTTGCTTTTATAAAAGGCATAGTATTTCTTCTAGTATCATGTACAAACATTCAAGATTTCCAAACCCTCTTAGGATCCACTAATTAATTGCCTTATTATATCCCAAAGTTGGTTATGAGCCCCTACTATCTTGAACCTATGTGCAAGTGAATGTGAAATTAGAACTTTGGGGAATCAGACTCCCAACTAACCAAGATGAGAGTTTAACCCTATCCTTACTATTCTGATTTAGAATTCATTACCTCACTTTGAGCAAAATAATTTAACCAATTATGGAAGAAATGATCATGCTAGTCTAACCCTTTGAACAATAAGTGGTCTTGTTTTTTAGACAAGACATGTTGCCATGCATGGGCATACTTAACCCCACAATCCAAAACTTATCTTCATTTCTTTGGACCTTGGGGATGACTACCCATCCTTTGCAGAGGACAAGTAGTATTATCCTTCCAATCCAATATAAATATGAGATGGGAAAAAACTATTTTTTACTTCTTGGACCTTAGGGATGACTACCCATCCTTGCTAGGGACAAGTAGTACGATCCTTCCAATCCAAACTTTAGATGTAAATGGAAAATATTAATTTTATTACTTAGACCTTGGGGATGACTACCCATCCTTTGCAGAGGACAAGTAGTACGATCCTTCCAATCCAAGATTTATTATGAACTGAGACATAGGAGCTTTGGGGAATTGGATTCTCAACCTAAGCGAGATGAGAATTTATGCCCTATCCTTACTACTCCATGTAGGTCAAATCAAAGCTTTGGGGAATTGGAGCCTCAACCTAAGTTCGATGAGGATTTAACCCTATCCTTACTACTCTGATTTTAGGATTTAAGATTAATGGAAGTGGTAAAAACCACTGTTTTAAGGATCATGTTGTATAATAGGATAGACATGAAATATTCTTTTCGCTTGACCTTTTCTTCCAAGTTAGGTTTTGATCATTTTGCTCAAGATCCTTTTTAATGTATGAGATGTGCTTGGTTCTAGATATCTCAAGACTCAGTTTCCAACCTTAGGATTTTTTCTTACATTTATGTTATAACACAACCCTAAGAGGGATTGACATACTTTAATGATTTGCATTTGAAATGCACTTGCAACTACGATGGCATGTATGTGCAAAGTGAGATGTAATATGAATGCATTGTCTTTTGAATTGCAGATGAAATATTGCTATATAAAACTTACTGCTTCATGCATCACAAGTTTCAAACGATATTATTAAATTGTTTGTGTTACTTGTGGAGCTTTTACAAGACAATTCCAATGTTTCATATTCTCCCGATCTAGAACATAAGTTAGCATCTCAAGGCAAATTTTTCATCATCATTTTTTTTTTTTTTTTTTTTTTTTTTTATAGACAAACAAAACATGTCAAATAAACACACAACTTTAAATCAAAACTTATTGAATCCAAAACCAAACTATAATCCCAAAATGAAACTTGAAAACACAAACCAAAAACCAAACCAAAATCTATATACAAATGTACACTATAATACAAGATGATGCAAAGCTTGGCTTATCACTTTCCTGGATCCCAAACCTGATTAGAACATTTCAACAAAAATATAACATGATATGCATGCCAAATGTTGTGGGAGACCAACAAAAACAAGACAAGACCAAACAATGCAACAAATTTCCACTTGTCATTCTCACCATAGCAATTTGATTTAGTTCCAATAACACTCCCATAGGTGAGCATCAAATTACTAAAATGATTAGACAATAAATGATTTTCAATTTTATCATGTCTATTCTTTAAAAATTCCATTTCAAAACTCAATATTTGATTTAGAATTAGGCTATCTTCTTCCAATATGCAATTTTGTAAGTAAGAGCCTATTTCTACAAATTTCAAAGCCAAATCAGTTTCCAATTTTGTAGGCCAATCAAATTTGTGTAACAATTTACAAGCATCTAGGATATTTACTAAATTAGGATCTTTAAAAGTTTTTATCCTAGATTCAATTATTTTGTTTAACAATTCAAGTGCATCAACTTCTTTTCCATTCATTAAAACCATTTTATTAAAGGTGTGATTAAAAATTATACCTTGTTTTTCATTTACCTTTAATGACATTTCATCACAACTATCAATCAAATTCAAAACATGGTCATGCAAATTTTCAACCCTCAAATGTTTTTGGTCAAAGTGTATGTCAAGTAATCTGTTTTGATGATCACTTATTTGAGTTGCTTCCAATTGATCCATCTCTTTGTCATTTGGTTCTAATTCTTTGTTCACTATCCATGGTATCTCTTCATTCGAATCCTCCAAATCATCATGCAAACTTGTATCCGCACCTTCAATGAATTTATATCCAACATGATCAAATTTTGTCACCCTTTCAAATCCCGTGAATATGAGATCTTCGTATGATGTAGAAAATTCAACATCCTGCATATCAAGTGAAATATGAGTTTCATCTATAGGGATGTGAGAAAAGAATGCATCATCATATCTCCCCCAACCATTGTAAAAATCGTCATCCAAATCCATAGAATGAAAATCCATGATGTTTGTGACATGATCTCTTGATTCATTCATCAATTATTTTTCTTCTTTGTCCTTGGCAATAAGATGGTTATAATCTTCCAAAATTTGATGAGATTTGAAACCCTCTTCCAAAACATCCTCAAATTGTATAGGAGTTGTAATATCTTCCTTTGAGTAGGCAATTATGTTGTCCTATATATCAATTGGCACAAAAGTTTCATTAGTAGTTTTTAAAAGAGTGAAGTCTTCCCACTTCTTCCAAGCATCATAATAATCATCTTCCAACATCAAGTGGTGACGTTCAACTACTTCTTCAACATCTTCCAATTCATCAATATGCTTCTTATCAAACTCATCTTCACCTTCCTTGGATGGTTCAATTATTTCCAAAAGTGGGTCATTTCTTGGATTCAAATTTATAAGGCTATCATAATCCAAATTAGTAACCCATGATTCATTATCATAATTTGGAGGGTGAAGAATTTCTTGATCTTTAATTTTACACGTTTCATCAATAGTATCTTCCAAGAACAAGTGGTGAAATTCTATCATATCTTCAAATTTATTTATTGATTATCTTTCCATTTCACTTTCAACCACTTCATTCAATTCTATGGTGGGTTACATCCATTCACATATATCAAACATTGTTGAATTTAGAACCCCTTCATCTAGATAATCATGTATCTCTACATGATCCTCACTAGTGGATGTTGTCTTAGCAATTTGCACCTCCTCTACATCTAGGGTGGTCATAAAATTTGGGTATTCAAATTTATCCCCTTGATCATTTAACTTAGGTATCATTGGAGTGGAGGGTACTATGTTTGATGGTTGGTGTAGGTTGGCATCAAAAGAACAATCTCTCATGTGAATATGTTGTGCCTTTTCTTCTTCAAGACCTTGTCGTTCCAACTCTTCTAAGACCTCATGGATTTTCTCTAGAGACAAGCCACTCAGCTTTTCCTCAATGAGTGAAGCAAGTGTGGGGTGTATGGCTCCTAGGTATACTTCCATGGCTTCCTCTTCTAACGTGTTAAAATTTTCCCACATTTGGGAGTGCAATTCATGAAATCTTCCATTAAACTGACTCAAGGATTCATTAGGCTCTTTACATATGGAGGTAAACTGATTTTTCAATATTTCTAAGTCAATATGATTACCAAAATGATGAAGATAGGCCACTTCTAACTGTATACAAGAAGTCCTAACCTCCATGGGTAGTTGGCTATACCAAAATAATGGTCTATCATCGAAAATGTATGCAAATAACTTACAAGCCACCTCCTCATAGAAAATATGGAATTTACATAATGTATCCTTGTAGACATGCAGTTTTTGCAAGTATCCTAGTGGCACCTCTTGATTAAAACACCGTAAAAAATCCAATAACATTGTAGGAATTTGATAGGGTACCACAGGTATAGATAAACCCTCATAATGATCCTCTATCATTGATACCATTCTCTCTCTTAGAGACACTATTTCTTTTCTCAAGGATACCATTTGCTCCTCAAGTGTTGCCATTAGTAAAGCTTAAAATGTAATTTTAGAACCAAATCTGTTGAATATTCAACCTACAATTTAAAAAAAATCAAGTTAGCATCAACCAAGAGATGTATTCATTAAAATCAAATGAAAAGTAATTGCATGAGACCAAAATTTTGAAAAATTAAATCAAATCACCTTAATTCTGTATGAACAATCAGAAAAAATATACAGCATACCTGAATTGCTTAAAATAGAATACAATAAGCCAATTCAGGCCATCCTTTTTACAGTTTGCTGAGTGTTAGAGAATTAAAGCATAAAAATTTAAATTTAAATAACACTAAAATAAACCCGTTCGGCCCTCCAGCACCAATCTGTTGAGTGGTGTTAGAGGCCGTATATGCTAATAAAATGGACTTGAAATATTTAGCAATGTAAAGCTCTTAAACAATTAAAAACCCATAGCATCTAAAATCACGATAAAATAAACCATTTTCAGGCCCTCCTTCTAGCGCCAATCTGTTGAGTGGTATTTTCACCCCATTGTGAAAACACACTCTCCGATAGGATTTGGGTTCTAAATCCTTTGCTTGCAAAGAAATTAAACAATTAATTTCTCCAAGGTTCCTGTTATGTGAGCATTTTGCATCTGTGTATTAATAATCTCAAATAAAGATATTTAATTAAAATGCTTGGAACACCTTAGTGGTTGCAAGTAACTAAAAACAAGGGGCACTATGGTTTATTTTACTGTGATAATTTAGTGATTGTTCATTGAACCCTGATAAAGTAAATGTGATTTGATCCTCAAATGACCATGCTGTAACTTCAAAATGTAAATTGATGAAATGCAATAGCATGAAGGAATTATTTATGGATTTTGGAGTTTTTTAATTTTTTAATTTTTATTTTAATGCCTGTAAATAAAATTGGAACTTCTGAAAATAAAATGCAGCAAAAAGAAAAATAAAATGCAAAAGAAAAGAAATTTAAAATTGCATTCAGTTTGATGCTATCCCGTCCTGGCAAAACCAAAGATGTGAGGTTTCCATGCTTGCAACCTAACCTATGGGACCTGCAAACATGCACAATCCTGATAAGTTAAGTGCTGATTCCTAGGGTTTGAAATAAAAATTCAGATTTCAAATATTCACCTAATGCAACCCACAAAAGTGGCATTTAACATTATCTATAAATCTGAAATCTGAAAACAAAAGAATAAACATTAAATCCATTAGCATGCACAGAAGATCTCCTTCTTTCTTGCCAACAAGATGCAAATTTTTGAACACTCTGCATTAAAATAAATCATGTTACAATAGCAGACTTTCTGGTTTTCTCAAAACCAGCAAAATGAAGGAAAATAGCCTCAAAGCAGGAAAATGAACGACCCTCTGGCCTCTAGCACTGCAACTCTGCTCGTAGCGGCTTCCCCGTATCTTTCCTGTGCTTTTGCTTTTAAAGCTTGGCAATGCTTTCTGTTTTGGCCTGTGACGCTTCGCTTCATCTTCCAGATCGATTTGTTTCGTCTTTCTTTGACTGCGTGTGTTTTGGCTTTATGGTCGACATTGAGACGTTTGATCTTCTTTGTAACGCTTCTGGAGCCTGTATGCCACGTGTCCCACACTTTTTTGCACTTTCTATAATGGACCCAAGAAAATAATGACAAAAAATAGCATGCAGCTTTTTCCGCTTTCTTGGCCGCAAAAATGCGACATGTCACGAAATCACAACTTGTCGCGATATCGCAACGTTTTCCTGCTAACAGCCTTTCTGCCATCATGCCCAACAAAAATGCGACATGTCATGAAATCGTGACATGCCACGAAATCGTGACATGCCACGAAATCGTGACTCTTTTCTCATTCCGTACCATTTTCCCGTAACCTGTCGCGATATCGCGATGTTTTTCCACTTCGGGCACCTTCGCTGCATGCTGTCGCGATATCGCGACGTTTTTTCACTTCGTGCCCCTTAGCCATGAAATCATGACGCTTTTTCACTTCGGGCACCTTTGCTGCTACCTGTCGCGATTTCGCGACGTTTTCTCGCTTCATGCTCTTTTGCTGCTTTCTATCGTGATTTCATGACGTTTTCTCGCTTCGTACTCTTTCGCTGCTTGCAAGCCGTGAAAATCAAACACATCACAATTTCGCGATGGTTTCGCCCACCTGCTGCCAATGATTGCATTGACCATGATTTTACGACACGTCGTGATTTTGCTATGCTTTTCTGCCTCGTCCTGTTTGACTGGTTTGACCCACGATTTTGCGACATGTCACGATTTCGCTATGCTTTCTCATTTTTGCCCGTGATTTTGCGACATGTCGCGATTTCGCGACACTTTTCATTTTCTAGCAGCGACGGAGCAACCTGTCGCGATTTTGTGACACTTTTTCAATTTCTAGCAGCGACGGAGCAACCTGCCGTGATTTTGCGACACCTTTTCATTTTTGGCCATGATTTTGCGACATGTCGCGATTTCGTGACATGTCGCGATTTCGCGACACTCTTTCATCCTTGTGCAATTTTGCCTTTTTCTTGATTTTTAGCATCTGGGTCACTGAGATCTTCTTTGAAAGCATGCAAAAAAGGTGGGTCCCCAATTTTGGTGTGTGTTGTGGATCAGCCACAACAGGTCCTCTGGGTAGTTATCTCTAAAATTTTATATGGCTATCCATTGATCCCTCTATCCTCTAACTATTTGTACTCCATAAAAATTAACTATAGTCTACTTTTCCCACTTTTTGTATTTTGTAACCAACCATCAATACCCCTTTCGTAAAGGAACCCTATCACTAGGAATAATTGGTGGTTCCACATAGTGTCTAATCCACCTAATTTTCCCTGTACCAATTGACTAAGGATCTCTCCTTTTGCTATATGCTCCTATTTAGTTATTTATTGTAAGTTTTCTCCTTGCATTTTGGTTTCCTGTAACAAAACTATATCTGGACTCATCTCTATGATAATATTTTGACTACCTTTTGTATGGGACGACTGCCTAAACCCCTAACATTCCAAGTAATTAATATCATTTAGAATTAGGAGAGAAAAAATTAGCCATCGATTTTACCTTTCCATTCTAGCTTAAATCTCGTCTGTGTTCCTCCATCTTCTCCTTGTTTGACTTCCTCCCTACATATTGGTTCGGATTTTTTTTTCTCCACTTAATGAATCCCTAAATTAGGGTTGTATTTGTACTTATTTCCTTCTCTCATGTCTATTTCCTGAGTTAAAACTATCCCTTGATCTATTTCCCCTCCTCTGGTCACTCTCATGGGCTAAATCTCCTCTTTCATGAGAGAGGTTGTGTTTGGTTCTACTCCTTGATTTTTTATTGACACTATACTGGAGTATTGTTCTTGATATACTAGTGTGACTTGCTTAGTATCCTCCTCTAATCCTTCCATTTGAAAATCCTATTCTATTTCCAAGCTTTCGAGTTGTTTGAATATATCATATCTATTGTTTATTCTTTCCTCTTTTTCTTCTTGTCTTTGGTTACTGTGTTGATTTATTTTGTTTTACCTTCTAATTACTTTTTGAAAGCTCTCAAAGTATATGGGACCTTTCCTTTCCTTATGATTTACCTTCTATTTAGGATATTGTCCTACCATATTAATATTTGTTTGTTTCCCCTCTTATTCAAATTGATGACACTTAATTATTGGGTTTATTCTAGCCAGATATCCATGAGCATGGCACATTTGATATCTAAATGGAATAGCCTTATAATCTAGTTGTTGGTGCCAGATAAAATCTCCTATTTTTAGGTCTATCTCTATTGGAAGAGGTTTATTGAGGTCCATTTCTACGCAAACCCTAGCAAACATTATCGATCCTCCTAAAATTGTTTCTCTTGATCTACCTTGATAATGACCTAGTAAGTTGCATATTACCTTGAGTACCTCCTCTTTTAAAAACTCAAAGGGAAGAGAAAATAATCTTACCCATATTGGTACTGCAATCAGTTCCAGCCTTGGATCAAATCCCATCTTCCATGGTTGTAAGAATAGTCCTACTGGTTTGTGATGATACAACCCTTCCTCAAATACATTTTATCAGTCTACCACTGATGTGAACTCTACATAAAAATACCCATTTAAGAAATTTAGAATTTTGTTTTCTCCTTCTAGATACCATTGTTTTATTATCCACATGTGAAATAAGTGCACAAATGGTCTAAAACCCATGAATTTACCTATTAGGATGTGTTTTGTCTTGTAAACTATATTCCTAGCTATCCAATCCTCAACTATTTCTAATACTCGTATTTCCTTTGCTTTTGGTAAATATCCATTCACCCTTCTCGACAAGGAATTATCCTTTTATTGCTTCCCCATGTTGTTTATGATTGTTTGTTCCCATGTTTTATAATTATTGAAGCTATCTTGGGTACCACATAGCTTCTTTTGATATGAGATTTTTTGTTTTGGAGGATTTGGTACCAAAGTACCTATGCCCCCATTCTTGATTGTGATCCGTACTATTGAAATACCCTCCAACAAGATTGATCCTCTTTGATGGTGTTTTTGCATGAAAATGTTCTTTAGGCCTTTGCCCTAGTCTATGAAATCCTAGTTCGATTCCTTAGCCCTCTAGGATTCAATACCTCTAAAACCCTAGTTTTTCTAGCTTTGCAAAACCCTTCATAATCCACTTGTTGATCTAATTCTCTTAGTTTAGATATATTCCTATATTGTTAAATATTTGAAGTTTGTAATTTATGTATAAAAATAGCTTAATAATGAAACATTCACTTATACAAATTATAAATTCCAAATATGGCCAAATTATTCTAATTATGGATTAGTTTATCTTGGGGAGCACTCTCTGAAAGCACGAGGATACGGAAACAAAAAAAGGAAAGGCTCCAAGTACGATGCAAAATGGAACTAAACTTAACGCTAAGTCCTACGAATTGAAAATGCATGAAATAGGAAAAGCATAAATGAATCGAAACTCAAATGAAAAGCTAATGCGGAAAATAGCCCTTTATTTTATTGATATGTTTCGAAATTCGGTTACAATTCACCTCCTCCATTTTTAGGGGCGAGGAGCGTTAAATTTGTTTCTTTGTTACATCCATGGATAGTCATCCTTCTTTCGCGTGCCCACATGTAAAGTGGGCGGACCAAAATGTCGCCGCCGCTTGTATATACGAATGTTGACTCCCTACTGCTCCTCTAACATCTAGATCCTACGTTCAAAGAAATAAGAAACAATCAGTAGCACCTACGGATGAGATGAAACATGCAATCCCCAAGCCTACGATTAGTGCATGCAAAGAATAAATAAAATGATAACTAACATATATCCAAATGATCTAAAAATTTGACAAGGCGTCGAAGATCATCACAAAGGACACACTACAAATAGAATAGTCAGGAAATTCCTCACAGATTTGAATTCACTCTGGGACGGGACGAATAGACCTGCAACAAAATGCCAGATAGCACCGCTCAAAATGTCACATCTGGACAGCTCCAAATCTCCTGAAAAGTGGGGGTTAGCTAATTGGGGGTATTTTGGGATGACCCAGATGGTCAGATTTCCCCAATTTGGCCTCTAACGCCCGAATTTTGATGATGCCCTCTGCAAGTTAGTAAAGACGGAAAAATGATGAAACATGATAAGATTTGCTCAAAACGTTACGAAATTGAAATTGCAAACTATCTAAGCAGCATAAGATGAAATGCAAAAGAAATTGACAGGAGGAAAATCTGCCATAGATTCCTAATCGTTCCTAAATGGGACGATTAGATCTATAGCAGTGCGAGGGGCGCCTAGGGCAGGCCGCCCACCTTTGGGGCCTGATTTCGGCACCAATCCACTTGGGATGGGTCCAAAATCTCTTATAAAGTGTTGTCAGCAAATTGGGTGGTATGCTGTGGCAAAATGTCAGGTTTTGGGCTCAATATTTGACCTTCCAATGGTCACCCAATGACCTCCTCTCTAAAAGAGATCACGGATGTGAAAGGCACAAATCAAACAAGGGTGTATGGGGAAGTAAAACGGTAGCACTTCGTTGCTCAAAAATGCTCCTTCTCTGTCTATTATGGGGTGAGGAAACTCACCAATTTATAGACCTGGAGGTCTCTTGAATTGGGCATGCAGAGGCGCCACTTGGCAATCATGCCTTCCTAGGGGGAAGGATATTCCTCCCTGATTAGGGACTTCATGATTGCCCTTGCAACTGCCTCTAACGCTCGAAAACGCTCACCCACACTCCCATGCGATGAAGGAAGCATTAAGTGGTGGATCTGAGCTGCCATTTGTCAAGATTTGACTTTTTTCCCGTCAAACCTGCTATTCGCCCCACCCTGGAGCGAATACTGCTATTCGTCCCTGGGCGGGGCGAATCCCAGTTTGAAATCGTCCCTGGGTGGAATGAGTATGGAGCAGAGTGCCTGAAGGTGCCAAATTGACTCCTGACCTTCCAAAACTGTTGTGAGAGTGGTTAGGACCACTTTTTAACCTCTGGGGGCTGCCCTTGGGGCTATGTGTGTCAATGCGATTAGTGTTTGCAGTCACATAATCGGATTGGTGTTGTTTTGGTGTCTATAGATGCCCCTTTTTGGGATGCGCTGTGCAAGGCATAGCACCGAGCAAAAATAGATAACCAAAGCACTAATGATTAGGGTTTCTCAGTAACCTAACCAACTTTTGATGCCCCAAGTATGGAAAGGGCATGCATTCTTGAATCCTTTCTTCTGACGAGCGAAGGAACTCAATTCAAGTGTTAACCTTTTTCGGTGAGGTGTTACTTGATCTTGGACATTGATCAGTCATGAATAGGCAAAGGGCACAACCTTTTGTCTGTGGGAACCTTGAGTTCATGATTCATGAATGCCAAGTGATTGATCAGCTTGTGATTATTGCTTGTTTGCTGCCCCAAGTAGGAGCGTGATTTTCTTTGTCAATGATTCTTTGAATGCATGTTGTTTCCATGATTGGGTGTGTTTTTGTTGATTGGTGACTAAGTGTGACTACCCCCTCAAGCAACGAATCGATGAGGGAATGACCAACATGAGAAAAGCGATGAGTCACTTGACCCAAGATGACTTGTGTAAGGGTGCCTTCAGATGTTTAGCGTTAAATGTGTGTGCAGTTTTTTGACATTTAGACCTATTTTTGGTGGGTGTTAACCCTTTTGGTGACGCCATTTGGGGATGAAATTCTCGACAATCTATCTTCCCGTGGAGCGGTCCGGCTATGGTAGCCTTCTTAGGGAATAGGATAGTGAGGATTTGTAACCCCGATGTCTATTTTGCATGCCCGGAATGTCAGGTGCAAAAACACTCTCATCGGACAGTTTTATTGCTTTGTGTTTTCATTTTTTATTTTTTTATTTTATTTTTTTTTGTTTTTTTTTTTTTTTTGGCTTTGTAATTGTTCCTGGGTGAGGCAAATACCAGGCTGGTAATCATCCCAGGGTGGGATGAGCGCTAACCAGAGCGCTCATCCTAGTGTGGAATGTTTACAGGCAGAAAATCCTATTTAAGGGCCAAAATTAGGATTTGGGGTCATTATCATTTGATTTTTCTGGTGATTTTGGAGCTCTGAGGAGGAGGTCAATTCTACGAAGCGAAGCACTACCAAATTTTTCCTGCCACCATGAGTTCACGGATCGGATCGAGCGACGGAGCCGAAGCGAGACCAGTAAGTGATCCTCCTCGTTATTTGTTTGTTTGTTACAGTGTAAAAAATACTAATTTGCTTTGTTTTTGCCTTTTGTCTTTTGTGGTTGGTTTTTTAAATTAAAATGAAACCCTAGACGATCAAAATTGTCGTAGAGAAAAAAACTTAGTTAAAACCCTAGGTTGTTTTTGTGGCTGTGTTTATGTGTTTGCAATTTAATCAGCTGACCTGTAGGGTTAAAAACCCGGGGTCTACCAAATTATTTGTTTGATTATGTGTTGGTTTTATCGTTTATCAGGTTAGAGTTAACAACCCTAGAATTGACAAACTGTTTTGTTGATTTTTTTGGTGTTTTTGTTTAATTTAATTTATCAGTTAACAGTTAAAAACCTAGAACTGACAAACCATTTTTTTTGTTGATTGTTTTTGTTTAATTTATGCATATCCATGTTTTTGTTGTACAATTTTTTTTTAATGTTTTTGTGTGTTTTCTTTTGCAGGTTGTGAAGAGCCGGTATCGTGTGCCTACGGTGTTTACTAAAGCATGGGAGGCGCTGACTTTGATGGACTGGGAGTGGCTTGATGCCCTTGGGCTCAAGCAAGTGACTCGGCTGGAGCCGATAGTCGGGGATCGGGCCTACCTGATGGCCCTGATCAATTTGTGGGATCCTCGGACTAATACCTTCCATCTCCCAATAGGGGAGATGACGGTTACGTTAGAGGATGTCTATCAGATTTTGTGGATTTTGATAGATGGATTGCCGATCAGGACGATGCCACGGGACCAGCGGATAGCAGTGTTGACACGTTGCTTCGGGCATGGGGCGGAGGTGGGGGTGGATAGTCCAGTGGAGAGGGCAGAGGTTGACTACCAGATTGGCGGTATTCTGGTATGGTGGTGGCTTGAGAAGGGGGTGTTGGGAGTGAGGCATGCATTGCTGATGGGCCTCATTTCCAACATGCTGCTACCTGACTCGTCAGGCATGAGGTTCTCGTGGAACCTGCTAGATGTGGTCTGTCGACTGGTGGAGTGCCCGACGGAGGCACCAATGATCATGAGATGGGGATAGACACTGCTGGTACAGCTCTATGGTGAGTTGTACGAGGTCCACTACTAGAGGCGGAAGGGGATTAGCTGCAGCTATCTATTGTAGAGCTGGGCTTGGCAGCACATAGCGGTGGAGAGGCCGATGGGGTTACCATGGATGACTCAGGTGGAGATGGTGGATAAGGATATAGGTTACGTGGCTCTATGGCGGTGGTCTGAGGAGCAGGGACAGAGTCGGTGGTGGGTAGGTGTCATAGGGCACTATGTCGATGCCTTCGCTCGGCTTGCTCCAGGGGAGGTGTTCTGGTGCCCCTATCGAGACTGTCCATCTTGGCCTGAGGCTGGAGAGTGGCTTCGATGGGTACGTAGGGAGCGGTGGATGATTGGGCGACATGGGACCGAGCAGGAGTTCTTCCCTTATGGCCGGGTGACATGACAGTTTGGGGTGTGCCAGGGGTTTCTTGGTGAGCCCGTGGTCTATCGACATTGGGGGATGAGAGGACTCTGGACCGACCAGTCATCATGCCACTAGGCGAGGATTTAGATGTGGTGATTGACGTCCTGGACATGGATGACGTCGGGACTACCGCGGAGTATGACCAATGGTGGATACTACGACGATGGCGGGGAGAGGGGCCACTGGGAGGCGTGGAGGTAGCAGAAGTAGGCGGGGAGGGTGCCAAGGCACCAGGAGATGATTGGGGAGCTCCACTAGAGGATGCGGACATGGTGGAGGTAGATGATGTGGGTGCGGATTATGGTGTTCCAGATCAGCCGGAGATGCAGGATGCCCCAGAGTAGTGGGAGCCAGAGCAGGCTGTAGTCCCGGATTTGCCTATGCACCAGGCAGTGGCGGAGGACACGAAGGCAGGGGTGTGCATTGAGAATGCATGATTGGTGGGGCTGCTATGGAGGTGAGATGAGGAGCTAGGGGAGGCTCTGCAAGAGAGGGATCTCTTGTGGGCTCAGCTAGCGGAGCGAGAGAACACATGGGCTATGCACCATCGGTAGGAGGGGGATACCGATGCTGCACGAGAGAGGGATCTCCTATGAACATAGCTGGTGCAGTGTGATGATGTAGTAGCGATGTACCATCGGTGGGAGGTGGAGTGGTGTCGACATCGAATGGATTTGGAGGGAGAGATCATCCACCTCGAGGGGCGGGTACCTGAGCCCTCTGGAGGTGGCTCTTTGCACCACGAACGAGGGGCAGTGATACTGAGCAGTCAGCATCATCTCATCGTAGGCGATTGGATGAGGGAGGGGGTAGTAGGCATGATGCGGGGGCTAGCATAGCTGCCCTGAGGGGTCCCATAGGACCCACACCACGGGGGGTAGTTCCCGTCGCACCGATCCTGCATGATCATGGTGGCCGACGCCTTAGGCTTTGGGGATTTTTGAGCTTTTGGATTTTGTTGTGGGGTCATAGGACCGGTTCATTGTAGCCTACGGGCATTTTTGATGATATATACAGATGACTTTATTTTATTTATGCACATGTCATGATTTGATGTTATGCATGATGATTGATGAATATGGATGTATGCATGTTAATTTATATTGATGGATGCATATGTTTTGATGAAATGCAAATGTTTTTAATTTTATGATATGCAAATGGAATGGATGAATTGAATTTGTGATTTTTAGCGGTCGCACCATAGACTGTTTAGAATTTATGGCTTTTTGTGCTGGGTGATTGCTGTGTGACCTGAATTTCTTTATGTATACGGGCTATTTTTTGTATTTTCTGATGGCAAGGTGAGAATGAAAGATAGCAAGTTGGTTTAGAATGTAGGTAGGGTTTTTCGAGACTCAAATGTTTTAACTATCTAGCCAAGACTGTACTTTTATCTTACGAGACTTTTTAACAAGGTATGAATCGGACTTGTTTTTGACCAAGTTATTTCACATCCCTGTGTGTGCAATTGAGTTCATTTATGTGGTGTTTGTCAGGATACCGCCAATGCCAGATAGGTTGTCAACCAAACCTGTATTGAGGATCACCCGATTAGCTCCACTAACTCCTTTGTTGTATTTAGTCGGATTAATCTACGGTGCTATCATAGGATACCATAAGCTAGCTCATCCACATGCAAACATTGATCTGCACACAAGTTAATGTGACAGATATATCATCATGCGGGAGGTTTACCACCAGTGACCGATAGGCTATCCACCAAACCAGTATTGAGGTTTGCCTCATGACCTCGTCGAATGCTGAGAGTTCCAGGGATTCAAGTTCGACTCCCTTCTTTTCTTCAATTGTATTGGGATACTTGCTCTTGTGTAGTGATAAAAATCACTGTTTATTTTTGTTTTTCTTTTGAGCAAGGGATTTGAATATGGAGTGATGAGAATCACTATTTTATGTGCTTTTCTTGATGTATGCACTTTGGTTGTGATGTCAATTTTTTTTGGAGTTTTGACTTTTGCAAATTTGTGATGTTTTGCAACCTTTTGAGAACTTGGGATTCTTGGGGAATTGGGTAGGGAAGATACTTGTCCTTTTGCCAACTCTCAACATTCTTGGGGTCATTCGCACAGGGGGATGAGCAAGATAACCGTTTCGCTTATGGTGACCTGGATTGCTTTGCAGGTTTCATCTTTTGTTCACACAACTTGGGAATTCTTATGTGTTTTAATTTGTGTTGGGATGCTACGTAACAAGGTGGGATCCAAGTAGAACTCTACCTTTGTAAAATCTATCTGACTTGGTACAGTACGTGGCTAGAAAGCTAATGATGACTGAAGGACGAAAACTCTTGATACATTAGAAGACAACCGACTATGATGTGGGAAAATAATGTGAGTGGCGGTTATTTGCGATGAATTATTGATAAAGTGGAAAAAATGTGAAAAATGATGGTTTTGCCAAGTAATGGCAGTCTATGGTGCATTGACCTTTATGACCACAAATATGTAATGTATGGATGTGATGCTTAAGGCAGCTATATATTTTTGTGTTTTTGATGGATTGATTTTTGTGAATATGAAGATGAGATGCAAAAAGAGCTCTTTATTGTTGTGATGATTGTGAGTATGCATGGAAATGAGATGCAAATTTTTGTTATTTTTGATGATTTTATTGTTTTTGAATTTTCTTATTTTTGACCAAGCGATTGTGGGAACCCTTGGAGCTTTTGGTTTGACCAAAGGGGTAATGGGCACCTTCGGGGCATTTTTGGGTTTGACCAAGCGATTATGGGAATCCTTGGAGCTTTTTGGGTTGGGCTATGGCTCTTCTAGATATGGAATGGCCGCAAATGACTGATGTTCAAGGGTTCTAGTTCCTTGATTCCGTCAAGAGAGGCTAGCCGGTATGTTCTAGGTCCTATTTTACTATCAATTACATAGGGACCTAACCAGTTTGCCGTGAACTTGTCCCTTAGATGGGGCGGCAAGCTAGAGTTCTGTTGGTTCTCTTTTAAGACCAAGTCACCAACCTGAAAGTCCCTCAGGTGAACTTTCATGTTGTATGCTTTCTTAAGTCGCTCTTGATAGATACGTAAATGCTCGAGAGCATTAACGCGTCATTCATCAAGCAACGTAAGCTGGTCTAACCGGGCCTGCCACGTAGTGTCATCATCGATGAACTCTTGCATTGATATGCACAGGGAAGGAATTTCCAACTCGAGAGGCATGACAGCCTCGGAGCCATACATGAGCAAAAACGGAGTTTCCCTAGTGGGTGTCCGAATGCTAGTGCGATAAGCCCACAGGGCAAGTGGGATCTGAATGTGCCAATCCTTATGACTATCTACGACCATATTTTTGAGGATGGCGACTAGCATTTTGTTTGACGCCTCTGCTTGCCCATTTGCCTGCGGATAATAGGGTGTCAAAAAAATATGCTAAATTTTGTACTTTATGGTCAAAGCACGCACATATTTGTTCTTGAATGATGTCCCATTATCCAAGATTATCTTGGATGGAATACCAAAATGACATATGATGTTATGTAAAATGAACTCCACAATGCGGGGTCTAGTCGTAGAGGTAAGCGGAACTACTTCCACCCACTTGGTGAAGTACTCTATGGCCATTATGATAAATGTGTGATGACTTGACGATGCAGGGGAGATCTTTCCGATTAGATCTAGGCCCCACTGCAAAAATGGCCAAGCCGACTGGATCGGCTGCAAGGCCTGAGAAGGTACGTGTGTCAAATTGGCATGATGTTGACACTTCACGCACTTCCTCACATATGCACAACAATCTCGCTCTAAAGATGGCCAATAATAGCCCATGCGAAGAATGCACTTTGCGATGGCCATACCACTGAAGTGGCCACCGCACGTACCATCGTGCGCTTGGGCGATTGCCCAAGTGGACTCCTCATGGTCCAAGCAATGAAGGAGGATTCCTTCATAGCTGCGATGGTACAAAATGTCTCCTAACAAGACATGCTTTGCCGCTTTCTGCTTGAATGCTCATTTTGTGGCATGCGTCAATCCAAGTGGGAGGTTACCTAACTTGAGGTAGTCCCTTATGGGCAAATACCAATCCTGCTGATTAGGAGCCTCGATGGCATGAATAGCCAATCCCTCTTGAAGTTCATCCCTAGCAAAAGCTGAGCGGGAAAGAACTTGTAAGAATAGCATTGTGTTGCTATTAAGGGGAGTAGGGGAGAATAAGGACCCCTAGTTGGCGTGATTCAGACGATCGTGGATTCGAGAGAACCTATCTTGAGGTGGTTCAATCTGGATCATGTGGATTCCTGGCATTAAATCAGAGCTTGCACGCTCCATCATTGATTGCGATAGTGTTTTGACTTGAATGGTGGTCATATCACCAGAAATGTCTTGCGGGATTAGTGACCCCAAAGAGGCCATAGTGTCCACAAAATGATTCGATGACCGAGGGAGTGCCTCGATGTCATACCATTCAAGCTTTTCCAAGAATTTGTCCACAAGGGCTTTGTAGGCCTATAGAACTGGGCATTTGCATTGGAATACCCCTTTGACTTGGTTGACAATTAACAGCGAATCACCAAAGATATTCAATCATTTAATGTTCATGGTGATTGTTTTCTGAAGACCTATGAGCAAGGCTTCATACTCTACATTATTTTTGGTGCATGGGAAATCTAATTTAAATGACAAAGGCATTGGAGCGCCTTGCGGTGTGAAGAATACTATTCCCGTGCCACCACCTTGCTCACATTTAGAACCATCAAAAAATAGGGTTATGTCAGCCTGTGACTCAGGCTCATCAGAATCTAGCGATTCTGAGACATGGAAGACCCCATCATCGGGTAGTTCTATGACCAAAGGCTGATCATCTTCGAGAGGAGCCTCTGCTAGTTGATCGGCTATGACCTGACCTTTTATGGATTTTTGTCCAATAAAATCTATGTCAAATTCTGTCAACAACATGATCCATTTCGTCGTGCGACTACTATGATAAGTACGACTCATCATGTACCGCAATGGATTCTCCTTAGACACAACATACGTCTTGTTGCTCAACATGTAATGGCATAGATTTTTGGTAGCAAACACCACTGCCAAGTAGAGTTTCTCAACGTATGCATAGTTAAGTTCATAGCTGACCAGGGTGCGGCTAAGGTAGTAAGTAGCCTGCTCTTTGTGAAGTTCATTCTTCTAGGCTAACATGGCGCCCAGTGCCACCTCAATAGCTGAGATGTATAAGTAGATGGCACTCCTGGTCTAGGTGGTGCCAATACTGGCGGCAAAGCCAAGTATTGTTTAATGTCATCGAAGGTCGACTGGCACTCGTCATCCCAGTGAAATGCTACCCCCTTGTGCAATAATTTGTTCATGGGTCGGCACTTGTCAGATAGCTATGCTATGAAGCGCTTGATCGATGTGACCTTTCCCTGTAGACTTCTGAGCTGCTTGATGGTAGTTGGGGGAAGCATTTCAAGGATTGCCTTGACTTTGTTTGGATCCACCTCGATGCCTCGCTTTGAGACTATGAAACCCAAGAGTTTTCCAGATGTGACACCAAATACACACTTCTTGGGATTCAGTCTGACTTTATGTTCCATGAGGCGATCGAGGATCTTGCTTAAGTCATCGAGATGATCTGGGTGCAAAAGAGATTTGGCCAACAAATCATCCATGTAATATTCCAAAGTTTTATGCATGTAATCATGGAAGATGTACGTCATGGCACGTTGGTAGGTGGCGCCAGTATTTTTAAGGCCAAAGGGCATGACCTTGTAACAAAATGTCCCCCAAGGCATAGTGAACACCATTTTTAGTTGGTCCTCGGGATTGATACAAATCTGATTGTATCCCGAGAAACCATCCATGAGGGAAAGCATTTCGTGGCCCACTGTAGCGTCTACCAATGCGTCGATGCTCGGCAAGGGGAAATCATCCTTAGGACTCGCTTTGTTTAGATCTCAAAAATCGATGCATATGCGAATCCTCCCGTCGGGCTTCTTGATGGGCACCATGTTGGACAGCCATGGCGGATAATCCACGCAGATGACAAACTATGCATCCAACAGCTTTTGCAATTCGTCTTTGACCATTAAGGCCACTATTGGGTGCATCTTACGTAGTTTTTGCTTAACTGGCTTGACTGTCGGATCAAGCATTAGATTATGCATGACTAGCTACGGATCTAGTCCCGACATGTCTTTGTATGACCATGCAAAAACCTCCTTCTTCTCTTTGAGAAGGGCAATGTAGTTGGCTTGCTCTTCAGGGGATAAACTTACCCCCAGCTTGATAATCTATGGATTCATTGGGTCAGAGCCGATGTCTACGTCAATCATCTCCTCGACCGACATGTGGGATCCGTCCTCCAACTGGTGTGGAGTTGGGATCAAGTGGATATCATTTGCCAAGTTTAAATCATCGTTAGGAACATCGGGTCCCTCTTCAGCATGGAAGATATCCTGAGTTGGCCCAGGGGTAAAATGAAGCATTTCACCGAAATGCTAGTACTCGAATGGGGATGGTGGTGAATTGACGCGATCCCAGTCTATGGCATCTATGTTTAGGTACAATGACTATGCTGGATCGGTCGGATTGTGGATGGGGGCGGTTAAATCAATGGAGATCATGTTGATGAAATGATTTTGGTCTCCATTACCGCGGGTGTGATGACTCAAACATTTTGGATGTTCTCTATGCTCCGGATCTGGCTCTAGAGGTATTGGCACGAATGGATCGGCCCTATGTGTGGATAAGAAGATAGGATCTACCCTTGGCACTGATATCGCTATAGGGTCTCTGGGCGGAAGGTATTCTTCGTATGCCCAGAGTGGTGGATCCAACACTTGGTCCCACCGCGTTGGGTCTACGTACCACTCATGCCCTGGCACTATGTTTAATTGTTCGAATATGTCATTAATCTCCAAGGGGTATGGTCGCTGCATTTTCCGCATGTGATTAAGATATGCCATCTCAGTTTCATCTTCATAATCACTATCGGAGATCCAAAGGCCTTCGTTGGCTCCGACAACTACTTGTGGCATTAAAGGCTCACCTTGCTCGAGCAAATTGATGTGGTCCCATCGGGGTTGTTCCGCTCTCTATGGGGGGACTTGATTTCCTTGGAGTGGCGCTTGCTCGATTGGAGCATCTAAAGGGAACATTGTCAAGAGGTTTTCTTGATAATCATCCATGGGGATCACCTGTGAGTGATTGCTATCTGATTCAAAGGGGTCCCATGGTGCTACCTCATATTTTGATTCGTCCTTCGAGGACCCTTCTTGACATTGTCCAGACCCTCCTTGAAAATGAGCTCTCGAGCTTTCTCCTATCTCGAGTGAAGGGAAGGGATTGCGAGGGTCAACAAGGTTGATTGCCGTTAATGGGAGATAATCCCTCAATGTATATGTCATGTTAGGGTTGGCATATGGATTTGATGCCAATCCCCCTTGTTGCCTATCCCTAGGCCTTGCATGTTCTCCACCAAGATGTCCAAGGGCAGGGGGTGGTTGAACCCTACTCTTGACTTATCATATGGCATTTGGTATCTTGGTTGGCAAAGAACACGTACCCCTTGCTCATATCTGCCTAACCCATATCCATGCCAATTGCATTGGCCAAGGTATCTCAAAGCAAAGTCTGGGTTAGACAAATAGTTGACATTTTTAGCAAAAGGCTCTTCATCTTCATCCTCTTGCGTGCATGGTGCAACGCCATGATCAAGGCCCCCATACACAAATTTTGTCTGGTTCGGCAGGTAGCCTAGGGGAACAATAGTGCCGATGGGGAGGCGAGGTCTCCCCATGTCCTGCATGGACTCCAGTGTGGGTGTTGCTACAATATTCCACACTAGATACTCCCCCAGGCCCGTATTGGCCATTTCAACGATGATTGTTGGCGGTTGAGGGGGAGGGAATGGAAGTTCTCCCTGAGTCCACTCCATGTCGGGTGAACTAGGAGTCTCAACTTCCATTCGGCTAGGCATTTCCTCAGTAGAGATAGTTGATACTGATGGCAGTGTCTCTTCCAGAGGTTGCACCTCTTCCAGAGGTTTCTTCCCTTTGTCCTTCTATTTGGCCCCCATAGGTAGCATCGTTGGTGGAGGACCAGACGATGAAGATGGACCCAACTAGGGTTTTGAAGAACTTGCTAATGGGGATGCCTATGGAATCGAACCCTGTTTAGATGGATTCAATTGGAAATCCAAATGCGTTGATGGAAGGGTCGATTATGGCATCAGCTACACCGCATTACAATACTTGAAGGGTTCTAAGTCCACCGGGACTACATGCACCTCCCCTTCAAATGTATACTTTAAGCACTGGTGAGCTATCGAAGGGACACACTTCATGTCCCTGATCCATGGCCGACCCAACAAGATGTTGTAGGCCATCTCACCTTCCAAGATGTGGCACAATGTAGGTATAGTATTTTGTCCCACTTGGATGGGTAGGACTATTGTGCCAACTATCGAGCATATTGCATCATTGAATGCTCGTAGAGTGTAGGTGGAAGCTGTGATGTGAGATGCGGGCAACTTCAGATGTTTCAATGCCATTGTTGTGATGATATTGCTGGATGAGCCAGTGTCTACCAACACCCTCTTATATGAAATCCCGTTGACCCGCGCGATAACATGCAGGGGTGGATCCGCCATGTCATCAGCCACCGATTTCACTTCGTCTTCCCAAAATGTGATGACTGGCTCAGTGCATCGTTTGACATGTCCCACAAAGTTGTTGAAAGAATTTGTTTCATGGGGCTACAACTCGATGGCTTTCAATATCTCCATTAGAGCCTCTCGATGGGGCGTTGATTGTTGTATGAGCTCATATATGGAGAGCCTAGCCGAGGTGGTCCTCAAAATCTGAGTGAGTTTGGTCCAAAGTGTGGCCACTGGTCTAGGCAGAGGAGGTTGTGCAAGGTGTTGTTGCGGTTGTGACGTTGTTGGCACCTCTCCTGCAGCTGCCGTAGGAGCATTTGTGCTCGGGTACCTCCTATTTCGAGTCACTATACTGATCATCCCTACATACCCCTGCATGGGGCAGTTCTGTGTGACCTCATTAACTTGTAGGGTCTTTGCCTGCGAAGCATGAGCAGGCAAGGGGTCTTTAAAGACCTCCATTTGTTGATTGCTTGGTGCCACGGGATTATCCACCACTAGTGTCTTGCTATCAATTAGGTCTTGCACCAAGCCCTTAAACTTCCAACAGGCATTTAGGTCATGTCCCTACCATCTATGGAACCTACAGTACAAGTCCTCCCTATACCCCTTAGGCTTGGGAGCGTTGGGGTCTATGGTTTGAATCTCTGGCAGGTTGATCAAATTTGCCGCTAACAAGCGGTCAAACAGGGAGTCCCTGGACTCTGTGTAGGGTGTGTATTGTCACCTAGGGTGACGCTACTGACTCTATTCTTGCCTCTAATTTTCTCTATCATAGTTGTTAGGAGGCACTACCTGATAGTTAGCCTTTTGAGGCTGTGTTTCTTGTGTAGGCTTAGGGACATTGATAGCAACTTGATTGACCACAAGTTTTTGTTGCATGGTCCCTATTTTAGTGTTCTTAGTCCACTCTTTTTTCTTAGGTTTGGCTATCTCACCATCCTGTATCTTGATCTCTTCAATGATCTTGGCTTGCGCCAAAGCTTCTTCTAAGGTGGCATATTGCTGCAGCTGCAATAGCACATAGATCGATCTCAAACAGCTCTTTGAGAACATTTGAGTGAGGTCGGACATAGGAGGGAGGTAGGGCAGCTTTGAAAGCAAAGTCCTCCATCGATTCCCATAGGCCACCATGGTTTCTTCCTCATACTGCCTGAGGCTGGCTAAGTCACTTAGTGACGCCTTCTTCTTGGTGTTGAAGGCGAAGCGTTCGAGGAATGCATCCACTAACTGATCTAAGTTGTTAATGCTGTGCTTTGGTAATTGAGTAAACCAATCCGAGGTAGGGCCTACGAATGTGGTTATAAATGTTCTTAATAACAAAGCATCATTGTCTTGAATGCCAAAGCATTGGCTCAGGAATCTCGTCACATGCTCCTAAGCATCTTCCTCACCTCTAAAGGTTGCCAACTGAGGTAGCTTAAAGTGTTCAGGGTAAGGGGGTGCTGGCACTGACGGATGCACAGGATGACTATGGAGCTGGCGTAAAGTGGGCTTTTGGGGCCCAAAAGTTTTTGTTTCCACAGACTCCAGATGCTCTAGCAGAGTTTTATATGCATCTGAAGATTTAATCTCTTCCTCTTTAGTTTGCTCCCATTGTGGGTTGTGGGAGACTTGAGGCCTATAGAGGGGTGGCCGGATAGCAACCCCTCCCCCTTGGTAGGGCATTTTGGCCCGCTCTTCTTCTTGCTCATACTCCTCATAAGCTTCCTGAGGAGTCTCTGGATGAGACCTATGACCCTGGGTGGGTCCCCATGGAGGGTACCCATCGTTGTTCTGGGGAGTGGCCTCCCGCTCAGGTCTAGGAGGTCTCGGAGGTAGCACTTGGTAAGGTCACGGAGACCTATCTCGCACCAAGGGGTTGCACCTCTCATACGGTTCCGCTCTTTGGGTGTGAGGGGTTGGAACCCTCTTAGGCACCGGGTTATGGAGCAGCTCATCTATTTGGCATCGAATGCGCTCTTTGCTAAGGTGATATAGATGCTCTAGCTGCTATTGGTCTTGCTCAAGCCGCGTGATCTGTGCTTGGCGGGCGACATGTCTGGCGACTTCCAGGTCAATTTGTTCCACCATATTGAGCCTAGGAGGCCTAGATGCCTCTCCTATGCATTTATCTCGGTCGTGGTGATCCGAGATCTCTATAGGCCACTTCCCTCTATCGAGGTGGGTGGCATTCACTTGAGGCTCTGACTTCAAAAGGTGGTTTTGGTAGATAGCGAGTGTGGAAGCGCATGGCTCCCGCATTGTATATTGCTCTTGAGGAATGTAATGGTCTTCCTCGTGCTCCCTTTCATATGTGTGAAAGGGGCGGGCAGAGTTGGCTTGCCCTGTTTGGAGAGCCTTGCGCTCTGGGTTTTGTCTATTGGTTCTAATAGTGAGAAGGGGTAAAGGAGGGATGCCATAATCATGTGGCCTCTCCTTATGGACCCTATGCTGCTCTAGCGCTTCATTGCATGGTGGCCGCTCATATCGAGCTTCTAAGGGAGCCTTCTTGTCTATGTTGAGCGCCACGTGTAAGGACTCCTCCTAAAAGGGGCTATGACGAACGGGCGTGTCCCTCAAAGGGGTGCCTCTATAGTCCCATTCTGAAATGGAATGATGTGGACTCTCTTGTGGGTCAGGCCGCCAAGGCGGTATGACCAAGTCCTTGGGGCTATAGCGGAGGCGACTTGTGCCCCCTTGTACACTCTCCGTAGCTTTCGCCCTTGATTGGGCTTGGCTACGGGTGTACACCATGGTGGTGTTTTTCTACAAGCTATGTAGGTTTTTATCTCTTTTTATGATTTTTTTTTTATGCTACACTAAACAGAAAAGGTCACACACACACAAAGCAATGATTATCTCATTTAAAGATTAAAAGTGTGTCCTAAACCTGGTTTAGTGTGTTTTGGTTTTTGTTTTGTTTTTTTTTTTTTTGAAGGTTTTTGTAAAGAACGTTTAAATGCAATATGATGGCTCTTATGACTCCCAAAAATGGTCACCCCTTCGATATACCATTGCCAGGCCGATATACCAACCTCTCTATATACCCGCCCTTACGTGAGGGAAACTATAGGTACATGAGAGCAGATGGTACGTGGAACGTAGGCGGTACGAAAGGGGGATCACCCTGTTTATGACACCTACCATAGAAGACTTATCCTCATGTGTTGGGAATCACCTTAGCTACACTCGGTCAGCTTTCATCAGGATTTACGTCTAGCAACAATAGCGATCGGGGTAATGGATGCAAAAATTCAAGCCAAGGTGGTGATGAAATCCACCGTTGGTCTTGATCAAGGGCTGGGGTTTTACGACCAGCTCCTTGGTGTTTAATTTGCCACGTGATGTGTGGGGTTCTTTTTATTTTGCAAAAAGGAAACAAGCAAGCAGTAAAAGAAAACTTTCCCTAAGCAAGCAAGTAACCCAAAAACAGAAAATGATAGGAAAAGTTCAAAATTTTGACCTCTTCTCTGCCCAAATCTATTGGCTCTGAGTTTCTGCCCTGAAACTACATAGAGAGCTATTCGTCCCTGGATGGGATGAATAATAGAACTAAATTCGTCACAGGGTGGGGTGCATTCCCATTCGTCCCTGGGTAAGATGAATTCCAGCTCTGTATTCACCATAGACTGGAACGAACAACAGTCCCGCGTTCAAAAAAAAGATACCTGCAAGCAAAAGCAAGTTTTGATCAGATTTTTTATCTAAAAAAAATAGAGGACAGAGTCCCACCATGATCGCCACTGAAAGCACGAGGATACGAAAACAAAAAAAGGAAAAGCTCCAAGTACGATGCAAAATGGAACTAAACTTAACGCTAAGTCCTACGAATTGAAAATGCATGAAATAGGAAAAGCATAAACGAATCGAAACTCAAATGAAAAGCTAATGCGGAGAACAACCCTTTCTTTTATTGATATGTTTTGGGATTTGGTTACAATTTGCCTCCTCCCTTTTTAGGGGCGAGGAGCGTTAAATTTGTTTCTTTGTTACATCCATGGATAGTCATCCTTCTTCCGCGTGCCCACATGTAAAGTGGGTGGACCAAAACATCGCCGCCGCTTGTATATATGAATTTTGACTCTTCGCTGCTCCTCTAACATCTAGATCCTACATTCAAAGAAACAAGAAAGACAATTAATAGCACCTGTAGAGAAGACAAAACATGCAATCCCCAAGCCTACAATTAGTGCATGCAAAGAATAAATAAAATGATAACTAACATATATCCAAATGATCTAAAAATTTGGTAGGGGCATCAAGACCTCACAAAGGACACATTGCGAATAGAACAGTCAAGAAATTCCTCACATATTTGAATTCGCTCTGGGGCGGGACGAATAGACCTGCAACAAAATGCCAAATAGCACCGCTCAAAATGTCACATCTGGACAGCTCCAAATCTCCTGCAAAAGTGGGGGTTAGCTAATTGGGGGTATTTTGGGATGACCCAGATGGTCATATTTCCCCAATTTGGCCTCTAACACCCAGATTTTGATGATGCCCTCTGCAAGTTAGTAAAGACGAAAAAATGATGAAACATGATAAGATTTGCTCAAAACGTTACGAAATTGAAATTGCAAACTATCTAAGCAGCATAAGATGAAATGCAAAAGAAATTGATAGGAGGAAAATCTGCCATAGATTCCTAATCATTCCTAAAGGGGACGATTAGATCTGCAGCAGTGCGAGGGCGCCCGGGGTAGGCCGCCCCCCGTTGGGGCTCGATTTCGGCACCAATCCACTTGGGATGGGTCCAAAATCTCTTGTAAAGTGTTGTCAGAAAATTGGGTGGTATGTTGTGGCAAAATATCGGGTTTTGGGCTCAATATTTGACCTTCCAATGGTCACCCAATGACCTCCTCTCTAAAAGAGATCACGGATGTGAAAGGCACAAATCAAACAAGGGCGTATGGGGAAGTAAAATGGTAGCACTTCGTTGCTCAAAAATGCTCCTTCTCTCTATATTCTGGGGTGAGGAAACTCACCAATTTATAGACCTGGAGGTCTCTTGAATTGGGCATGCAGAGGTGCCACTTGGCAATCATGCCTTCCTAGGGGGAAGGAGATTCCTCCCTAATTAGGGACTTCATGACTGCCCTTGCAACTGCCTCTAACGCTCGAAAATGCTCACCCACACTCCCATGCGATGAAGGAAGTGTTAAGTGGCGGATCTGAGCTGCCATTTGTCAAGATTTGACTTTTTTCCCATCAAACCTGCTATTCGCCCCACCCTGGAGCGAATACTGCTATTCGTCCCTGGGCGGGGCGAATCCCAGTTTGAAATCATCCCTGGGTGGAACGAGTATGGAGCAGAGTGCCTGAAGGTGCCAAATTGACTCTTGACCTTCCAAAACTACTATGAGAGTGGTTAGGACCACTGTTTAACCTCTGGGGGCTGCCCTTGGGGCTGTGTGTGTCAATGCGATCAGTGTTTGTAGTCACATAATCGGATTGGTGCTGTTTTGGTGTCTACACTCTCCATATGAACTTGAGAGCATATCTCTTATTTTTCACCATTGTTTCTAGAAGTTGACCTCATAAGAAAATAAAATAGAGGAGAGAGACCTATCAATTAAACACCCAAAATTAGGACTTTCATCAAGATCAAATGGTGTCATCATAGCTCAAGAAAATTTATAAGCAACTTATTTTGAATGTTGTCTTATTGGATCAATTGTTTTAATAACATCCTATCACGATAAATAATACTATTTTATACTATTTTTTAAAAAATATCAATATTACATACAAAAAAATAGTTGGATCATTTCTTTAAAAAAACACATCCCAAATTACATTTTTTTCATATAAAATCCTATATAATTTCATTTGAATGCCTCCTCAAAATTCCAAACTTAAAATAAAAAAAAAACAAATATAACCATATTATGTATTATTTTAAAAAAAATCTCTTAATATATATAATATATTTTACAAAATTAATATATTATTTATTTAATTTATTATTATTATTTAAGTAAATATTTTAAATATATAAAATTTAAGAATCAGAAGCAATACATGGGTAGAAACAGGGGCCTCTTGCTCCTGATCCTTTGTGATTTTTCCTTTGAGCGAGAGGTCTTTGTACTTCTTAGTTTTCCTTTTGGTTGTTCTTCATGGACAATCTGCTCTGCTCTGGTGGTGGTTGGTAGTGTCTTTTGCTAGCCGAGGGGCCTTGCTAGTTCTCTGTATCTCTTGTTATCACGATAAGTCATTGTATATCTGGCTCCCTGGAGGCCATCAGGTGGATTGAGCTACATGCTGACCCAACCTATGGGGGTGATTTGAGACTTTGGTTGCTATGCAGGTGGTTCTAGTTGGTGGTCCCTTATTTGGTTCTAGACCTGATTGGCTTGGTGAGCGTCAGTTTTTTAGGTTGGTTGCTTGTCTGGGATCTTGGTCATTTGGCTCTGCTTTTCTTCTAGGTTTTGGTATGCCACTAAATATTCGGTCGAGGTCCCTGTGGAAAGAGAATCAGACCAAAGGCCGAACCAAACCTATGGGGGTGAATATGGGGTGTTGCTGCTACAGTACCTTTTGACTATTTTTCCTTGGTTGATGCCAGGTCAGGGTTCTGTTGGTCAGGTGGTTGGTTGGTGGTTCTGGCTGCAAAGTTCATTTCTCTATATTTGTGCAAGTGTTGCCTTCATTGTTCCCTAGCTGGACTGGGTGTTTTCGTTGCAAGGGTGGGTCCTTATTTTACCCTATTGCTTGTCTTCTAGGTCCATGGTGGGCTCATTGTTTCATTTCTTTCCTTTTCACCTGCAACTATTTTTTCCCTCGGTGTTTGAGGGTTTGGTGGGTATGGTGGTTTTTTGACTCCTTATTGAGCTTTTGTTACCTGTTGTCATGCAGAGGTGTTGCTTTCTTGCAGGGGTCCTTGTTTGGGGTTATTTCTTCTATACCTTAGACTTTGACATTTTGTTTTGTTTTGTGGTCTCCAGGTTGGGGTGGTCACTGTTGGTTGGGGCTCGTCTGTTCCCTACTGTGGTGGTGGTTTTGCTCCTACGTGATTTGTTGTCTAGAGAGGATATGCAAGGGACCTAGTTTCACTATTTGGCTTCTTCTACAGGGATTATGTTTGGGTGTTTGAGTTGTGGTGGGTAGTGATCCGTAATCTTGGTCTTTGGTGTTGCTCTATGTTGTTCTCTCTGGTACTGCAGGGTCTGGATTCATTCCCGATATTTGGTATTCGATGGGCAGTTTTGGATCCCAGAGTTATTTTTAGGCTTGAATATTTTGGGCTGGATGTTTGTTGATATTCGTCTATGGTTTTTAATTGCTTTATTTATCCTTGGTACACATCGGGTGGATGTGAGGCCCAATGTTCTAGTTGATTGGACGGTGCTTTCGTTTGCTTCACTTTCGTTGTTGGGGTCTGCCTATTTCTTGTTGGGGTGGGTGGGCTTTTTAAAATTTGATTTTTTATTTCATTTTCCTTTCTCGTGGAAGGAAGGCCTGTGCGGGTCTTTAATTTCTGCATTTTCCATTTTCTGCATCCTCTCGATTTTATTGTGTTCGTTAGTACCCTGGATGTGATTGATGTAATTTTCTCGAACTGTGTTGTTGGCTGTTTATCCTCTTTAAAATGATCGATTGTTAGTCACCTTTTAAAGATAATTTGTTGAATTGTTCTTAATTTTTTCTTTTAAAATTTTGTAAAATTCCTTTCAAAACCCTTTTTTTAATAATATAAAAAATATATAAAATTTAAGATTTAATATCTCGCTTTTCATCACAAGTGTCTATTGGTCACCCATTTAAATATAGGTGCTCCTCCCTCTACACACTCGTTGACGGATAAGGCCAAGATGGCTGGCATCACCGAAGTTAGGTGAAAGCCCCAAGAAGCGTCACAAAACTAGCGTTTAGATTTTTAAGATGTTCAACGTGCTCTTTGTTGACCATTAAAATGGTAAAATTGTTCTTATGCATTTTTTTATGTTATATTTCGTGAAAAACGTAGTACACCAGAATAGTTTTAGAACGCTTACTTATTATGCATGGTAAGTAGAAGGGTATTAAAGTTGAACGAAATTTTAATATAGGAATATGTTATCATATGAACTGCTTAAAAACAAGAGGGTCAACTATTCCATATACCTGGTTAGAAAGCACTGATTGGAAAGAGCAAGAGGGTCAACTACCCTACACACATGTCCTGATTCAATGTTAATAGGGATGAGGAGTCCTACATAAGAGGGACCTGCTATCCCATTGGCAAAGAGTTTCACAAATGTCGGGTTCATAAACCACTAAAGTCCCACAACCCGGTCAATGTAGGATTATTAACACGCACACAATACACTAACTAAGTAGAAGAGGTATTAAAGTGGAACAAAATTCCAGGAATATGACCTCGAAAGGATCAGACGGAATCCCGTTAGAGGGTGGTGGTTAGAAGAAAACATGAAAATGCTTGAAAGTGATTCTGAGACTGATTTTAGAGAGAAGAAGTCCCGTGGTTTTGAACATAAATCTGAAGAGGATAAAGGTGATCTTACTTTGAAGAGCTTTCACCTGATGGAATTGCTTCTCAAGGACAATGAGTTTTTACCAGTGCCTACAGAGTTTCTGATGAGAAATCCTGCGGATGAATTTAAAGGTCTCCAAGAATGGATTTCAGCGTATGATCTGATCGAAATAGCGGCGATAAAAAATCTCGTTGGCTTTGATGATCTCTGTGGTGTTGGTTTCCCAGGATTCAACGAATATATGGGATTGGAATTGATCCATATGTTGTTGTGGGCTGCAGACTCCATTGGAACTCAGAGATATCGACCTGCTCGCCAAATGCTTTTGCAGTGCAAGAAATTATCTACCCCCTTTGGAAACTTCGCCGAGAGGATCCGGTACTATTTCACAGGTACGATGGATTTAGAACCATAAATATGCTTGGTATCAATCTAGAATATATCTGAGGTAATGAAACATGCAATGAAGTAAGAAGACAGCCTCTTGATTTTTAATAGGAGATGTTAATGTTTCTAACAGCGTCTCAATGATAACGATGGATTGTGTGGTACTGTCAAAAAGATGCATGACTATAATACAGCACCGCAACGGACGAGGTTTCCCTAAATCTCCTCTGTGTTGGTCTGTTTGTTATAACAGGTTAAATCAGTTTGTCATAATAGGTTATCATGATTTCAGCTAAGCTACTTATTTTAACCGCAGGAGAGATATCATCCATGCACAGACACGATAAGAAAACATCAGATAAACCGCTGGATTTGAACCCTTTCAAAACACAAACAGTAAATCGTCAGATTATGTCTTTCTATTACCTCTATTAACGTCTAGTCCCCCCTTACCCTTACCTTTTAGTCGACCGATTATAATGCTCTTCTACAAATGATCAATTTTCGTTCACATATCCCAGTTGACCGTTATAGCCAACGAAGTAGGTTGACCGTTCTGCATTGAATCTAACCATCCATCAATGTCCAGTCTGTCTAGTGGGCACCAGAAACAGTTTAAGATTGAATCTGAATGAGAATCTATGTATATTTGAAATTTAAAAAATATATATACATACATATATGATAAATCTGTTTCTAAACTCCGTTTTCCTTCCCGTTGTCATTGTCGCCAATTTTCATGTTTCTCATTTCTGGAAAACTGAGCTAGAAGATTATGTTCTTGTAGTCAACATTTTTTTTGTTTATTTTAAATTTTATAAAATCACTTGACACTTAAAATTTGGAGCTGCAGTCCGTTCTCGTTATTCATTTTGTTTTTCTATTTTCATACAATTAACAAAATGAATATTTAAGAATGGTGCATGTTAAATATCTGAACGTAGGAAGGATTCAGCACCCCCGATGAACTGCATAAACAAAGATTTTTCGTTAAGAATATGACTGCTTCGCCTGTGGTATTGTAAAAATTATCGACGTTAAACAAAACTGAAGAAAAATCGTTGTATTTGCAGAAGCCATGGAAGAAAAGATCGACATCGAAACGAGAAAAGCAGACAAGAAAATCTGCCAAATATAGAGGCCAAAACGAAAAAAATTGAATTGTTCGCCATGTCATGGTACAAGTCACATCCTTCTTTCAAAGTGGCGCATTTCACAGCAGACCAGGCCATTCTAGTAGCAGTCGGATACGCAAAACAAATCCACATAATCGACTTCGACATCAGAAACGGCATACAGTAGCTCAGTCTCATGCAATCCCTGGGCGTATACAGTGCGGTCCGCCGCAGACGTTAAAGATAACGGCAATCGGAATGAGACGTTACACGAAGCATTAAAAATAATCCTATTCTCGAGAACCTAATGCAAAATCACAACGGACTGAAATCGTTGGTCGCCGTTATTTCGAATTCACAGCCGTTGGTTTTCACGGTCATCCACAACGAAGGCCATCACAACTCCGCTAGCTTCGTCAAGCGGTTCATCGAGGTCCTCTTCTATTACAGCGCGATATTTGATTCGTTGGATGCGGTCTATGAACGGTAGGATTTGGATCGGCTGCGGATCGAACGGTTCCTCGTGGCTCCGGGGATGCGGAACATGGTGGCTTGCGAGGGGAAGGACAGGGTGATCAGACACGTGTAGGCTGACGTGACGAGGTCGTTCATGAAGGAGGTCGGCTTCGCAAAGTAGTAGCAGCAGTAGCAGCAGTAGTCGCAATAGCAGCAATAATAGCATTAGTAGGAGTAGCATTAGTACAGTAGTAGGAGTAGCATTGGTGGTGGTGGTGGTGGTGGTGGTGGTGGTGGTGGTGGTGGTGGTGGTGGTGGTGGTGGTGGTGGTGGTGGTGGTGGTGGTGGACTCCATAGATGTGACCTTCTACCTAGGAAAACTATCCCTAATCCTCCAAGCCAGAAGAAAGCCTCAATCATTCTAGAAGATTTACCAGATCTAAAAATGTGTGAAATTTGAAATTAAGAGAAGCAGTAATAGTGGCAGTAGTAGGCAGTAGTAGAAGTAGTAGCAGTAGTAGGAGTAGTAGTCAACTCTATAGACGTGACATTTTACCTAGGAAAACTATCCCTAATCCTCCAAGCCAAAAGAAAGCCTCGATCATTCCAAAAGATTTACCAAATCTAAAAATGTGTGAAATTTGAAATTGAGAGAAGCTATCGAGGAACCTTCTTGCCTCAATAATAATATTATGTATGTTCCAGCTAGGGGATGATGAAGATTTTAGAAAATTGATAATATTCATCGAATCTCCTTCCACCACTACACGTTCTGCCTTGAGCTCAGCTAATAGATTTAAACCAAGGAAGGCTACTATACATTCAACAGCATGGGAAGTTTGAATGGATAAATGTTTAACATACATAGCAATAGCTGCACCGTCACTATTTCTAGTGACTCCATCGATGCCAGCTAAGCCTGGGTTACCTTTTGAGGCCCATAAAAATTAAGCTTGAACCACCTTTCTGGAAGGGCCTACCATCTCATAGATCACTTGGGATTCGACACATCCAAAGCATGAGGTAATCTAGGTAGTCCCAAAGCAATTTCAATCTTTATTTCTTCGGGAAGAACATCCTAGGCATTCCCATCTGAATTCGTGCAACTCTTATCCAAGTTTTCTATAGCAAACCACAGGGCTCTCATGCTTACAAGGGAGGATATTTTATTGATATTCTTAAAGGCACATCCATTACGTTCTTTCCAAATTCCCTAGAAAATATGGGGTAGAATAAGCCTCCATAGGGACTTAAGATGCTTCGACCTAAAGGGTGAATACCATTGACTAAAAATATTAAATAGGGAGTCCGAGAAAACCTAATTGACTTTTAGTTTTTCTAGAATTGAAGACAACACCTCTCGAAAGAAGGAGCAATATTAAAAAATATGGGAAGAGGACTCCTCCTCCGAACCACACAGATAACATCTATTAACCAACACCATCCCACATTTTTGAAGGTTTTCCACAGTCAGAACCTTGTCCTAAAGAGCCAACCAAAAGAAAATATTTATTTTGGGGATCAAATGTTTATCCCAAACTCTACCAAAGGGGCTTGGGGTCCACTCCTCTGACTCCAGAAGCTGGTATGTCATTCTAATAGTGAACTCACCTTTAGTATCCTCCATCTATACAATGCTATCCTCAAAACCATCAGCCAAAAAAACTTGTTGCTAAGAGGATATACATGGGTTATTAGTGATGGTCACAACTAGATGACTAAGTATGTCATCATTAATTAACGACACTTGCACCATCCAAGAATCATGCCAAAATTCCACCTTGTGACCATCACTGATAACCCATGTACATCCTCTTAGCAACAAATATCTAGAATTTAACAGGTTCTACAAAAATAGAGAACCCCCATTTGGGAGAGGATCTGATAGAAAATTGTTGAATTGGTACTTGGTTTTGAGAATTGAGACTCATTCCTTCAAAGAGTTGGAAGTAATTTTCCATCCCAACTTGGCAATTAAATCCTTGTCCATCTATTTTACTCTTTTGAGACCTAGCCCACCATAGCTCTTGCACCAATAGACTAGATCCTAAAAAGCTAAGTGAAACATACCTTTGAGATTCAGACCTACCCAAAGGAAATATTTAAAAATACTTTCCATTTTATCAGCTATTCTCCCAGGACATTTAAACATAGAAAGAAAGTATATAGGTAGACTTTGCAATGAAATTTGGAGCAAGACCAACTTTCCGGATTGACTTAACAAGGCACCTTTCCATGCTACCAACTTACATTGCAGTCTTTCTAGGACTGGGTTCCATAGAGAATCAACCATCCTTCCTATAAACAAGGGGAGGCCCAAATACATTGAAGGAAAGGAATCAATACTGCATCCTAGAATACTGGTGATTTTTCTCTAAAGGTTCAAGGGCGTGTTCACAAAATAAAGTTTACTTTTCAAGAAATTTAATTTCAATCTGGCTACCTTCCCATAGCAAGATAAAACCTTTTTAATTTCATGAGCTTGAAGCACCGAGGTTGGGTTGGAAAAAAGCATATCATTAGTAAATTGCTAATGAGAGATCAGATTGCTCGCCAAAGTCAAAACCAAACCAATGATTGCTAGGTGTAGAGAAATAGAGTGACCTAAAGTTTTAGTGATTAGAATGAATAAAAAAGGGGATAGGGGATCCCCTTGGTGAAACCACGATGGGACGGGAAAAAATCCGTATGATCACCATTTACAAGAATATAGAACCAGGATAAGGACACACAAGCTTTGACCAGACTCATCCATTTGTTACTAAATTTAAATTGCCTCAACACTTTAAATAGGAAGGGCCATGTCACCTGATCAAATGCTTTATTCATATCCAATTTCAAGAAAAAACCCACTCTTCCACTCTTATGAACAAAATGGATCAACTCATGCATCACTATTGCTCCATCCAGAATCTATCTACCTTCGAAAAACCACTCTAAGGGCTATCAATTAGAGATGACAGTAGAGGATTAATTTGATTTACCATTACCTTAGTTAGAATTTTATAAATGATGTTACACAATCTTATAGGCCTGAAGTCATTGAAGGAATTAGCATTAGGTGACTTTGGGATAAACACAATGAAAGTTAAATTAATAGATCTTGGAGCCATAGAAGTCGTTTGCATAGCTCTGATGGTGGAACAAACATCCTTACTGACAATGTGCAAAAACTTTTGGAAGAATAAACGAGGAAATCCATCGGGACCTGAAGCCTTCAAAGCACCTATTCCATCTAACAACTTTAATTTCATCATACGAAAATACTATTCCAAACCCACATTCTCCTCCCTCAAGATAATCATGGGGATGGTAGAGATAAAAGAGTCATAGACTTGAAAATAATATAATTATTACAATTTTTCATGAAAATAATAGTAATATTAAATATATTTATACATTTATATATTTTTTGAACTTTTATTTTAATGTTATTATTATATTTTTTAATTTTATAAGATTTTACACTTGTTATTATATTATATAAGGTTTTTTAATAATAAGAAATTTTAATTAAATTAGAATTAAAGATCAATTTTATTAATGGTCATAAATTATGTATATATTTATATACTATTTTTTATTGATATATCTAAATAAAATATTTCAATAATTTTTCAATGGATTAATAAGATTGCATAACTTTTTTTATATTTTTTAATAAGCTGTCTCATTTTCATTGGGTCACTCTAATCAAAAGAATAAAATATTACATTTGTTGTTAACTAAAACATATCCTACAATGGATTAATAAGATTGTATAATTTTTTTATGTAATATATATTTTTTTTGGTACTATTAAAAGAAGAGGGTTTTAGCGGGATCCCACAACCACTACATAGAAATCCCCAAGGGTGACAAGAACTAAACAAACATCGGAAAAAACCAGAGGTAAACAAAAAGGAAAGACAGAAACCAAACCACAAGGCACCAAAGGAGGGAGAACTGAGATAATTCTACACTAGCTTGTGAATGCCTTGAGTTACATTAGCCTCCGAGCGAGAAACATCTTTAGTTAAATCAAGGGTAAATTTTAGCGAACTCCAGATTTTGCACTGATTGATGCCAATGAGTTTTAAATCATAGAAAACAACTTCTTTAAAATTCTCAGCCACTCTCGGAGCATAGATTTCTTCCATAGAATTCTCTTGGGGAAGATCCCTCAATAGAACATCAAGATCCGAGAGGGCCATAGTAATGAGGGAATCACCTTCCTCCAATTTACTATGAATTCATTTAGACTTATGATGAACAACAACAACGACGTCAGCCAAATTCATATCAGAATCACCAAGATCATCCAAACACACTTTAGGGGCCAAATCGAATTTAACAGTGTGACCCAACGAGTGGGCCAAATAAGTCACCTTCGGGTCCCGATCCCAAACCCCTTTGGATGAGACCTATTTCTTTTTGGAAATTTGCTCAGAGCCAACACCAAAGGTGAAGGAGAGAGTGTCCACACTTTCATCAGAGTCTATTCCAGAGGCTAAACGAGAGCCACCACCAACAGAGGGGGAGTCCACATTCAACTTGGGACCACTCACCAGAGGAATGGAAGGATCTACAAAAGACTTCAAAAATTTATTAGCATCAAGACCATGCTCCAAAGTGGCCTGTTCAAAAACCAAAAAATCCAGGCCTTGGTGGATAGTGGCTTGACCATGGTCAAATTGAACATTAAGGAAGGACTTTTGCATAGAATGAAATAGAAATAAAGGAATGTTCATACAAGCATTACGTCTAAGGTGGTTTTAAAAAATGGCATGAAAAATCCTTATGATTTCATAGGAAGGGTCAAGCATTAATTTTTATGTAATATATTTTTTAATAAGCTATGTTTAAGATTCAAATCCCACTCTATATGAGGGGATTGGGACTCTTCATAAAAACCCTGTGTAAACTCATTGAAAAAACTAAATCATATCCTACTTGTTTTTCTCTGAATAATATTCTTCGTATTTTTTAAATTTTTATTTTTTTGTAGTCAAATCATTGTTATATTTTGTAGTCAGCTCATTGACATCATTTGTATTAGGAGATAAAGATATCAGTATGAGTTACCTTTAAAAATTAAATCTCACTCTCACATGAATAATTCTTCATAGCATTAACAATAAAATGTGAATCCACCTTAAATTTTTTTGGTATTGATAAAAATGTGACTTGATGGGTCTCGACCCTTTACACAGAGCTCGAAAGATGTACATAAAAAAATAAGAGATCATATAAATGCAAGATAGCCCTATCTTAATGGAGAAGCTGAAATAATATTCCTCCTACTATATTTCTATTTGACATCGCTTATGCAATGCTCAATGCTTTAAATAAGTGATAAAGAAACTGCTAACAACAATATTTTTTAGTGTGCTTAAATCCTTCATCGCATGATCATACCTTAATTAAAAAATATATTTTCATTATTTTTTTAATAAGTGGCCTAGATTCTACATAGTTGTTAGTTGAACTTCCATATGATTCTAAGTGAGCAGAATTTTTATCTTCATTATTTCTAAAAATACTACCTCCACTTTTTTTTTCATATTTCCTTCAAACAACATCAAAACTAATTTTGATGAGCCCAATCAATTTTGAAAATTTATATCCTAGATCGATATAAATAATTTTTTTGTTAATTTTATAGTCACATATGACCCTTATATTTACATTCAAATATTATAACCAAGAGGCTAGCTTTTATTTTTCCACACTTAAGACTTTTCATGATTAGCACATGTAGACACCAAAACAGCACCAATCCGATTATGTGACTGCAAACACTGATCGCTTTGACAAACACAGCCCTCAGAGGTCAAACAATGGTCCTAACCACTTTCATAGCAATTTTGTAAGGTCAAGAGGCAATTTGGCACATTTAGACACTTTGCTCAGTATTCGTCTCACCCAGGGACGAATACTAACTGGGATTCGTCTCACCCAGGGACGAATTCTGAAATCGTCTCACCCAGGGACGAATTCCAAGTTTAACGGGCAAAAAGAAGAATGGTGCCAAGTGGCAGCCTAGGACAGTCAGTTGATGACTCCTGCCTCGCACGCGTGTGTGGGTGGACAGATAGGCCGTTAGAGGACTGTCACAAGGGCGATTATGAAAGCTCAAGTCATGGAGGACTCTCCCTCCCTCATGGGAAGACTTGACTGCCACATGGCACCTATGACCAACACATGGCGCTTATGCTTCCCTCTCAAAAGAGACCCCATGGGTCTATAAAAGGTGAGACTTTTCTCACCCAAAGAAGCAGATTGGAGGCGATTTCAAGCAACGAAGTGTCTGCCGAGTTGAATACCCACTTGCATCCTTTTGGTTCACCTTCTCACATCCACTAATCTCTTTTGCAAGGGAGGTTATTGGGTGGCTTTTGGAAGCGTGCATCCAACCCAAATCCAACATTTGACCACCTTACACCACCAATTCACAGACATCCCAATCCTAAGAGGTTTTGGGCCCATCCCTAGTGGATTGGCGCCAAGATCAAGTGCCAACGGTGGGAGGCCCACTTGGGCACCCCCGCACTTTCTAAGTTTTATTCCAAAAGCATTCTAGATTATTGTTTTAGGTTGCATCTCATGTTATTCTATTTGGTTAACTCATAGCTTCAATTTCATAACATTTTGATCAGATTTTATCATGCCTTTTGTCGCTTTGTTGTCCTACTAACTTGTAGGTGGCGACATCGAATTCTCGAGGATAGAGGCCAAATTGGGAGAATCCGACCATCTGGGTCATCCCAAAATGGCCCCAATTACATAACCCCTCTGTTTGCAGGTGTTTTGGAGGTCTCGGGATTCGACATTGGAGCAGTACCACTTCGGCTTTTCCAACACGGAGAATTCGTCTCACCCAGGGATGAATAGCAGTCAGAATTCATCCTGCCCAGGGATGAATTCCAGTTGAAGGCAGATTGGCCGATTGTTTCAATGGCAGTGGCCCTCTGGTGATGTCTTCTGTCCTCTATCATATTTTTAGGTCATTTAGAGTCATTTTGTCTATCGATTTGGCTAATTATTTATATGCATCTTTTGGCGATTTTAGAGAACAAACACTTACTATTTGCAACAGGTGCTACTGACATATTTATTGTTTCTTTGTTCGCAGGAGGAGCAGCAGAGGTTAAGGACTCATCAACATCAGCGGCGGCATCATCTTGGCCCGCCCATTTCAAGTGTGGGCACGTGGAAAGAGGAACCTTAAGTCTCGATTGTAATCAAATTCTTTTAACGCTCCTAGCCCCTGAAAAGGGAGGAGGCGTATTTGTAACAGAGATCAAGAGAGTTTAATGAAAGGGCTGTGTTTTCTCCATTTGCTTGTATCTCATTTCAATGCGTCTCTTTCATTTCATGCATTCTACATTTCTAGGACTTAAGCGTATTTGATTTTGAATGCATCGCAATTAGTGTTTCCTTCGCCCGAAATCTCGTGCTTTCAGTGGCGATCACGGTGGGACCCTGTCCCCTGGTTTTAAAATCATAGAAACTGATTAAATTTTTGTGTTTGTGCTTGACAGGTACATTTTTTTGTTTGCAGACTGCTATTTGTCTCTGGCTGTGACGAATTCTTTACTGTAATTCATCTGACCTTGAGACGAATTCAAATTCGTCTCTGGAAGGGACGAATTATGTTCTGCAATTCGTCTCACAGAGGGACGAATTCTTGCCTGTAGATTTTTAGAGCAAAATTTCAAAAGCAACCGGTCCAGGCAGAGAAGAGGTAGGGATTTTCATAATCTCTGTTAAATTTTCTGTTTTTGTTTCTGTTTCTTTAACTGTTTTCATTTTATCTTGCATTGCCTAGGGAAAGTCATTTATGCTTGTTTCATTTTTGTTAAATAAAATGAATCCCACACACTTCACGCAATAACTTTAAACCAAGGAGCTGGTCGTAAGACCCCAACCCTTGAGCAAGACCAACGGTGGGTTCATCACCACCTTGGCTTAGCTTTGCATCCATTTCCCCGATTGTCAACTATTGTTAGGCGTAAATCCTGACGAAAGCTGACCGAGTGTCACTGGGGTGATTCCCATGCATGCGAGGATAAGTCTTCTATGGTAGGTGCCATTAACAGGACAATCCCCCTTCTATACCGCCTACGTACCATGTACCTTCTGCTCTCACGTACCTATAGTCTCCCTCTCGTAAGGGCGGGTATATAGAGAGGTTGGTATATCGGCCTGGTTGGTATATTGAAGGGGCGACCGTTTTGGGAGTTATATGAGCCATCATAATGCATTTAAACGTTCTTCAAAACCTACAAAAACAAAACAAAACATCAAAATGCACTAAACCAGTTTAGGGCACACCAATAATCCTTAAAAGAGATAATCACGATTTGTGTATGCGTGTGTTTAATTCTGCTTAGTGTAGACAAAAAAAAAAATCATCATAAACGAGATAAAAATCTACTTAGATAGTATAGAAGCAACGCAATGGTGTACACCGGTAGCCAAGCCCAATCAAGGGCAGAAGCTCCGGAAGGTACACAAGAAGCGAGGCACAAGTCGCCTTCACTTCGGTCCCGAGGACTTGGTCATACCGCCTTATCGGTCCGGCCTACAAAAGAATCCGATTCAGAATCCTCGGTGGGGTATGCCCATTCAAAGCAGCCCCTTTCAAGAAGACGCCCTACATGTAGACCTTGATGTAAATAGAGAATTGCCTTCTGAGGTTAGACATGAGTGGCCACAGCGCGATGGAGGCTCCTTACACAGGGCGAGCTAACTCCGCCCGCCCGTCTCAAACTCGTGAAAGGGAGTACGAGGAAAGCCATCGCATTCCTCGAGGGCAAAAAATAGTGCAGGAACCTTGCATTTTCGCACTTTCTAGGTATCATGATCATACATCAAGGCCAGAGCCTCGAGTAAATGTCACCTACCTCGACGAGGGAAGCGACCCATTGAAACTTTAGATCAGCAAAATCGAGGCAAACACATAGGAGAAACATTCAAACCTCCTGAGAAAAATAGGGTAGACCAAATTGACCCGATAGTTGCTAGACAGGCCACCCGTCAAGCCCAAATCACGCGGCTTAAACAAAGTCATTAGGAGATAGAGTATCGACACCGCTTGGATAGAGAGCGCATGCAACGCGAAGCGGATGAGTTACGCTATGAACTACCTGAGAGGGAGCCAACCCCTCGCATCCAAAGGGCCGAACAATATGAGAGGCACAATTCATTGGTGCAGGACAGGTCTCCACGACCTCGTCAAGCTTTGCCTCCGAGATCTTATAGACCCGAGAGGGAGGCCACTCCCGAAACAATGATGGGTACCTTCAGCGAGGACTCGATCAAGGTCATAGGTCTCGCCCAGAGACTCCTCAAGAACTTTATGAGGAGTACGAACCAGAAATAGAATATGCTGAAACTCCCCATCAAGGCAGGAGGATTGCCATTCGGCCACCCCTCCATAGGCCCCCAGTTTACCATAACTTACAACGGGAGCGAACAAGAGAGGAAGAAATAAAATCTTCTGATGCATACCAAGCGCTATTAGAGCGTTTGGAGTCTATGGAGACAAAAGTTGCTGGGCATCAAAAACCCACATTACGTCAACTCCGCAGTAATCCGATGCATCCCTCAGTGCCTACACCTCTTTACCCCAAGCACTTCAAGTTGCCTCAATTGGCAATCTTTAAAGGTGAAGAGGACGCACAAGAACACGTTACAAGATTTCTAAGCCAATGCTTCGGCATCCAAGATAATGACGCATTGTTGCTTAGAACGTTCATAACCACATTCGTAGGCCCTGCCTCGGATTGGTTCACACAACTACCTAAACACAACATAAGCAACTTAGATCAATTAGTAGATGCGTTTCTTGAATGCTTTGCCTTCAACACAAGGAAGAAGGCATCACTGAGTGATCTGGCGAGCCTCAGGCAATTTGAGGAAGAAACAATGGCAGCATATGGGAATCGATGGAGAGCTTTACTTTCTAAGTTACCCTACCATCCCCCTATGTCTGATCTCACGTAGATGTTCACAAAAAGTTGCTTAAAATCAATCTCTGGTCTATTGTTGCTGCGACAATACGACAACTTAGAAGAAGCTTTGGCGCAAGCCAGAGTTATAGAAGAGATTAAGATAGGCGAAGGCGCAATCGCCAAGCCTAAAAAGAAAGAGTGGAATAAAACCACTAAGACCGGGACAACACAATCACAACATGCTGCAGTCAACCAAGTTGCGATAAATGTTCCCACGCCTATGCCAGAAATGCAGCCTCAAAAGGCTAATTACCGTGCAGTGCCTCCTGCTTATGAAAGAGATAATAGAAGACAGGAGCAGAATCAGCAGCATCGTCCTAGGCGACAATTCACCCCTTACACGGAGTCCAGGGACTCCCTATTTGACCACTTGTCAGCGGCAAATTTAGTCACTCTGCCAAAAATCCAAAATATAGACCCTAATGCTCCTAAGCCTAGGGGATACAGAGAGGAATTGTATTGTAGATTCCATAGGCGCAGAGGACACGACTTGAATGGATGCTGGAAGTTCAAAGAATTAATCCAAGATTTGATTGACAATAGAACATTGGCCGTGGACAACCCCATAGCGCCAAATAATCAACAAATGGGGGTATTCAAGGACCCTTTGCCTGCCCACGAGGCACAGGAAAAACCACTCCAGATTAACGAGGTGCGACAAAATCTTCCCATGCAAGGATTTGTGGGAATGATTAGCATAGTAACAAGGAATAGAAGGTACCCAGTAGTTGCCCCCGAGGTAGCTACGAGGGAAGTTCCGACAACATCGCAGCCTCAACAACGCCCAACGTAGTTGCCTCCGCCTAGACCCGAGGTCACGATACGGACCAAACTCACACAGAGTTTGCGGACCACATCGGCTAGGCTGTCCATTTACGAGCTTATTCAACAGTCAGCACCCCATAGGGAAGCTCTTATGGACATTTTAAAAGCCATCGAATTACAGCCTCACGAAACAAATTCTTTCAACAACTTCGTGGGACATGTGAAACAATGTACGGAGCCGGTCATCACATTCAGAGAAGATGAGGTCAAAATGATATCGAATGACATGGCAGATCCACCCCTGCACGTTATCGCGTGGGTCAACGGGATTCCGTACAAGAGGGTGTTGATAGATACTGGCTCATCCAGTAACATCATTACCACTGCAGCCTTAAAACATTTGAAGTTGCCAGCCTCTCACATCACAGCCTCCATGTATACACTACGAGCTTTTAACGATGCAATATGCTCGACAGTCGGCATAGTTGTTCTGCCTGTCCAGGTAGGACAAAAGTCAATACCTACACTGTGCCATGTGTTAGAAGGCGAGATGGCTTATAATATACTGCTAGGGCGGCCTTGGATCAGGGACATGAAGTGTGTCCCTTCGATCGCCCACCACTGCTTAAAGTATGCTTATGAAGGAGAAATACATGTAGTCCCAATGGACTTAGAGCCCTTTAAGTATTGCAATGCGGTACAATTCATGCCTCAATCGACCCTCCCTTCAACACATTTGGATTTCCAGTTAAATCCATCTAAACAGGGTCCAATACCGCAGGCACCACTGGTGACCAACAAGGCAAAATCCCAGCCAGGTGAGACTTCATCACCTGCTCCTTCATCATCAACGCCACCTATCATGGCCCAACTAAGGACAAGGGAAAATAGATCATGGAAGAGGTTAAACCCTTAGAAGAAAGGTTGCCCACAATCTCAATGGTATCAACGGAGGAAACACCAAGCACAACAGAAACTAAGACTCCTGAACCACCAAACATGGAATGGACTCAGGAAGGACTACCGTTTCCTCCCACCCAATCATCAACAATCACTGTTGAAATGGCCAATACGGGCCTGGGGGAATATTTAGTGCAAAATGTTGTGGCGACGCCAACATTGGAGTCAGTACAAGACATGGGAAGACCTCGCCTTCCCATAGGGACAGTTGTTCCTCTAGGCTACCCTCCAAACCAGACGAATTTTGTGTATGGGGGCCTTGATCATGGTCTTGAACCATGCCAACAAAAGGAAGCAGACGAAGAGCCTTTTGTTGAAAACATCAACTATCTGTCAAACCCAGATTTTGCCCTAAAATATCTCGGTCAATGCAATTGGCATGGATACGGGCTAGGAAGATATGAGCAAGGGATGCGGGTCCTTTGCCAACCAAGATATCAGATGCCATATGACAAGTCAGGAGTAGGGTTCAACCACCCCCTGCCCTTAGACATCTTGGTTGAAAATATGCAAGGCCTAGAAATAGGCAACAAGGGGGGATTGGCACAAGATCCGTATGCCAATCCAAATATAGAATACACATTGGGAGACTACCTCCCATGGTCAACAAACACCCCTGGAAATAGCAGTAATCCCTCTCCTTTGCTAGAGAGAGGAGAAAGTTCGGAGATTAATCCTCAAAGAGAACATCAACGACTTTCGGACATCTTTCTGAAGCTGTTCCCCTTAGAGGTTCCAGATGAAACAATACAATGTCAAGGGAATCAGGTCCCTCCACCAAGAGTGGAACAACCACAATGGGACCAGATTAACTTACTGGAACAAGGAGGGTCCTCAACGTCGCAAGCAATAGTTGTTGAAGAGAATGAACATTTTTGGGTCTCCGAAAGTGATTCAGAAGATGAGACTGAGATGGACTATCTCAGACATGCGCGACGACATCACCGCCCTTTAACTCATGAAGATCTAATGGGACAGATGGGCATACTGCTAGGGCATGAATGGTGGGTAGACCCAGCAAGGTGGGACCAAGTATTGGATCCATGGCTCCAAATTCAAGATGAGCATCGTCCACCTCGAGATCCCATCATGACATCAGTGCCAAGAAAAGACCCTGCCATCCTTTTTGCAAATAGGGACGAATTCGCACCTAGGGAAGATCCATTCATGCCCGTTCCCGTAGAGCCAGATCCAGAGCATAGGGAGCATCTAAAAGAATCGAGTTATCACACCCGCGGTTCTGGAGACCAAATTCATTCCATCCACATGATCTCCATTGATTTGATCGCACCCATCCGCAATCCGGCCGATCCATCACAATCATTGCACCTAGACATAGATGCCATCGACTGGGATCGCGTCAATTCACCTTTATCACCATCAGAGTACTGGCCTTTCGGTGAAATGCTTCATTCCACCCCAAGGACAACTCAGGATATTTTTCAAGCTGAAGAGGGACCCGAGGTTCCAAACGTAGATCTAAACTCAGCTAATGATATCCATTTGATCCCAACTCCACATCAGTTGGAGGACGGATCCCACATGTCAGTCGAGGAGACGACTGACGTAGACATCGGCATAGACCCAAAGAATCCACAGATTATCAAGCTGGGGGTAAGTCTTTCCCCCGAAGAGCAAGCCGAATACATTGCCCTTCTCAAAGCGAAGAAGGAAGTTTTTGCATGGTCATACAGAGACATGTCGGGACTAGACCCGCAACTAGTCACGCATAATTTAACGCTTGATCCGACAATCAAGCCCGTAAAGCAAAAACTACGAAATATGCACCCAACAGTGGCCTTGATGGTCAAAGATGAATTGCAAAAGTTGTTGGATGCACAGTTTGTCATCTGCATGGATTATCCGCCATGGCTGTCCAACATGGTTCCCATCAAGAAGCCGACGGGAGGATTCGCATATGCACCAATTTTTGAGACCTAAACAAAGCGAGTCCTAAGGATGATTTCCCCTTGCCAAGCATCGATGCGCTAGTAGACGCTACAGCAGGTCATGAAATGCTCTCCCTAATGGATGGCTTCTCAGGATACAATCAAATTCGTATCAATCCTGAAGACCAACTTAAAACGGCATTCACAATGCCTTGGGGGACATTTTTTTATAAGGTCATGCCTTTTGGCCTTAAAAATGCTGGCGCTACCTACCAACGTGCCATGACATATATCTTCCACGATTACATGCACAAAACTATGGAAGATTACATGGATGATTTGTTAGCCAAGTCTCTTTTGCGCTCAGATCATCTCGGTGACTTAAGCAAGATCCTCGATCGCCTCATAGAGCATAAGGTCAGATCGAATCCCAAGAAGTGCGTATTTGGCATCACATCCGGAAAACTCTTGGGTTTTATAGTCTCAAAATGAGGCATCGAAGTGGACCCAAAGAAAGTCAAGGCAATCCTTGAAATGGCTCCCCCAACTACCATCAAGCAGCTCAAAAGTCTGCAAGGAAAGGTCGCGTCGATTAAACGCTTCATAGCGCAATTATCTGACAAATGCCGACCCATGAACAAATTATTGCACAAGGGAGTTACATTTCACTGGGATGACGAGTGCCAGTCAGCCTTTGACGAAATCAAACAATACTTGGCTTCGCCGCCAGTATTGGCACCACCTAGACCAGGAGTGCCGTTCTACTTATACATCTCAGCTACTGAGGTGGCACTGGGTGCCATGCTAGCCCAAAAGAATGAACTTCACAAAGAACAGGCTACTTACTATCTTAGCCGCACCCTGGTCAGTTACGAACTTAACTATGCATACGTTGAGAAACTCTACTTGGCAGTGGTGTTTGCTACCAAAAAGCTATGCCACTACATGCTGAGCAACACTACGTATGTTGTGTCTAAGGAGAATCCATTGCGATACATGATGAGTCGTACTTATCATAGTAGTCGCACGGCGAAATGGATCATGTTGTTGACGGAATTTGACATTGAGTTCATTGGGCAAAAATCTATCAAAGGACAAGTCATAGCCGATCAACTAGCAGAGGCTCCTCTTGAAGACGATCAGCCTCCGGTCATAGAACTACCCGATGATGGGGTCTTCCATGTCTCGGAATCGCCGGATTTTGATGAGCCCGAGTCACGAGGCCGACATAACCCTATTCTTCGATGGTTCTAAATGCGAGCAAGGTGGTGGCACGAGAATTGTAATCCTCACAACGCAAGGTGCTCCAATGCCCCTGTCATTTAAATTAAACTTCCAGTGCACCAACAATAATGCAAAATATGAAGCCTTGCTCCTAGGTCTTCAGACAACAATCGCCATGAACATCAAACGATTGAATATCTTTGGTGATTCGTTGTTAATAGTCAATCAAGTCAAAGGGGTATATCAATGCAAATGCCCAGTTCTAAAGGCCTATAAAGCCCTCGTGGACAAATTCCTAGCAAAACTCGAATGGTACGACATCGAGGCACTCCCTCGATCATCGAATCATTTTGCGGACACAATGGCCTCCTTGGGGTCATTAATCCCGCAAGACCTTTCCGGTGATATGACAACCATTCAAGTCAAAACCTTATCGCAATCCGCGATGGAGCGTGCAAGCTCAGACTTGACACCAGGAATCCACATGATCCGGATCGAACCATCCTCGGATAAGTTCTTTCGAATCCGAGACCGTCTGAAACGTGCCAACTGGGGGTCCTTGTTTTCCCCCACTCCCATTAAAAGCAACACAACGCTATTCTTACAAGTTCTATCCCATTCAGCATTTGTTAGGGAAGAACTTCAAAAGGGATTGGTTGTTCATACTGTCGAGGTTTTCGATCAACAGGACTAGTATTTACCCATTAGAGACTACCTCAAGTTAGGTAATCTTCCCTTTGGATTGACGCACGCCGCAAAACGAACATTCAAGCAGAAAGCGGCTAAGTATGTCTTGATAGGAGACATTTTGTATCGTCGTAGCTATGACGGAATTCTTCTTCGTTGTTTGGACCAGCAAGAGTCCACTTGGGCAGTCGCCCAAGCGCACGACGGTACATGTGGTGGCCACTTTAGTGGTATGGCCATTGCAAAGCGCATTCTCCGCATGGGCTATTATTGGCCATCTTTAGAGCGAGATTGTTGCGAATATGTCAAGAAGTGCATGAAATGTCAACATCATGCCAATTTGATGCACGTACCTTCCCAGGCCCTACAGACAGTCCAGTTTGCTTGGCCATTTTCGCAGTGGGGCCTCGATCTAATCGAAAAGATCTCCCCTGCATCGTCAGTCCGTCACACATTTATCATAACGGCCACAGAGTATTTTACCAAATGGGTGGAAGCAATTCCGTTAACCTCAACGAAAGGACCCCGCATTGTGGAGTTCATCTTGCATAACATCATATGTCGTTTTGGTATTCCATCCAAAATAATATCGGATAATGGGCCATCATTCAAGAACAAAGACGTGCGTGCTTTGACCACAAAGTACAAAATTCAACATAGCTTTTCAACGCCCTATTATCCGCAAGAAAACGGGCAAGCAGAGGCATCAAACAAAACACTAGTGGCCATCCTTAAAAAGACAGTCGTAGACAGTCATAAGGATTGGCACATACAAATCCCACTTGCCCTTTGGGCTTATCGCACTAGCATTCGGATGCCAACTGGGGCAACTCTATTTTTGCTCGTGTATGGCTCGTGAGGCAATAATGCCTCTCGAGTTGGAAATTCCTTCCCTTCGCATATCAATGCAGGAGTTCATCGATGATGACACTGCACGGCAGGCCCGGTTAGACCAACTTACGTTGCTTGACGAACGACGCGTGAATGCTCTCGAGCACTTACGTATCTATCAAGAGCGGCTTAAGAAAGCTTACAACATGAAAGTTCACCTAAGGGACTTTCGGGTTGGTGATTTGGTTTTGAAGGAAAACCAACAAAACTCTAATTTGCCGTCCCACCTAAGGGACAAGTTCACGGCAAATTGGTTAGGTCCATATGTCATTGATAGCAAAATAGGACCCGGGACGTACCGGCTAGCTTCTCTTGACGGTATCAAGGAAATAGAACCCTTGAATATTAGTCATTTGTGACCATTTTATATCTAAGAGAGCCATATCCCAAAAATGCTCCAAGGATCCATAAAATCGCTTGGTCAAAAACACAAAAGCTCCAAGGATTATCGCAATCACTTGGTCAAACCAAAAAGCTCCAAGGATTATCGCAATCACTTTGGTCAAACCAAAAAGCTCCAAGGATTATCGCAATCACTTGGTCAAACCCAAAAAGCTCCAAGGATTATCGCAATCACTTGGTCACACCCAAAAATCTCCAAGGATTATCGCAATCACTTGGTCACCCCAAAAGCTCCAAGGATCATCACAATCACTTGGTCAAACCAAAAAGCTCCAAGGATTATCGCAATCACTTGGTCAAACCAAAAAGCTCCAAGGATTATCGCAATCACTTGGTCAACCCAAAAAGCTCCAAGGATTATCGCAATCACTTGGTCAACCCCCAAAAGCTCCAAGGATTATCGCAATCACTTGGTCACCCAAAAAGCTCCAAGGATCATCGCAATCACTTGGTCAACCAAAAAGCTCCAAGGATTATCGCAATCACTTGGTCACCAAAATGCCCCAAGGATGTCCACAATCACTTGGTCAAAATAAAAAATAATCAAAAACAACCAAAATTTGCATCTCATATCTAGGCATACTCAAATTCATCAATCAAGAGCTCTTCTCGCACCTCATATTCATATTCACAAAAAATCGATCCATCAAAAATACAAAAATATGTAGCTGCATTAAGCATTGCATCCATACATTGCATATTTGTGGTCGTATAGGTCAAAGGCACCATAGGCTGTAATTGCCCTACTAAGTCCATCTTGCTCCACACTGTTCCATTTTACAAAAACAACAAAAACACCATGCATTGCTTTTACCACACTAGAGTCAGTGGTCTTTTAATGTATCAAGAGTTTTCAAGATTCAGTCATCATTTTTCTTTTAGCTACGTCATGTACCGAGTCAACAGATTTTACGAAGGTAGAGTTACACTTGAAATACGCCTTGTTATGTAACATCCCAACACAAATTAAAACACATAAAACAATTCCTAAGTTGTGTGAACGAAAGATGAAACCCGCACAGTAATCCAAGTCACCAAAAGCGAAATGGTTATCTTGCTCATCCCCCTGTGCGAATGACCCCAAGAATGCTGAGAGTTGGCAAAAGGACAAGCATCCTCCCTACCCAATTCCCTAAGAATCCCTAGTTCTCAATAGTTGCAAAACATCAAAAATTTGCAAAACATCAAAAATCAAATATTTGACATCATACAGTGCACACATCAAACGGCACAAACGATAGTGATTTTCATCACTCCATCTCCCCAATCCCTTGCTCAAAAGAAAAACAAATCAAAATAAATAGTGATCTTATCACTACAAACGAGCAAGTATCCCAATACAATTGAAGAAAAGAAGGGAGTGGAACTTGAATCCCTGGAACTCTCAGCATTCTAAAAGGTCATAAGGCAAGCCTCAGTACCGATTTGGTTGATAGCCTATCGATAATTGGCGGTAAACCTCTCGCATGACGATATATCTGTCACATTAACTTGCGTACAGATCAATGTTTGCATGTGGATGAGCTAGCTTATGGCATCTTGGATAACATCGCAGATTAATCTAACTAAATACAACAAAGGAGTTAGTGGAGCTAATTAGGTGATCCTTAGTACAGGTTCGGTTGAAAGCCCATATCGCACTGGCGGTATCCTGATGAATACCACATAAATGAACTCAATCGCACACACGGGGATGTGAAATAGCTGGGTCAAAAACAAGTCTGATTCATACCTTGTTCAAAAGTCTTGTAAGACAAAGTACAGTCGTGGCTAGTGAGTTAAAATGTCTGAGTCTCGAAAAACCTTAGCTACATTTCTAAACCAACTACGCTACTTTTCATCTTTGCAATACCATCCGAAAATACAAAAAGAGAAAACCACATATATACACACCAAGTCATTTAAAATAGAAATCGTCCAAAAACAAAATAAACAGAATCCTAACAGTCTATGGTGCCATAGCCAAACATCACAAATTTCATTCATCCATTTCATTTCGCATATCACATAAAAATCAACACATTTGCATTCATCATTTGCATAAGCATTCATCAAAATAAATAAACATGCATAGTCATTAGCCATCATGAATAAACATCAGATAATCACATGTAAACAACCAAAATAAAACCGGTATATATATATATATATATATCGTCAAAAAAAAAATGCCCGCAGGCTACAAAATTGGTCCTCTGACCCCGCAAAAATATCCAAAAGCCCAACCTAAGGCGTCGACCACCATGATCACACAGGATCGGTGTGACGGGAACTACCCCCGTGGTGTGGGTCCTATGGGACCTGCGCAGGCGGCTACCGCCGCCCCTGCATCATGCCTGCTACCGCATCCCTCATCTAATCGTCAACGATGAGATGATGCTGACTACTCAGTCACACTATCCCTCATCCGCCATGAATATCCACTGATCGAGGGCTCAGGTAGCTGCCCACCAAGGCGGATGACCTCCCTCTCCAACTCTATCCAGTGCCGACACCACTCTGCCTCTCATCGATGATAGTATGACACCGCATCATCGCGCTGTGCCAGAACCCTATCCCGCTCTGCCAACTGAGCTCATAGGAGATCCCTCTCTTGTAGCGCGTCCCCCAGCTCCCGCCTCGCATCCCCCAACTCCAGATCCCGTATCTGTAGCAGCTTTGTCAGTCATTCATTTTTAGCGCATATCTCAGACTCCACCTCCTCTGTGTCTGCCTGATGAACAGGACCCTCTGGAACATTAGCCTGCTCTGGCTCCCACTGCTCCTCCACATCCTGCATGTCCGGCTGATCCGGAGTGCCCAAGTCTACATCCTCATCCCCCACATCCAACATGTCCGCATCATCCAACGGACCTCCCCAATCATCCCCTGCTGCCTCAGCACCCTCCACTGCCGCCTCCGTGCCTCCCAGTGGCCCCTCTCCTCTCCATCACCGTAGTACCCACCACGAGTCATACTCAGTGGTAGTCCCAACGTCATCTACGTCCGGGACATCAATAACCGCATCTGACTCCTCGCCCAATGGCGCGGTGACCGGTGGATCTAAATCCCTCTCATCTCCCCGTCGCCGATAGACCACGGGCTCACCAGGAAACCCCTGGCGCACCCCAAACTGTCGTGTAACCCGGCTGTATGAAAAGAACTCATGCTCCGTCCCGTGCCTCCCAGTCAACCACCGCTCCCTGCGTACCCGACGGAGCCACTCTCCAGCCTCTGGCCAGGCTGGATAGTCCCGATAAGGGTGCCAAAACACCTCCCCTGGAGTGAGCCGAGAAAAGGCATCGGTATAGTGCTCTACAACACTTGCCCATCGCCGACTCTGCCCCTGCTCCGCAGACCGCCGCCACAAAACCGCATAGCCTATCTCCGTGTCATCCATCGTCGCCCGAGTCGTCCACGGTAACCCGGTCGGCCTCTCCATCGCTATGTGTTGCCAACCCCAGCACTGCAGCAGATAGCTGCAGCTGACCCCCTTTCGCTACCGAAAGCGCACCCCATACAGCTCCCCGTAGAGCTGTGCCAACAATGTCTGTCCCCACCTCAAAATCAGCGGTGCCCCTATCGGGCACTCTACCAACTGCCATACCAAATCCAGCAGGTTCCACGGGAACCTCACGCCTGACGAATCAGGTAGAAGCATGTTAGAAATGAGGCCCATCAAAAATGCGTGCCTCACTCCTAACACCCCCCTCTCCTGCCACCAGCCAACAAAAATCCCGCCAGCCTGGCAGTCCACCTCGGCTGTCTCCATTGGGTTTGTTACACCCAGCCGCCCCCCATGCCCAAAGCATCTCGAAAGTATAGCAGTTCGCTGATCACGCGGCGATGACCTAATAGGCAATCCATCTATCAAAATCCGAAGCAACCGATAGACATCCTCCAAAGTCACAGTCATCTCCCCTGTCGGGAGATGGAACGTGTTGGTCCGCGGATCCCAAAGTTTGATCAGGGCCATCAGATAGGCCTGATCCGGGACCATAGGCTCTAGTCGAGACACCGCTTGAGCCCAAGGGCATCAAGCCATTCCCAATCACCATCAGTCAGTGCACCCCGCGCCTCAGTAAAGGCGATAGGTACACGGTACCGGCTCCTAACCTGCAAAAGAAAACAATTCAACAAAAAAAAAATTAAAAATCATGGAAAAGAACTGTACAACAATAAAAAAAGCAAAAAAATCAAATAAACAAAACAAAAACAAATCTTCAGTTCCAAGATTTCTAATCTTAACTGATTAATTCAAAAACAGAATAAAAAGAAATTCAAAAACACAAAAAAATATACGTCTTAGGGTTTACGTTCCGTTAACCTAGGGTTTAGTCGTAAGAAAAATTCTTTGCCTAGGTTTAACTACGTTTAATTGTACAATAAGTCTTAGTGTCTTCAATCCAGTTTCGAGTTTAAGTTTTAAAACACATTTTGAAAAACAGCATCACAAAAAAAAAAAACAATTAAATAAAACAAGTGCAAATTTAAACAAAAATAAGCTCTAGAAGACACTTACAAGTTTCGCTTCGGCTCCGCCGCTCGAACCAGTTTGTGCACTCATGATGGCAGAGAGAATTCCAGCAGCGCTTCGCTTCGCAGAATTACCTCCTCCTCCCAGAGCTCCAAAATCGCAAGAAAAAAATGACACAAATGAGCCCAAATTCAAGTTTTGGCCCTTAAATAGGCCTTTTGAGCTGGAATTCGTCCTTGACTGGGACGAGCGCTCTGGTTAGTGCTCGTCCCACCCAGGGACGAATTCAGGCCAGAACTTCAAAAACATCAAAAAATGATCAAAAATGAACTCAAAACAGACAATAAACTTGCCCGATAGGAGTGCTACTGCACCTGACATCTGGGGCATACAAAAAAGACATTGGGGTCACAAAATTATCGCAATCCTACTCCCTAAGAAGGCTACCATAGCCGGACCGCTCCACGGGAAGACAAATTACGACAATTTAATCCCAAAATGCGTCACAAAAAACAACAAAACAACAAAAACAATAAAAAATGCAACATAAAAACAAAGCAATAAGCATTGCCGGACACAAGTGCTCTTGCACTTAACCTCTTGGCATAGAAAATCGATGTCGGGGCTCAAATTGTCACTCTCCTACTTCCCCAAGAAGGCTAACATAGCCGGACCGCTCCACGGGAAGACGGATTATCGACACTTTCACCCCATTACGACGTCGCCAAAAGGGTTAACACCCACCAAAAATAGGTCCAAATGTTGGAAAAAATTGCACATGCTTAACGATAAACCATCTAAAGGCACCCTTGCACAAGTCATCTTGGGTCAAGCGACTCGTCGCTTTTCTCATGAAGGTCATTCCCTCATCGATTCGTCGCTTGAGGGGGTAGTCACACTTAGTCACCAATCAACAATCACACACCCAATTAAGGAAAATGACATGCATTCAAAGAATCATTGACAAAGACAATCACGCTCCTGCTTGGGGCAGTAAACAAGCAACAATCAAATCAATCAAACACTTGGCATTTCGTGAATCATGAACACAAGGTTCCCCTGAGGATAAAAGGTTGCGCCCTTTGCCTAATCATGACTGATCAATGTCCAAGCTCAAGTCACACCTCACCAAAATAGGTTAACACTTGAAATCAAACTCCTTAGCTCGTCAGAAGCAAGGATTCAAGAATGCATGCCCTTTCCATGCTTGGGGCATCAAAATTTGGTTAGGTTACCAAGAAACCCTAATCATTAGTGCTTTGGTTATCTATTTTTGCTCGACACTGCGCTATGCACAGCGCATCCCAAAAATGGGCATCTGTAGACACCAAAACAGCACCAATCCGATTATGTGACTGCAAACACTGATCGCTTTGACAAACATAGCCCCCAGGGCAGCCCTCAGAGGTCAAACAGTGGTCCTAACCACTTTCATAGCAATTTTGTAAGGTCAGGAGGCAATTTGGTACATTTAGACACTTTGCTCAGTATTCGTCTCACCCAAGGACGAATACTAACTGGGATTCGTCTCACCCAGGGACGAATTCTGAAATCGTCTCTCCCAGGGACGAATTCCAAGTTTAACGGGCAAAAAGAAGAATGGCGCCAAGTGGCAGCCCGGAGACGGTCGGTTGATGACTCTCGCCTCGCACGCGTGTGTGGGTGGACAGATAGGCCGTTAGAGGAGCTGTCACAAGGGCAGTTATGAAAGCCCAAGTCATGGAGGACTCCCCTCCCTCATGGGAAGACATGACCGCCACATGGCACCTATGACCAACACATGGCGCTTATGCTTCCCTCTCAAAAGAGACCCCATGGGTCTATAAAAGGTGAGACTTTTCTCACCCAAAGGACAGATTGGAGGCGATTTCAAGCAACGAAGTGTTGTCCGATTGAATACCCACTTGCATCCTTTTGGTTCACCTTCTCACATCCACTAATCTCTTTTGCAAGGGAGGTTATTGGGTGGATTTTGGAAGCGTGCATCCAACCCAAATCCAACATTTGACCACCTTACACCACCAATTCGCAGACATCCCAATCCTAAGAGGTTTTGGGCCCATCCCTAGTGGATTGGCGCCAAGATCAAGTGCCAACGGTGGGAGGCCCACTTGGGCACCCCCGCACTTTCTAAGTTTTATTCCAAAAGCATTCTAGATTATTGTTTCAGGTTGCATCTCATGTTATTCTGTTTGGTTAACTCATAGCTTCAATTTCATAACATTTTGATCAGATTTTATCATGCCTTTTGTCGCTTTGTTGTCCTACTAACTTGCAGGTGGCGACATCGAATTCTCGAGGATAGAGGCCAAATTGGGAGAATCCGACCATCTGGGTCATCCCAAAATGGCCCCAATTACATAACCCCTCTGTTTGTAGGTGTTTTGGAGGTCTCGAGATTCGACATTGGAGCGAGTACCACTTCGGCTTTTCCAACACGGAAGAATTCGTCTCACCCGGGGACGAATAGCGATCGAATTCGTCCTGCCCAGGGACGAATTCCAGTTGAAGGCAGATTGGCTGATTGTTTCAATGGCAGTGGCCCTCTGGTGATGTCTTCTGTCCTCTGTCAGATTTTCAGGTCATTTAGAGTCATTTTGTCTATCGATTTGGCTAATTATTTACATGCATCTTTTGGCGATTTTAGAGAACAAACACTTACTATTTGCAACAGGTGCTACTGACATCTTTGTTGTTTCTTTGTTCGTAGGAGGAGCAGCAGAGGTTAAGGACTCATCAACATCAGCGACGGCATCATCTTGGCCCGCCCATTTCAAGTGTGGGCACGCGAAAAGAGGAACCTTAAGTCTCGATTGTAATCAAATTATTTTAACGCTCCTAGCCCCTGAAAAAGGAGGAGGCGTATTTGTAACAGAGATCAAGAGAGTTTAATGAAAGGGCTGTGTTTTCTCCATTTGCTTGTATCTCATTTCAATGCGTCTCTTTCATTTCATGCATTCTACATTTCTAGGACTTAAGCGTATTTGATTTTGAATGCATCGCAATTAGTGTTTCCTTCGCCCGAAATCTCGTGCTTTCAAGACATTGTCCTTCAATATTCTCCAAGAAAGGTAATAATAGAATACTCAACTCAGATATGATTTTAATATTTGCTTAAAAAGAATTATTATTCCTTTCAAGACATATATTCTAACTAATTATTGGACCAATATTCTAGAGAATACTTAATAATTTATCTTTATAAAAATTGTTTTCATTATTCCATTAACTCTTTCAATGTTAATAGAACTACCCAATATTTTCTCATTGTTTTGAAATAATGGTATAATAAAATGGACAACAAATAAGTAAATGATTTTATGTTTATAAATTCTTCTTATATAAGGCATGACCAAAAGGTTTGTTGTATTCTCTTATTTTTAAACTCTCATCTATAACAATTTTATCTTAGACTACTAACCAAAGGAATGTTTAGGCTTTAATAGTGATAAATATATTCTTCCAAGGGAAATATTTGGGAGTAAGAAATTTGAATTATGCTAAAGCCTTAAATACCAACTTACTCAAGCATCCACAATCTTTTGTTATATTACAAACCAACTTACACTTTCCTGTAAAAATAGATAAATAGAAGTCTTACTATTTTCTTAGATCATCTTTTTCAATTAGCTTGAGAATATAAACTTGTGATTTGAAAATTTTGCTTACACTAATTTTTCTTTTTCCTTGAGATAACTCTCATTTTGGATAAAAAATAAGAAGATAAAGATCCAACCATATATTGAATAAAAATTAATAGAATTCTCCTCAAGTTACCACCTAATATGTGATGGCTTTTTAAGCCTTATATTACCACAAAACAACACAGGTTACTTGAAAATATCACATAGGTTCTAAATATAAAATAGCCACAATAATAAAGGTTAATATAATAATAATATGAGTAGAATAATATGAGCAAATTAATAGGTACATCAAGGCTTATAATAAATCAAATAGAATTCAATAATATGAATGTAAATAGCATGATTCATAAATGTACTATAAAGGGAGATAAAGGGATGTTAATTGTAATATTATTCTAACTTCTTGCTTGTAAACATGAAAGACAAATCATCTTATATTTTTTATGATATCTCTCCATATTCCATTATAAAAAACAATATATGAGTAACTATTATAAGTAAATAAGGACTTGAATATTATACCAACTCTACTACTCAAACATTTTATTTTTAAAATCCACCATATAAAGTCTCCTTATACATAAACAAGGATTTCATTTTATTTGCATAACTTTTTTTGTTTTTATACTTGATATCTTATTCCATTGAATAATTGTAATATAATACCATGTCCAAATCATTTACCTATAGATAGTTTACCATAGCTTATGTAAATGTATATTTGTAGCTATAATTGATGCTAACAAGATTACCTATCCTTCTGCTTCATTATTTGTTATGTCCCCCATACCTTTTTCTCTCCAGACACTTGTTTTCCTTTCCAATTTTATATGATAATGACAAAACCACCTTTTCCATGGTTTTTAGTGGAATTACCATATGTGTGTGGCTTCATCCACTCTTTGGGAGGTAGTCTCCACTCTATGTTATTTGAGGAGATCTCACCTGTGCATCCAACCCTTAGTTGTTTTTATTTTACAGTTATTCCAAAGCTATATAAAATATTCACTTCGTCCATTCCTATGTTTCTTTCCTCCTATAATCTAATAGATATTGATTTTATTACTGTACTCATAATTCTCTCCCATACTTGCTCCCTTTTTTTATACTCTAACCTAAAAATGCGTGCATTTCATTCTAGCCATACCTAACCACCATATGAAGCTAGACCTCAACTTCCATACTATTTTCATTGTTTATGTCTTAAAGATGCATTGTTTCCATTTCTCATAAAAGCTTTCCTGGATCTCAAAAATTTCATAGTGCTATCTAATCTCCCTTCACCAACTGAGCCATATATATTTATCAAAAGAACACCCAAAAATAGATGATTCAAGGTCTCATCTACTTTTCATCACATAACACATTTGGCAAGGTCGTAAAAACCAATTTTTCTCATATTATCAGATGTCAAGAACTTTCTATGGTTAATCAACCATAAGAAAATATTAATTTTTGGCCATCCTTCCCTTTTCTAGACAAATATCCATGGAAGTGGTGTTGGGGTAATCTCATATGCACAAACTACCTTGTATCGCTCCTTTTCCTTATAGATTCCTAACTTGCTTCCTCCCCATCCAAACATATCCCTCGTAGAACCATCTTTAGTTGGGTATCTTTGGAGATGTATCCATAGTTTTTCAATTAGTTCCTTTCTCCCCATCGATGGCCACTCTTGAGGATGTTTCCATTGTAGTAAGTCTAGCACATATTTATTCAATAATTTCATATAGGGAAAGGATTTCCACCACCCTACCTTTTGGATCTTTGCTTTCCAACTCTCCATATTTGGGAATGTTTGAATAATTGGTTGAGATTGATTCCATGAATCCTTCCAAAATAGAGCATCCTTTCCATCCTCTAAATGCCAATATAGGTATATCTTTATTAACTCTTGGTCTGCTTCCATTGTTATCCATACTGTATATCAGTCTCCTTCCACTTTGTATCTCGGGATGTCTTTATTAGCCACTTTTGGGTAATATTTAGCTTGTAACAATCTACTCCATAAACACCTAGTAGTTTTAATCCATATCCAATATAACTCTCCTGCTAGTGCCTTGCTACTTTGGGATGCAGATCTTATCCCTAATCCTCATTTTTTTGGTTGACATATTTTCTCCCACCCAACTAGTGCTAATTTTTTTATTACCTTACATTTGACCAC